>WBNO01029113.1:0-125623 GCA_013400575.1 Peucedramus taeniatus
GATCTGGGATCTTCTGTCCCTTCTTCACCAACAATGATCACTCAGTGGGGTTTGCACTGAGAAATGCACAGCCAGGGCAGTGAGGTGAGTATTCAAGGCAGGGAATCCTATTCCAAAAAACATTCCGATTGATCTGCTCTACCCTTTGTTTCTTGTCTCTTCCTACCAATCTGAGCTCACTACAGGCCAAGTGGATATGTAGATATTTTCTAAATAAAGTAATTCAGGGCATTATCCTTGTTGCCATCTGATTTTACACACGATTTTAAGTTTTGAATAATACAGGACTTTATTAAAAAATAAATAGTAAATTGTTTTTAAAATCAAATGTATCTGTCCTCTATCTTGTTTTACTGGCCCTGAGCTCCAAGTTGACAACATTTCAGATTACATTATAACATGCAATAAAATTTTCCAGAGGTACCTGAACAATCCCCTGAATGTCCAAAAGCCTGTTTGTTTGTCTCAGCACTATCAGTTTATCTAATAAAAGATTATCTCTCTATGACCTTTGTCAAAATTACTCAGGGAATTTTGCTAACAGCCCTCTGCTCTTTCATCCAGGCAGATATTTTTATATATGCTCTTATTTTTAATGTACACTTACTCATTCTTTCTATCTAGAATTATTGATATTTATAATACTTTAAAAGCAGCGCAACCGCTGTTGTTCTCCTTTGCTGTGTATTTCAGATCTGAATGCTGAAGTTTTTAACCTGGAGGCATTTGACAAGCTCAGTCTTATGTTGATTTCAAGCCCTGCAAATGGAAACAGACTTACCTAAAAACTGGGAAGGTGGATGGGTAATTTTTTTTTTTAAATGTGGTTAGTGCCACTTTGATATAACAGTTTTTCCAACTCAGGAGACATTTGTTTTTGTTCTTGCTTTGACAAAGGACATAAATTTCAGCCATATTTCTCTGTCTGAGTTTATCTGTGTTACAGTGGACTTAAAACCAGTGCAAGCAGATTAACAAAAGGTATTAACTGCATTTAGTGACACCAGGTAGTGCCTGTGTCTAGGAATCCAAGGTGGATCTGCCCTTGCATATGGCAATACTGATGCACAGCAATTTTGGGCACTTCATACAATGTGGTGTAAGAGACCAAAAGACACCTACTGTACTTCCCAGAGTGGAAGAGCAGCAGCTTTTCCCATCACCAAGTTTTTCACAGAACTGCAGCCAATGGAATAATGTGCATGCACTGCCCTCCAGGGAGGACAAAATGAAACTGATGCTGGAGTCCCTCTGCCATGGAGACAGGCTGAGAGCTGGGAATGTTCAGCCTGGAGGAGAGGGCTCCAGGGAGACCTTAGAGCCAAGCCCAGTGTCTAAAAGGCATCCAAGAGACCTCCTGTATATCTATGAAAACAGATATATGCCCTCAGAATTACTTATCTTTAGACATCTGCTTTAGGTTCTTGAGTCATTGTAAAGTTAAGGGTACTAAAAACCAAATGGTTTTCAGACAGCCCTGCTTTTGTTTCATTTTTTGGCTTCCTTTCTCACATCCACTGCCAAACATCTGGAAATATGGCCTTGGTGCTGTGCTTTGACTCTCTTTGCTCACCTGTGAAAACAGCCTTGACATGATGTTTCTTGAGACATGCTTATTTTTCTAGTAGTGTGTCCTGTTCACTTTAGGTGTCAGCAACAATCATTCCTAAAATAAAGTGTTGAAGAGCATTAATTTATGTTAGGTGAAGGATTAGTGCTCTAGGGCCCTTCTTCTCCAAACAAGAAAAGATCTCTGTACTTTTTGCTTTGCAATGTTATCTCTTATGAATAGATTCTTACTTTTATGTGTTTAGAGAATAATATGCTTAGCTTGAAGGACTGACTTCTTTCTAGGACAGGCCCATTTCCTACTCAAAAGCTACTTACTCAAGCTCTCTGGCTTGTGCTGTGGGTAGTGGTGTCATGACACAAGCCCTTTTCTATCTAATTGCTGAACATAGAGGTGAACATCCTCATATCCATGACTTGTAATTTCAGCTGTTAAATGGAGGAGCAGGATTCCATGCCTAAGCTAAAGGCACTCAGGCACTCCAGGGCACATGGGAGCTATGGGAATACTGATGCACAGCAAACTAGAGATTTATGGAGCCCTTCCTGACCTATGTCCCTGAGGAAGAAGATAGCAAGATAGCAGGACAAGAGTTTGTGATCTCTGAAACCCACCTGGAAGGCCAAGGATTGCTGCTCCAAGTGACTGTTCTGGAGGCAGAGAGTGGCAGGTTGTGCATGGAGCATCAGATCTGGGGTGGGATCAGCTGAGGAAAGACACTGTCAGGGGATTCATAATCCTATGTCTCTTACTTCTAATCTTTACAATGTGGTGTTAATTATTAATTGAAAGTAGCACTGGGCCAAAATCTAATAGCACTGGAGTGCTATAAACCTGGAATAATTCTGCTTAAGAGTGTGGCTTTTCTCCTGTGCAGTCAAGATCATAATGCTGACAGATAACAAACACAGGGGAAGGAGTCAGCAACTTTGGGCCAGATGGAGAAAAGTCTGGGTGGGTCTTTCACCAGCTGCATTGAAGACAGGAAGTTTCCACATTCCTCTCTGCAATGTTCTTCCAAGTGGACTTAGGTAGCTGATAAGAGCAATGCCATCAGGTGCCATCCAGGAGGAGATCTAACAGTTATAACAATGTTTCAAAGGTGGAAAGTCTGATGCTTATTGGCTGATGCTCCATGGAAAGCTCAGCAACGTGCTCTATATATTGCCAGAGATGAGAGGGACCAGCTTCTGCAAGAATGGGCTCCAGCATCTTCCCACTCTGCCTGACACTTCTGCTGTGTTCTGTCTATGGTTCTCCAGTCTCTGTAAGTAAAACCTGATTTCTACAGGCTCCTCTCAGTCCAGAGGCATCTCATAGCTTATACTGGTTGTATTCCATTCTCCTCCAGGTGGGACACCTCTCCAGTGAAGCTGGTAAGTGCTGTGTGAGCTGGTTTGAGTTTTGAAGCATTTACTTCTACTTGCTGTGAGCCACCACATCCAAACACTTTATGTTTTGACTGTCTTGCAGATGCTGGAGCTGGTGAGATATTCAAAGACATTCCCCAAATCAACTTGGGTAAGTTCACACCTAAATTCTCATGAAGCCTGAAGAGTTGTGAGCATAATGCTGAATTTTCAGTATTGTCAAGGAGACTGATGGTCAGGTAGCTCAGGGTAACAAGAGAATTAAATCAAGCAAGCTCAAAGTTACCTTCCTCTCTCTGTGACACCTGAATATTTCTAGGACTATAACTCTGTGTGAACAAGGGATGCAGATGTCTTTTGTTTCTGAATTTTGGACAGACCCGTGGTGCTAAGGCAGAAAAACACTGTATGATTCAGAAGGACTCTGCAGTCCCAACTGCATTTTCTGCCTATCTCTATATGATTTTTATAAAGTTTTGCAAACATGGAAAACAACATAGATGTTTATTGATCCCTGTCCCATTGTGTGACTCTTGTCACTGCCTGAGAGCAAGCAGAGCTCATCAAAGGTGACCATGGATAATTGTGCCACCACAAAGGCACTGCCAAGAAGACATTGCCAAGAAGTAAACATTGAGTAGAAACTAGGAGCTGCTGCTACTTTTATGATTACCTGTAACTCAGTGTATAAAGGCTGGTCCTTATTTATTTTCTTTAGATGCCCAAGGACATTACCTTTGTATAAGCAGGTTCAATGTGGTTTATGAAATTAAATATATTTGAAATTCATTGACACTATCTTTGATTAAATTCCATTTCAGCTGCCGGACTGGACCTCTTTCAGGGTGATATCTTGCTACCTGTAAGTAATCAAAAGCTTTCTGTTGCTTGTCCTAATTGTATTTTTGCTACAAATCAGCTCATTTCTCTACAGTAGATGCATCACCAGCTGTTAATTCCCTTTTCAGAAAAATCAGCGAAATGCCTTAAGAAATGAGACCTACAGATGGAAGTTCCCCATTCCCTATATTCTGGGTGATGACCTAGGTAATGCAGACACTTTATTCAGATTTTATCTCCAATCCTTATTTGCACTACAGTCACTGTGATAAAAAAATTGCCTTTTTCAGAACTGCTTCAAATTAAAAATGTTAAACTTCACTAATAACTACTTAATGTAATCTTGTTTATATCAAAACTGTTTTTCTTTCTTCTACAGCTAACATAGCAAACCACAATTTAATCAAATTCAATAATTTCTCTTTTCAGTCATTTTTCCTTTGGTTCCACGTGTGTATCTGTGCATAACTTACCTCTCCAAGGTGAACAAACTGCAATGTATTAAAGGTTCTGTCCCTGTTTTCCAGACCTGAATGCCAAAGGAGTCATTCTCCAGGCATTTGAAATGTTCCGCCTGAAGTCCTGCGTTGATTTCAAGCCATATGAAGGAGAAAGATCCTACATTTTCTTTAGCAAACAAGATGGGTAAGGGTAATATCAATTTCTGGTTTGTTTTGCCATGTAGAATCAGCTGGGAACTCAATCCATTTGACTTCAGCAGTTAAAAGGTTTGCTGTCAGCAGAGAAAAAGAGGCCACCAGGAAAACTACTCATCTTACATTGTTAGACAAAAAGCTTGCAAGCAGCTGCTCCCTCTGATGACTGTTACTTAGAGGATGAGTTCTGAAGGTGAATCCCAGCCTCTCTGGGTTTTCATCAACTACTTTCACTTTTCCATCGAGGGTTGTTTTCCATTTTGATGAAGATATCCATGTGCTTCCTTTTAACTTACCAAGAATGTGAATAGCTATAATTATCAAGTGAATGTGAATAGCTATAATTTAAGTCTGGAAATTTTTGGAAGACAGACAAAAAAAAAAAAAAAAAAAAAAAAAAAAAAGACAATGGAAAGACAATCTATTGTAATATTTCTATTGTTTTGACGTGGCTCTTCTTTAATGAATGGTCTCTCAAAATCTGAAAGAGTTTTATGCACAGAGATTCAAGTTTTCAAGAACTGAAAGGATTTATTTTCTAGAGCTAAGTGTTTTGAAAGAAAATGCAGAAAAGCACAAAAGTCTTCACTATATCAGCTGTGAATATCTCTTCTTGTCCCAGAAGTTCATGCTTCTGCCTTCAGCTCTTCCTTGAGTGTCCTATGACACTTCTCTTACAAGTTTACAAGCACTATGATTTTTGACAAATCAGTGTTGAAGACCTTAATACTAGAAATGTACTTTCACACCTCTGGCCAATGCAAAGCATGGTTACTGTTAAAAAGGACCAAATGTTGCTGCTCTAAATACTCCTGGGTGTTTTCTGTAGCCCAAGTTATTGCAAAAATGCTCAACCTGTTTTGATGAATTTACTGTTTCCATGTATGTTGTGTGTTTTATGTTTCTTGGCCAAATGGCAGCCTGTGCAAGACAAAACTTCTGTGGCTTTCAAAAATGCAGGGTGATCTTCTCTGACACAGAGGGTAAATAATGAAGTGATAGTTTCTGGGGGTTAGTCTGCTTTCAGGCTAGAGTATTTTTAGGATATCAAGGCACATGGTCAGCATCCAAATCATGATTTATGTGACTCTTTTCATATTAAAAACTTTTACAATCTTACTCTAAATCCAGTGAGCAGATTGAAAAGTTAAACACAGAGAAGAAAACTACTGAACAGAGAGTAAGCTCTCCCTGTTTCTCAGGTGTTGGTCCATGGTGGGGGACCTGCAGACTGGACAGAACCTCTCAATTGGGTCAAGGTGTGACTACAGAGCAATCGTGGAACATGAGATCCTGCACGCTTTAGGATTTTACCATGAGCAGTCGAGGATGGACCGGGATGACTATGTGAATATCTGGTGGGATGAAATTATTGCAGGTGGGCTTTAATGTTCAGGTTAGATTTTGCAAAGTGTAGATTTATTAATATCCCATTTTCACTTCTGTATTTAAAGACCTTCCTAAGGATAGAATTTAAGAAAGAGTGGGCCACACCTGAGACCACTGTAAATTAAGAAATTTCAGTGCAACTTCTTTGGTCAAACCCAGACATTGTTTAAGGCCAGAACAAAGAGGCCCTGCTTGGAAATCAGGATTTTCATTTCCCCTTGGCTCTTGGACTGCTCTGCTCTCTTATTTTAAATGAATTACTTCCCCTCTCTGAATCTGTTTCCTTTTACCATGTAATGCAAATCGTAAACTTATTTACATTATGAGTTTTGAGGTAGCTCCTCTGTAGGCAAAGATCCTTTCAAAATCTGAAAGATTTTTATATTCAGAGATTCGGGCTTTCCTGAAACTGAAAAATATTCACTTTGCACATGAAAAAAAAACATTTAAAATTATTACTTTGGATGGGAAATATGAAATAGAGCTCTATTCTGCTCTCTCCTACCCAGGTGTGTCTGCAGGTTCTTGCCTTCAGGTTTAGTACTACCCTATTCAGGAGCTTTATGAGTTTCAGCAAACTCTTCACAGTCCCCCTGATCCCTAGACAGTTTTTCCTTCCACAGTTGTCCCCTGTGAGATCTGATTCTGTATTACATAACAGTGGTATATTTGAAAAGGAGTTGTCACTCCTTTTCAGAGAGTTTTTAAAAAATTTTTGATAAAAAATGCAATTCAAGTCTCTGTAAGAAAACAATTCTAAGCTCTTATATAATCTCAACCCTTGAACTGATGACCTTTGTGATTTGCAGAAGGGGAGGGCAGCTGTTTAGTGGAGAAAGTGTAATTACCCACCAGCACAGTCATGTGCTGTTTTGTCTTTGAAAAAGAATGCCAAACATTCTGAAAACATTATTTGCAATTGTAAATGCTGGCAAGCTCTTTTTACATCTATACCAAAGCATGTGAAAGGGCTCCCTCTCTTTGCCCTAGCAGACACCTTCATAATGAAAAACTTAAAGTACAAATTACTTCACCAAGAAACCATGAGAAACATGTTTCCAAAAGCTGTATCAAGAGAAATATCATATCAATATTGTAAATCTAGGGTAAAAATATCTTTCTTTTTTCCCCAGAAATTGCTAGGGCATTATTTATTTCTAAGAAGAACAGAACCTGAAGACACTTCCAGGCTGCCATATTTGTTTCCTTTATGAGTTTCAGAGCCTCTCCTTCTCCATATATGATCTAATACCTGGGAAATGTTTGCATCAATATTCACAGATTCTGGAATGGAGTACATTAATCCTTAAACTTAATCATTCAGGATCATTACTGTTAAGCCATCCCTATTAATTCTAATCTAACCTCCTATGTATCCCATTCTTTACAGCTCATTGATATTAATTTTTGAATTTACTGAAGTCACCTGTGAGAGCACAGAACTGCAATCCAAATGCACTGCTTTGTTGTCCAAATGACAAACACAAATCTTGCTAAGTTTTAATATTTTGTTGTGAAGTAATTGCTTTGGGGTATATAATTTGTGCCTTAGAAAACTGCATCCAAGGGAACATGGTAATGCCATTTCCTTTCCATTTTCTCTAAAAATGAAGCACTTTTCTGTTCTTTAACCAGGCAAAGAACACAATTTTGCGAAGTATGATGACACCTACATCACTGATCTGAACACCCCCTATGACTACGAATCACTGATGCACTATGAACCACTTTCATTTAACAAAAATGAAAGTGTCCCCACAATCACAGCAAAGATACCAGCATTTGATGACATAATTGGACAACGTCTAGACCTCAGTGCTATTGACCTGGAAAGACTGAATCGCATGTACAACTGCAGTAAGTCAGAATTTAACCATGGCAAACAGTTTCTTTGGTTATGCTTGAGCCAGGCTGATTCACCTCCCTTATGTCTCTAAACTCACAAAAACTCTTCTCAAACGTGTTTGAAGAGGTATGGGACAGGACCTGTGGTGTGCAGATAAACCAAATCACTTTATTCCCTTCTCAATGCTTTTTGGCTCTTCTCACTGTCATTATTTTAGTAGAGGTTAGTCAAGGGAAGTCAAACTTTTTCTTCCGTGCTGCTCCCAGGAGTTCCGACCTGTGGTTGTGTTCTGCCTGTGGTGTGTGGGCAGCCTTGTTGTGCTTTTTTGAGGTGAATGCAACTGCACTTTGTCCTCTTTTACTGACATTTGGAGTTAATCAGATTATTTTGCACCTGAGATTGGCTAGGTCTAGAGTCCCATGTTGTCTAGGTGTTTGCTGAGCTGGTTGAAGATGTTATCACTGATCATGGCTGTTCATGAGAAGTTATTGTCCTCTCAGTGCTGCCAGCAGAAGCATCACCTTGAAAGCAAACTCAGCTGAACCAGCCCAAGGTAACTGGGTGGACTTTGCTTGGAGTGAAAGGACAGAGCTCAAGTTAATCAATGAGGGAACTGCTATGAAGAGCAATAACCTCAGCCAAGGAATGGTTAAATACAGCAAGGCTGGCAAAGAGGCACAAAGACAGTCACCATCTGTCACTGCCACATGGGGCTTATTAACCTTCTGCAAAGAGGTCAAAGATGGCTGTCTTTATCCTGGGAATCTCTCCAATCAAATCAAATCAAATGTTTCCTCTTTTGAGTCATTGGGCTCACATCTGCTAGTGTGAGGGTTGTCTATTCTACAGGATGGTTATACCATGTAATTTTGGGTACACAAACCCCCCTAAATTAAACAGAAATTTTAATGAGCTAGAAGCTCACTCTGAGGTGACCATGTGTGTATTTTTTTTCAGCTTCAACTCACACCTTTTTGGACCAGTGTTCTTTTGAGCTTGAAAACATCTGTGGTATGATCCAGGGCACCAAGCATGACCAAGACTGGGTCCACCAACTGGGCAGTGTGATGGGGCAGGAGGACCACACACTTTCTGGGCGGTGTAGAGGTAAAAGAAAGGAACAAAACACTTTCTGAGCAGGGTTTTCTCCAGGGTTGACTACAATGATGGGTTCAAAGAAGTTGGTAAAGACTCTAGACAGTGTTTGCATTCTCACTGTCACTAAACTTTTTCAATGTAGTGGAATGTTGTCCACGCCAGCAAGATCGAAGGGGACGAAGAACAACCTTACCTAGAGGTCTTTTAAATATAACCTGGAAAACAATTTACTGCAACTTCCAAAGTCTGTGTAAGAGTTATATTACCTCATGATAAGAATCAAACAGCACTTGTAGCCACTCATAAATGTTGTGTTTGCAATGCAAATGGGAAGTTAAGCTTGTGGAATTCTAGTTCTGGAAGTAGAAGGAAGTTGCAAAGATTTTATGATAGGAGTTCGGGGATAATTTTTATTTTGATGTGGTAATTTCACCATTTTTCAAAGGAAGACATTCTCAAAAATAGAGCCGTGAGTCCCAGTCACAGTCACAGGGTGCTAGTTTACAGCTGAGAATTAAGATTTAATCCCAACAGGCAGTTCTGAAAAGCAAGAGCCTAATTTGTCATTGTTTAGACATGGTAAACTACCACACAATTCCAAGGTAAAAGTGACTTCTGTGGTAAATTTTGCCTCTGTAGAGGGAGAAGGACTCCTGACTTAAAGCACATTTACTTGTGCTTTGTTACTCTTCAGCTTGCTGCACTCAGGAGTAGTTTATTCTCCTCAAGTGACCCACCCACTGGAAAGAACAGATGTCCAATACTAGTAGCTATTTATAATACTGGTAGCTATTGATCAGGCCCAAGAATACAACTCAAGAAAACCACCTGATATTTTTTAGAAAGACATGCTTCTAACCCTCAGCTGATTCTTAATTCTTTCTCTCCTCATTTTCACCCGTTTCACCCCGTACAGTACAATTGTAACTAAAAAAGATAATTTAACTGAGTTTTTGAGTTTATCACATAAATCCAATCTGCCTGAACTGGGCACTTAATGTGCACTTAGGTTTTAACATCCAGTGACTCAGTACAAAATAAGTATCAATGGCTTTTTAAGAGTTAATGGAGAGGGATGGGTGCCTCTGAGGACCTCCAGAGTGTAGAAAAGAATTGTATGAGTAGGGAGTGTCTCTCCTTTTGGCACCTCCAAAGGGTCATTGACTCCATCAGGAATTTCTGACATTTTTGAGAACTGGTTCTGCAATCATTTCAAGTGGGGGCAAATTCTAAGTTTCTAACATAGATGGATTCTATTTTTCCCTGATAGTTTTAATATTCTGGGTTTTTGACTTATTGCTGGCTAAACCAAAGGAGGGAAAGTACAGCTCAACATTTAGGGAGTCTGCTGAAGTCTGCCAAGGCCATATTCTAATTGCCATAGGTACTTGATGTTGCCTTTATTTGACTTTCTTATCAAAAAGTAGGTAGAGTCTACATCATTTGGGAGTTTGTTGCTATAACAATTGCAACAACAGGCTCACAGCCCTGCTTCTCACTTGAACCAAGAGCAATCGTACTTGGATTTAATACACTTAAAATTAAAATAAGTTTAACTGATGGTCAAGTGTCATACATTGCATAGATCAATTTCTGGCAAGGTTTCTGTGGATATGAGTTCAAAGCATTGCTACCATGTGGAAGGGAAGGAAGATAATTTCCCTGACTGATTAAAGAGAACCTGATAAACAGCTCAAGACCCTTCATTAACCCTGCAGGATGCTGCACTGCCTTTGTGCAGCTGCAGGTATAACTGTTGGAACAAGATAGTCTTAAGATTCTTTCCAACCCAAATCATCTTGTCATTCTATGATATGTTATCTTGGGCAAGATTCCATGGAACTTTCACACAACAGCTAAAAAAAACCAAACTTATTAATCATTGACTAAATTGAATAACTAAAAAGCAACACAATACAGATATGACATGACAACTTTGTGTGATACCAAGATATTATAGGTGTGCAAATGGTGAATCTTTGTAAATATGAGGATAAAATTAGACACTTCAAAACTAAAGTAAAGAACATTTCAAAAATGTTAATGGGAAATAGAGGAGCAGGAATTCTTGACTAATTTTCTTATGGTGAGTCATTGAGTTTTGAAGTGTCTGGGCAAGCTGTAAAAAAAGACCTTCTGCATGTTCAAGATCAGGACAGTGGTTTGTGTCCAGCCGCTGTTTATAATCTTTATTGCTGATAAGAAATTGTCTTACTCTTTACAAGGTAATATAGCACATGACCTCTAAGGTCTCATTTTTAGATTATCTTCAGTATAAATCTATGTATCTACTAACTGCTTGTGGTCAACACTGAATTCTCTGCCTCATATATCTCTGACATTCCTGAGGAATCCAAATTCCAATTAGACCAACTAATGCAAAACTGACATGAGCTGACATGAGTTCCATGTCAGCAGTAAGTTCCATATATATGCTGAGCTGCTACTCCTGTTCTTATCCCAGTCTGTCTTGGATGGTTGTCACATGTAATTTCCTTTATTGTTCATGTTAAGTACTACTCTTCTGTTTACTAAAAGATTGCAGATGAAATGAAATTATGAATTTACATCATGCAGCTTTGCAGGAAATGTGTAAACAGGCAGTGACAGACTACCCTTTATTCCCAGATGCTGGCTACTTCATGTACTTCAACACCAACTCTGGCCAGGCAGATGAGGTGGCAATCCTAGAGTCTCGAATCCTTTATCCAAAGAGAACTCAGCAGTGCCTCCAGTTCTTCTATAGGACCACAGGAAGCCCTTCTGACAAGCTGATCATCTGGCTTAAAGAGGATGATGGCACTGGGAACATTCGTAAGATGAGGAAAATTCAAACCTTTCAAGGTAATTCTGGAAATAAGATAAATATTTGGGTAGAGAGGAGGAGTTGTCTTACTCTGCCCATGAATGTAGAAGATTGGCTCAGAAATCAAAATATTTTCCTGAAGTTACCAGAATATCTTGCGATACGGCTAAGAAATTTGGTATTACATGAGCACATTTAGCAGAGAAACTGTGGGTTGTAATAATGTAATTTTGGTGCTTTGCAGCAGAAGTCACAACATTCCTAATATGTTGCATTCAGTGATTGAGAGGAACCCCAGGCCATGGTGGAGACCAACTGACTGTGTCTCCACTGGCTGCTATATGATCTAAGAGTAGGCTGTTCAAGTATAAAATACCTGTGCTCCTCTGCAGTCAATAAGGACTCCAGACTGATTTTTAGATAGTTGGAAATATAAAATCATATGCAGTTTTGGAAACGTGAACTGGATTCCCACTTTGGGTGATTTGCTAAATAGGACAAACTCAGCCACTGCAGCTCCATGTGATTTAGGTTGTCAAAACACAAGACCTGTCATAACCTGCCTACATCAGGCTGCACCAGTTTGCAGTGAAGGATAAATCCATGAAAAAGTGTCAGGAACACATTGGGTCATTGGTTTCCATCCTCTTGTTTAATCTTAGCCCTTAGGCTGTTGTCCTTTGTACTGGAGGCTGTCATTCCCTAACGCGTGAAGAATTCCTTGTGCAACATGTCCAAAGCATTTAGATGACAAAACAATGTGGATGTATTATAGTCACAATATCAACTTAAGATTTCTGGCCTTCAGGACTCTGTGAGGGGTCCAGTTGTCTAAAAGTGCAGCTGGGATGGATGGCTAGGGGCAAGTTACTTCATGATATCTCTAATCACACTGATGGCAATGTTTTTCTTTCCTTTTACCAAAGCGGACAGCGACTCCAACTGGAAAATTGCCCACGTAACCCTCAATGCTCAGAAGAAGTTCCGTTACCTCTTCCAAGGATTGAAGGGCAACCCCAGCTCTTCATCGGGTGGGATTGCTATTGATGATGTGACTCTGACAGAGACCCCCTGTCCCACAGCTGTGTGGGTCGTTCGCAACTTCAGCAAAATCCTTGAGAACTCATCCATCAGCGTTGTTGAAAGCCCCCAGTTTTACAGCCCTGAGGGTTATGGGTTTGGCATCAGCGTGTTGCCCAACTACCAAAACAGTAGCTATGCTCGTGTTGCCTTCCACCTGTGCAGTGGAGAGAACGATGCAGTTCTGGAGTGGCCGGCTCTGAACCGCCAGGTCACACTCACAGTGCTGGACCAGGACCCCGACATCCTGAAAAGGATGTCCTCGAGCAAAAGCTTCACTACAAGCAAGGACCACGTTAGCTCAGGTAAGTGCTGTCTGCCTGGAGGAATGTTGGCAATGGCAGCCAAGGAATCTGAGTAAGAGGACTGAGTGTAGGACTCAGAGCTGAGAGACTTTGGCCATATTTGCCAATTTGGGACACTTTCCTGTGTACATCTTCTCTGTGTGTGACTCAGAATTCCTGCCTGTGGAAGACTGTATAACATGAAAAGTGACACATATAAGGTTGATGTTATTATGAACAACCCCTAGGATATCTGAGCTTGGCTCTAAGAATAGATCTTTCCCAAGAGCTGGCGATTCCTTTTCTACTTGTGGTTTTTCCATTGTGATAGGTGACATATCACCACAGGTTGATAGAATGACAGCAGGGTGCAGTATTCTGTCACTAAACAATAATTTTAGTTAAAATTGCATTTTGGAGGCTCAGTCAACTTCAACATACTCAGTGAGCCTCAGCCTACATGGCCTGAACGCACAACATTTACCCTTTCTCACAGATGTGTTAATACAGAATTGTTCAGCCTGGAGAAGAGAAGGCTGAACAATCAGGGGGACCTAGTTGTGGCCTTCCAGTACCTGAAGGGAGCCTGCAAGAAAAATGGAGAGAGACTATGTACAAAAGCACAGTGCCAGGACAAAAGGGAATTGTCTTCAAACAGAAAGAGAGCAGGTTTAGATTGGATATTAGGAGGAAATTCTTTACTGTGAGGATGGTGAGGCACTGGAACAGGCTGCCCAGAAAAGCTGTGGATGCCCCATCCCTTGAAGGACTCAAGGCCAGGCTGGATGGGACTTGGAGCAACCTGTTTTAGTGGAAGGTGTCCCTGCCCATGGCAGGGGGTTGGAACAAGATGATTGGTTAGGTACCTTCCAAGCCAAACTTTTCTGTGATTCTATGATAGAAATAAGAATAATAGGACAAAACTATTTTTTGGTACAGAATAAAATGCTACACATGAATCTTTATCCCTTTCTACTTTTTTTCTAGTGGAATTTAAGTACATACTTTTTCAGTAGGAGCTTTTAAACCCTAAATATGAATATGTTTAAGAAAATCACAGTAATGACAAAAATCAGCTAAATTCTAAACCAAAGGTACCTACAAACTGGTCGAGGAGTGTCCTTACTCAGGAGGGAACTCCTAGCTGGTAACAATGAGGAGGCATTGTTTGTGTTTGTTTAATTCTCAGTGAAAGAGAAGTTGTGGAATTTCAATGGTCTCACATAGACTAAGAATGCTCATGCAGACCTAACCTGAAGATCACCTGACACCTTTAGTTTGTCAGTCCTCTGTGATTTGTTTGGGAATTTCAGGCCTGAACTTGATTTTATAGCTCAAATCGCCTTTAACACAGTAATGCAGGAAAAAGTCATGTCATACTTTGAGCTGCACAACTTTGTGGTTCTCATTTTCTCTTTGCAGATAATGTAACTATAATATGGGATAAACCATCAATTGCTGGAAGGTTTGATGAGTCGTGCAATTGCAACAGAAGTGTAGCCTGGGGGTGGAGTAACTTCATATCTCACAGCCAGCTGAGACGGAGAAGCTTCTTGAAAAATGATGACCTGATTATTTTTGCTGAATTTAATGGTAAGGACCCCTTTCTGGATTCTCCTAACAAAATAGATGATTCTTTCTATTTTCATACATTCAAATAACTCTTGACAGCTGTGTCCAAGATCTCTTCTAATGGGGATCAACTTCAAAAATCATTTTTGTGTCCTAGTGTCAGGTGGGTGAGGCTGACTAAAATGATTGTGAGTTAAGAGCAATCTAAATGGCAGTGAGTTTTGAAATGTGAACTTCCTGGACACCTTTAAGCACCCTGACCAGTAGCTATGTCCATTTATAAGCACCAAACATACTAAAGGCCATCCCCACTGTGTTGATTTCCAAATAGAACAGCCTCACAGAACATCACAGATTTACCTAACTAGTTTCTGTAATTTCAGTATTATTTTCTATCTTGTGCTTTAAATACATAGAACTTGTGGTGGTATAGCAAGAGGTCTCTAAAGGGAAAATGGACAAGGAGCACCCTCTGGTCCAGAAAGTACCCTGTGAGCCCCTGATTTGAGGCATGCTACATATAGCATCATTCCCTGATTCTGATGTCTTTCTCCCTTTTTTAAAGATATAATTCACCTCAATAACACTGAAGTTCCTGTAGAACCTGTGCAATCTGTCCTCACGGAAGGCCTCGTTCTTGAAAGGCAGAAGAGAGCAGCCCAGGACATGGAGCCTGTCCAAGACCAGCTGCCTTATCTGCCAGACCCGTGTGACCCAAACCCTTGTCAGAATGATGGAGTCTGTGTGAATGTGAAAGGAAAAGCAAGCTGCAGGTACCACAGACCTCCTCCCTCCTTTCCCTGGCTTTCTTCAAGTGATGCAGCTAAAAAGTATTCAGAGCTACAGACCTCAGGAGGTCTAAGACACCAGGTCTTTAAGGAATAGCAGAAACAAAATACTTTACCACAGTTGCTAGTTCCTACCATCAGCCAGGAGGGCAGGTTTCTTTGCATGAAGCAAAGAAGCCCCATTCTGTGGTGCTTCCAGGGTGTGTAAATAGACTTCTAACAAGGTGGGAAGAACCCCTTCAATGGAAACTGCTCATCTGGGATAGTGAATGTGAGGACCTTGGGGTGAGGGCATGACAAGGCTCCTGATCCACTGAATCTGTGCTTTGTTTTCCCAGGTGCCCCTCAGGAAAAGCCTTCTTCTTCACAGGGGAGAGGTGTCAGTCAAGGCAGGTCCATGGGAACATCCTGGGAATGTCGATTGGTGGAATTGCTGGAACTGTTGTCTTAACTATCGTCCTCATTTCCATGATGGCTAGAAGATAAAAAACTGCAGGGGGCACAAATTTCAACCTGGTTCATAAGACACACATTTTCAGTGAAAAATTATTAATATAACTTGGAGAAAAACAGTCATCATATGGATGAAAAGCTCTGTCAACAGCTTGGCAACAATCTTTTTTTTCTGAGGGATGTGGCAGTCAAAGTGTGTCATGTAGAGCTGCTGTCTGATGAAAATTCATACACTCCCTTTCTTGTGTGTATTTTGAAAGTTTTGTTTCTTCATCCCATAGCAAGCAGAAGTGTTGAGAGTCTATGCATTTACTCTCAGCCATGGTTCAAACTTAGATTAAATAACTGGTTGAACCTCTCAAAACACTGTTAAAAATCACACCAAAACACCTGTATTAAGATTCTGGAAATGTTCCTACAAAAATTGCTCAAGAATTCTAAAGGGTAGAGATACTTATGTAAGTCAGTACTTCATCACTCACTTTCCCTGGAGCTGTGCTGGTGTACTTACACTAATTAGCTATTACTCAGAATTCATAAACACTTGCCCATACCACCTTGCCCATACCAAACCACCATAAGTGTTTCTAACTGTAGAGAACAGTTTCCCATCCTGATTCACCCCAAAGTTCCAGGAACAGGTTCACCATTGGCAAACACAGGCCTGATTCCCTGACAGTCAAACAGAACTGTACCACCTAGCTGCAGTATTTGATACTGACCTCAAATCTAAATCTTCATGATTATACCATAACATACATTAAATATTGCAACATTTGTGTGCATTATAAGTACTTTTCAGGTTTTTCTCAAGACAAGAGTCCTGCCTTTGAAGGTGTACAGGCTTGAAATAATGGTTTCACAAATGTAGTATTAGAGCAATAATTTATATAAAACCATTCATCCTGCCTGGCACATGATGATTTATATTCACTATAGAGCTTATTCTCTGAGTCCTTCAAGTGTGTTTCTCCTCTGAGAGAAGACCCAAACATACAGACTTTACACAAGGCACTCCTTGCATTCTTAACATTACTATGCATTAAATAAATGCAGTCCCCTCTGTGGCAGAGGGCAGCAACCATCTCTCTCTTAACACATTACATATCAAGGAAAAGAAAAATATTGTTAAGGGCATAAAGCTTCCTTTTCTTCAAAAAAGTGCCACATGGAGCTTTCAGTCTTTCCATCTGAAAGAAGACCATGCAGGAATCATCATGGTCTTCGTTCTATGTAAGTCAAAAGTGAAGATCTGAAATGGGCCTCTCAGTTGGAAATTTTAGTTCCAGAAAGTCTTAAATAGAAAGTGGAAACCACTGTGGCCTTTCCAGACTCTAATACGAGGGCAGGAGAGAAGCTGTGAGGTATTTGTGTATCTACACAGGCCTTTGGGATCATTCGAGAGTTGATAGGGGAAATACCAAATCCACTGGACAGCAACTGTGTGAAGCATTGCAGTTCATGTCTCAGTACTGCATAGTCCTAAGCACCCACTTAAGGGCTGAGAATTCTTCACTCCCAATGTCCTTTCTTGCACATCAAGGCCTTCAAATCCTTGTAATCTCTTCTGGGACTGGCAGACATCTTAAATTCCTCTTCTTTCAGCTTCCCTGCCTTACACATTAACCAGAAATTATTATTCCAGAAGAATTCACCAAGGCACAATTTAGTCAAAATGAAGCAGTCTGCTTCCTGGTGACTCCCAGGTACTTTTTGTGTGTGTCTTGGAAGAGGTCCTTTCAGAGTTACATGATTTAGCATTGACAGTGCTTCAGTTAAGCAAGGAATATGCCTTGGAAGTATTTTCAGTGGAGGAGGTGGATGGCTCTGAAGAAGATACTCTGTATTTGCCTGCAAAACAAAGCACAGGGGTTAGACAAGGACAGAGAGCCTGGGACATCGTCACTGCTAAGTAATGACAGTGACACCTGGCCAAGTGCTCATGGCCAAGGTGGCTCTGCCTTGCCCTGCAGCCCTGGCACTACCTGGACTACAGCAACACCAGCAACCACAGAACTCAGCGTGTTTGGTGACACAGCCAGGATGTGTCAGCTTGAATTGCCAACTGTGCCACAGGGCAATGATTTTCTCTCACAAGTGGAGGCACTTAGTGCTTCTCCTGGAGCATGGGGACTCATCCAGAACACAACACATCCCCAGGTGCCTGAGATCAATCCCAGCTCCCTCCCTCTTATGGCCGCAAGGCTCTAAACTAAGACCCAAGTGTCACTATCTTCTCTGAACAATGTGTGGATACAAAGATTGGACACTTACTTAGAAATTAAATGTTATTTCCAAAATGCTTTTTGCAAGATGAAGTCATAACTGAAATGGTGATGTCCACAAAATGACAGCCAGAGAATGTTTGAAGAAATACAGTTCCAAGGTGGTGAAGAGTACATGAACAATGGATGAACTGTGCCGTGATCTCATTAAGCTCAAAACAAAGCTCACTTAGTGGGGTTTAGAATTGGTGAAACATCCAATAATTGTTTTAGAGATAGACAATTTCACTGCTAGCATTATGCTACAATTGACTTGTTGCAGTTCCTTTGCAGTAGAAGATTAAAAACCATTTATGGATGCATGGAGAGACAGATAAATAGATATCAGGACAGACAGACCCTGAAAGCAAGAATTTTTGTGCTTCAGTAAGGGAGATCTCTTGTCACATACCTGTTTTCCCACATAAGTTGTTAAAGGTTCTTGAAAATGGATAGCTCATAGCAAGCATTGGTGTCATCAGGATCAGGGAGGATGACTGAAAGAGAGAAAATTGCTTTTTGTAAAAAGAACCTTCTTTGTAGCTCCATTTTAGGGAGAAAAAAAAATGTTCCAATAAACTTTGTTTGAGTAGTATGAACAAAAAATCCACAGAAGGCAAAGCCAGATGTTTGTGAGATATCAAGTTCACACATTTGCATGTTTATGGTGGTGATGGAGGACATCAACTTTAAAAGAAACTATAGGGCACAAACTGTTTGTCTCTAACTCTTGGCCAGGGGGGTGGCTTAGGCTCCAGAGTCTGTCCTAACAAGCAGTATGGGATCCTGTTCTCTTATCTGTGCCAGTATGGCCCTTAAGGTAGCCACAAAAGCTAAGATTTATGCGAATGGGGATTTTTCTTGACAGCCAACAGCCTGAGATAATCCGAGGCAAATTTAACTTGACACGCTAGAGGGCATCGGAACACAACTCTCTGCAGTCCAGATACGAAGGAAGGAACTTTTTGCTGCTAAAATGAGGTTTCGTTTTTGGTTCTGGAGTGGTTTGAGAATTTAACGGGATTCCTCCAAGGATGTATTAAAGAAAGGTATGAAAATCACATCTTTTTCTGTTCAATCCTTCATTATTTAGTTGTACTTTGGTGGGGGAGATTAGGCAGCGTTGTGTATTGTCACCTATATCACAAGGTGGTAGAGAAAGAAGGTAAATGAATCACATATAAAACGCTTAACAAAGACTTTGATACTGCTTTATTTGCTCATTCTCAGACCTCAACAGGCTGGAGAAATGGAATCAGACAGGAATCTTATGAATTTCAGCAAAGGGAAGTTAAAACTCCTCCTGTCCCTGGGGAGGGACAATGCCAGGACATACTCAGGGCTGTCTGATTAGGACAGAGTTAAGACAGAGCCAGACTTTTCTCCTTGGTGCCCAGAGTAAGGACAAGAGGCTTTGAGAACAAACAGAAATATAGGAAATCCCACTTAAGATGAAACTTTTTCACTGTGAGGGTGGTCAAACACAGGAAAAGGCTGCACATAGAGCTTGTGGTATCTCCATCCTTGGAGCTACTGAAACTCAACTGGACACAGCTCTGAGCTATAGCTGACCATGCTCTGATGGGAGTGCGGTGCAAGATGATCTCTGAGGGTACTTTCCAATTTCACCAATTCCTGCAGAAACTAGAGTGATTTGATCCAATGCTGTTCTTCTGAACTGACAGTTCAACCTTAATGGACTCCTTAATTCTTTTGAGCCTTTGTTCTCGTCTTCTTAAGTGTCCTTGCTTTTAAGTCGGATTCCTAGTTCTTTAGCAATACCTGTACAGGCTCTTCTGAATAAACCCTGTTCAGATACCAATATAAAATCAAGCTTTATTGTCATACAAGGGTGATGCCAGCACCACTGGCAGCTTGGGAAGAGGTTGAGGTGGGTTGGAAGTAGATGATCTTGGAGGTCTCTTTCAACCTATTCTAAATTTCTTACACATTCTGTCGTTTTTGTTAGGGTTATAAATGTGGAAGTGTAAGTTGAAATAATTCCCCAAGAAGTTCCCCTTGCATTTCTCTCAGGTTGTGAATAAATACTAATGCCAAAAAAAATTTCTGTTTTCTAACTAAAAGTTTCAGTTACATTTTCTAGTTTCTGTCTTGTGGAATTTAAAGCAAATGTCCACTAACCGCCTTCTCATTTTTCACCAATTATAGTGAAAATAATGAACTTTTTAAAAGGGGATATAATCATATATATGTTGTTAGTGTCCTCTCTTACTTGTTCTAATAAATAATCCAGAATTTAAAGTGCACTGGACAATGTCAGACTACTCAGCAGTAACTGAAGTACATTTTTAGGTCAAGATTCTAACCTTTGATTGCTGTGAACTCCATTTGGATGATGAATTCCTCTTCAACAGGGCTTCTTGTATCTATTTGTTAAAAAAATTCGTCAATCAGTAAATACAGAAATTCTGTTCAAATTCCAACAGTATTTTGACATAATGTAAGAAATAGATGGAATCCTTACCTTCTTATCCCAGAGAGTCCCAAATACCAAAATGAATAATCCCTAGGAGACAGATAATTACATGCATTTTGATGACACCAATCTTTAATTGCAATATATAATAAGTATCTCTAACATTGTTCATGGTACTATTTAAACTTTGAACTCTTTGATAGAGGGCATTTTTCTAACTGCATATCACACAGTGGACTGCTCATTTGGCAGTTCCCCAGGCCTGGTCTATTTAAATTCTGTGTTGATGTGGTCTACAAACTGACACAGTTTGGTAGCACTAAATGTATTTGGAAAAAGGAATGTGTGTGTATGGAAGACATGTCCTACCTACACTCTCCAGGCAAACTAATAGGTTCCAAGAAAAAGGCCAATGAGTTTGGTTTGACGAAAACAGTTTTGATGTCATTCTTAACAATGACAAATCTTAAGAATTCTCTTTAAAGAGAGAGTACACGTAACTATATTGTCCTTAAGAAATCTCCTTGTATTGGGATCCTACTGGCCACCTAAATATGTTGCAAAAGTCATACTGACTGAAAAGTCTCAATTGTGTGTTTTTGTCAGTTTTTCTCTTTATCATTAGTACTTCTTAGCTGATCTTGGTGACTTTCTTGTGGTTTATACTGGAACCCACAAAAGCATAACATGATGCCTCCAGCTGCACTATAAATGGAAACAGGGATGCTCAAGTTTGGCCACCTGAACATAACAGGGGTGTTTTCCTGGTCTTCAGCAGTGAAGTTAATCCCAAAACTACTGGCAAAGTAGAGAGCTATCTTTAGGTCAGCTTTATCTATACAGCCCATCTAATAAGGCAGCTGAGAATATGAAAGACTGCTGAATTCCTGGAATGGCTTTCCCCGGAATAACGATGTGTAAGACAAATTTAAGCTTTTCCCTGGTGTACTTATGCCCTGCCAAGCACAGCACTGCAATAATGTCTCCATGTTAAATCATGATAGAGGAAATAAAAATACGTGCAACTCACCTGCAAAGCATTGAACAGACTAAAGAGGATATGGAAAGCTGGATGACTGTTTTTGACGATGGTGGCAAGGCCAAAACCCCAGGTGAGGCCTAACAATGGTGTCAAGATGGCCACACTTTTGCCAATCTGAAACAGAGATTTCCTCTCCTGCCCACTTGACCTATCCCCAATAGTTGGCCTCAGTATTTTTATTATAACAACTGCAGCAATGAACAAGTTCGTGGCCACGATGATCAAGGCAGGTATGACAAAGGCCAGGAGAGCTTTGCTGTCCTTCCAGTTGAGCCAGCAAACATCCTTTCTTGTGTAACTGTTCTTTGGCAGTGTGACAGCGATGGTGGTGACTGCAATGACAAAGGGGCACACGTATCCCAGGCAGAATGCCACCGCCTTCTGAGCAGTCTTACTTGTGTTGTGTAAGATGAACACCAGTCTGTAGAAAAGGATGAGGCCCAGGCTCAGCATCCAGAAAAAGACACACAGGTAGAAAAAATGGATGAAGAAGGTGGCCATGATACAGATGTCTCTGCTCATCTTCTGGTTTTGATCAGTGATGGAGGCAGTGACAATGAACCAAACGTCAGCAATCAGTAGGGATGTAGCAATGTTGAGAATACAGACGTGGCGCATGTAGGAGGTTGTGTTGTTTGTCACATACTTCCAGACCAAGGATTCAATTATGATGCAGACCACCAAGCTCACAATTGAAATGGCCAGGCCAACGTAGGAAATATAATTTTCAAAGATTAGCTCAGAGGATCTGTCAGGTGACATCAGGATGGAGAATGATGTCAAGTGATTGCAGGAACAAATTACATAATTTCCTATCTCTGTGGGTGTGCAGCCACGATTGTCCCAGTCCCCCCTGTGGTTGTTGAGTGTGAAGTTCCAAAAGACACACTTGGGCATCTTTAGAGAGAAGTCTTTCTTTGCAAATGTCATATTAACATCAAACTTCTGGCTTCTGTTGCTGCTCAAAGTTGTTGTTATCAATAAACCGTTCACATACTCAAATGTTTTCCGGGGCAAAATATGTCCAAGTTTTGAGTACATCACACTGACAATGGTTGAATTTTGGGTTAGAGTGTGGATTTCAGTTTCCCTAATGAGCACGTTGACTGTGAGGTTTTTTGTACTGCGGAAGTGCTTGTTGTAATCTGTGTTGTTGTTTTCCTTGACAACTGTCCCTTGGAGCTGAATGGTGTTTGCAGAGACAGAAGGAATGGTGTTATTAACTGGTTGGAGGCGCAGGGAAAAATTTTCTACCGACTGTAGTAACAAAGAACTTTGTCCTGTCTTCTCTTTATTCAGGTCTTCCCAAGCTTCAGTTGTGGAATCGTCAACAATTAAGTCAACTGTGGATAAGAAATTCTGGAACAAGAACAGAATAATGCAGTTACTGAAATCCCACACAATTAATTGTCATTTCTGATAGTAATTTATATGTGGTCCTAGAAGTGCCTTTTGAAAAAGCCCAGCTTTTTCTTATTTTGCTCAGTCCATGTCAAGTCTTCAGTTGTTAACCCTCTGCATACTCTGTTTGCAAGTTAAGGTTTCCAAAATCAGAGCTGTGTGACTATTTTTTAATATATTATTTGGTATTTTTGCATCTCCAGCCTTCTTTCCTTTCTTTCTCAGTGTTTGTGTTGTCTTTGATTTCTTGGTGTTTCATGTAGGACTCTCTATCTACAAACTATTAAACCTTTTTGCACTTTTCTGTTCAGAAGAGCAGTGCTTTTCCTCTGGACCTCATAAATCAAGGTTCCCAATTATTTCTAAGGTTTCTTTTGTTATTCATTTGTTGTTACATCCAACTTATTTTCCTTGCTTGATCATGGTTCCAGGAATTTACTCTCCCTATTCCTATTTCAACTTTTTCTTTCTATTCCTACTTGTATTCATGGAATCATAGAATCACGGAATGGTTTTGACATTTAAAGGTCATCCAGTCCAACCTCCCTTCCAGGTGGCAGGGACATCCAGCTTGATCTTGGACACTTCCAGGGCTTGGGGCATCCACAAGTTCTCTGGTAAATCTATTCTAGTGCCTTACTGCCCTCACAGCAAACAATTTATTCCTAATACATAATCTAAACCCGCCCTCTTTCAGTTTAAACCATTGTTCCTTGTCCTATCACTACAGGCCCTGAAAAAAAACCTTTTTGTAAGTCCCCTTTAAGTACTGAAAAGCTGCAATAAGTTCTTCCCTGAGCATTCTCTTCTCAAGGCTGGACAACCCCAACTCTCTCACCTGTCCTCACAGGAGATCTGCTGCAGCCCTCTGATCATTTCTGTGACCCTCCTTTGGACCATTCCAGCATGTCCACATCCTTCTTGCCCTGGGGACCCCAGAGGTGGGTGGAGTACCCCAGGTGGGATCTCACCAGAGCAGAGCAGAGGGACAGAATCACCTCCCTCAACCTCCTCCTTGTTAAGCAGCCCAGGATATGTTTGGGTGTCTGGACTGCAAGAGCATATTGCTGGCTCTTGTCCAATTTTTTATCCATCATCTCTTGTCCTTTCCTGTCTTAGAATGCTGAAGATATCCATGCGTTCCTAAAATATTTCTAGTTGCTAAGCTTAGAGCAGCTTCTCTTTCATGCATAGACTCCTTGTCCTCATCATTTTGAGTTTTCATAAACCTCTCTGTATCTTTGCTGTCACTTCATCTCATTCCCTTAACACTTTCCTGATTTGATCCTAAGCAAGTGTGAAACTTCTTCAGGGAGAACATCATCCCTTCTGACAAAGGGGGCCAAAGGGCTTGGTAGGTGTAGATAAGACTTAAAATAAAACCTTACCTGCATAGTGACCTCCTCTGCCTCTGCTGGGATAGAGGAGACCATATTCAGGATGGTAACAATTGCACCTAGGTTTGCTGAAGAATTGTTTATTGTGGTTAGCTCCTTTCTTGTCTGTTCCTTAAGCTGTGCAAGGTAGGAGGGTAGTTGTACTTTTGCCTCGGGGCTGTTGACCAAGGACTGGAACAGAAGATAACAGCACATCACATGTGAAATCCTCTAAGCTGGCTGAGAGAAAGGTGACTCTGATGGCTTGTGGGTGGGAGGAGCACTGTGGGATGATACCAAGGCTGAAAACCAAGGCCTGGCATCTGTCAAGTGCAGTGGCCAAGGGTGTGGGCACTGTAGGAAGGGCCTGGGGATGAGTCTGGGTAGTGGCCCAGAGTTGCTCCTACAGCCTCACTGCTGATGTGCTCTATAATGTGCTCTGGGCTTGTGCCTGAGCACAGCTCAGGGAATGCTCCAGGCCAGGAACTGCTCCTTATGGTGCCATGGACAAGGTCACCTTGCCTGGGAGCAGAGCATTCATGTGTATGGACATTACCCATGCAGTGCCTCAGGCCCTCTGTGCCCCGGGAGGGGCCTCGGCTCATTCACTGGCTGGTGTAAATAAAGCCAAACAGTCTTCATATCTTTTAAAGGAAACTTTTAAATGCTTCATATATTTTAGATTATGATAAGCAAAAATCATGCAATGAACATTTTTGCTCTTTCTCCCCACCCAGCTCCCCAGCCCAACCTCCACAAACCCATGAGTGTTACCTCAGCACCACTCAGCAGGTCATTTATTGGTCCAGACAGGCAGTCATTCCTCACAACCTTCCATGAGCTGTTGATGCACTGGTAAGTTGTATTGCCTCGAGTAAAACCATTTGGATTTTTTACATCACAGCATGGCTTTATTAATACAGCCCCTTCTGTTCCAGTGCCCAGGCTGTCTGAGCAGGAAATTTTCTTACCTGTATGGAGAGGAGACAGAAATAGAAAATAAGAAGCAGGGAGATAAATGAATTTCCCCCACAAAATTTGTGATCTGTTCAAATATCTTTAAATTAGGATTTCAGTTTATTGTCTTCATTAATTATGATCTTTCAGGATGTATATGTCTCACATTCCTAATTTTTATGAATCAGGAAATTAAAAAGGAAATCTAATACAGCTCCAATTTTTGAGCACTGAATGAAAACAACAAACTGACACCAAAAGAGTTAGATTTATCTGTTAGACTACAGGGTTAGACAGAGCTGGAATGGGATTATATTGACCATTAAGCGAACAATAATTCATACAAAATTTATTCTGTTTAGGTACTCAGTACTGCAGAATTCATTAAGACCTTGATAGTGAGGCCTCAACAGCTTTTTGATGAACAGTGAGTGTGGCTAATTGTCTTTGATTGGCTTAGTCATATCAGTAAGTATCTGCTGATTAAAGTGATTAAAGTAATTAAAGTGTCTACATATTTATTGCCTAAGAGAGTGAAATCTAGCAGATACCGTGATTCGACTGTAGGTACCACTGCTGTGGAAAAAAGAAAATTTCTGCATGGGGGATATCCAACATTTCTTTGTTTCCAATTTAGAATAAAAGAGCTGAAATACCCAAACTCTTGTCAGAACTAAACATCAAAGCTGGATTTAGCAATGCTGAATTCTAATTACCAAACATTCCCTGCAGAGCTGACTGGAAGCTGCCCTGATCTCTGCAGCACCTCACCGAGGTTGCCCTTCTTGTGTTCAAAGTGGAAATGCTCTCCCACAGGCTGTCCTCCTGAGCCTGATGAGGCACCACAGTCTTTGATCCTTGCTAAATTGTTGGTGCAAGCTGAGAGCTGCATGACCACATTTCAACACAGGGGATGAAGCTTGGTGCTGCAGCCTGCAGTAGTGACTAAACTGTCACTGCTTTGGAAACATACTCGGTCCATTCTCAAATACAGCAAAGACGACACATCTTGTCTATTTATTTTTTTTAATTATACCAAAACTGATATTTTCCTCTGTGTGTAAAAATTTCCCATCAGAAAAGGAGACAAAAGTTCTTAGATTAAAAAAAGCTGTTCCTGTTAGATGTCACTGGTGATGAATTTGTAACACCTGATTTAACAAAGATATTGGAATGTCCTATATAACAGCTATACACAGTGACTTTTTTCCTTACCAGGTATCAAGTGCAGTCTTATATGTTCACTGTCAACTGCCTGTCCGATGTCGTTGGTAAACTTGCAATATGCCACGAACTCTTTCTCTTGGTCACAGTCTTCTTCTGTGTGATCGTACATGTAGCAAAGTAAATTGTCTTTTTTCATTTTCTCTGTACAGATGGATGAAGACAGGTTAACACAGATTTGGGGTCAGTCAACTAAAACCAGCAGAAAGCATTGGCAAAACTTTATTTTCTGTGGGTACTAGAAAAAAAAAACCTTTCCTTTGTGAAAAAGCTCTCTCTCTGTATGCTGATCTCTGTGCCTTACTCCCTCTGTGATAAATGTGGCAGCTGCTGCATGATCAATGCATTTTCATTTACTGGTCTGTGAGCAAATCCTCCCCAAACCCTCTTAACTGTGCAGTAACAAAATTTGCTTTGAAAATAATTTTTGAGAATACTCTTCCTGCCTTTACCACAGGTGTTTCATTTAGGCTGGGATAGTGTTTGGCTGTTCTTATATGGCTCTTTTGAACTCAGGATCTGTGCCACACTCCCACAGCTTTTCAGAATGCCTGTGCCTGAAGGTGAGTCTCCAGCTGCAGTCTCTTCCAACAACATCCTTGCCTTTTTCTTAGCTACTGAAGGCCTCCTCAGTCTCCACCTGCTTTACTACTCAGCCTGTTGTTTTTGCACTCCTGCAAAAACATGTTTCCTGAGTTATTTTTGGTAGATCATATTTGCTTTTTTTTTTCAAATTAACTGTTTTGGAACTCACTCGATAAATTCTAGTATATAAAAAGCAACTTGCTTGAAAAATTCTAGTATATAAAAGCATGTCAGGGAAGTTGCAGAATTGCCCTTTATTTGAAGACATAACAGGCTAGGCTTTTGTACTGTTAAAGATGTGGCCCCTGTATACTCAAAGAAAATGGAGCAGTTTTTTGAATTGCATTCATAATGGGTTACTCGACATTTTTCATCAATGAGTAGATTTTCTTAAGTAATGTTTTCTCAGTATTCATTTTAAAAAGTGGCAGAATGGAAGATAAAAGCAAATAAAAGGAGTTCAGGAATTTCCAATCAGAAGAAGGGTCAGAATGCTCACTTCTCCCTGCCTGGCAAGTCAAACCAAACTATTGAGTTTACCTATTATGTATTTATCACTACAGCAGTGACTTCAGTTCAGTATTAATCCCAGACATGTTCCCCAGACATGCTCACCATCCTAAAAAAAGTCCATTTCCCCTTTTTTTGCACCCTCAGAAGTGCTCTAGGGTTGTCATGAAAGCACTAAGTAGAACTTGTTTACACAGACCTAACTGAAAACAAAAAACCCAGAGACTGGGTTGTGACACAGAGTGAAACTAATGATTCTGCAAGTTTATTGTGCCTTACCAGCTTGAAATTCATCTTCTTGAACCAGAAATGTAACCGTGTAGTCTCTCACAGTCTTTGCGCTTATGCAGCACTCAAGGGCATGTGGCACTTCGCACTGTATCGATGTTGCAATGGGGTCTATCAGGATGTTCTGCTTCAGGGGCAAGGAAATCACCTCGATGGTAATGTTGGCAGAACTGTCCACGTTTTTATGGGAGAATGTACAGATGTAGGTGCCTAAAGAAGGGATACAAAACCATGTCTCGGTCAACAGAAGTGCTTGTCATCTTTTGCATGGTCATGAATGCTGAACAAATACAGTGCTGTTGGCAACATCAAGACTTGCTGTCCTCCAGCACTTCAAATTTTAACTGTGGGGACTTTTTATTTATTGTGTCCAGGCTGCACAGTGATTTGCAGGGCTAGGGATGCTGTAAATGGTCTGGTACAGAGATTTCATTGTCTTTGTAGCCAGTGAGACCATATTTACTCACCTCTCCAGTCCTGCGAGGCAGACTTCACTGTGAGCACAGACGTGGCTGGGAATTTGCTATTTTTGATGCACATATCACAGTCCACTGTTTTTGTGTCATTTCCAGACTGGATTTTCCAACTGATGCTGTCATAATTGCTCACATCACTTTTGCATGTTACATTGAACCCATATCCCTCGGAAACTGTTGAGTTTGTGCTTGAAGATATTGTTATGTGGGCTGGGACAACACAGGACAAAAGTCACATTAGTGAGAGTTACTCTTAATAGTTTTCTTGCAAATTCTGTGTGCCACAGAGGCCATCCATGCCTTAAAGAGCTGTTGTTCTGTCACAAGTCCCTGCCCCTCACCTTTCCGCAGGTACGTGACTCTAATGCTTCGAGCGCGCCTGGCTCCGTGTCTGGTCTCCATCTCACAGGTGTATGTGGTCACTGCACCTGACTTCTCAGGGGGGCACAGTGACTCACTGATGTTGAGCCAGTATTCAGTGCAGTTTCCACTCAAGAAGGATGTTCCTAGGGAGAAATAAGCATTGTTTTAAGGGCTATGGATGTCCAAAAATACCTCTGGAAAGCACGAACAGTGAAACCAGCCATGGAAACCCTTGTGGGTTTGTGTGTAATTGACATCATGGCACTTTTAATTCATCATTGCTGAAGTTCATTCACATCTTTTACTCTGGCAACATTCACAGAGTGGCAACACTCAGCTCTGTGCTGAGATTCCTCCTGCCAAAACCAGTTAGAATGCAAAAACACTGCTTGGAAATCTCAGGGTCAACCAAAATGAAGAGTATTCTGGTTAAGCCTAACCTCATCTGTGATATTTAGGATGAATAAAGGTAAGTAAAACAAGAGTAAACACTGCAGATTTTAATGTTGTCTAATTTTGAAATAAAAATGTGGAGGTACTTGACAGTCATTTAGCTTAAAATCTGAAGAGTGCTGGTTTAGCTGTAAGCACTAAAGCAGTCCCACACTGCAGCTGACAGCACAGCTGACATAAGAGCAGAGCGGAGTTCCTGGGGGAAAGCCTGGCCACAGGGAATCAGGGGTGAAACAGCCCATTGCAGTGGGCCAGGATCCCCTCTCCCTGCAAGCACTGCTACACTCTGGTAACTGTCCTCTGTGGAAGTGACTGCGTGCATGAGCTTTGAAGATTCTATCTCAGTTTGCTGTCCTGCTTTCTGCTAGGTTTCATTTACGGACAATAGTTAACAATAAACAGTTACTTCATACTCATAAAATATTATGAGGGCAATAGACCGTTTAGGGTGATGATTCCTGGACATTTATGAGCATTTCTGTTCATGTTACTTTATAGCTCTTTGGAGCACATTTACTTGGTGCCTTATTAAATCTTTATATTGGAAAGCCTTACGGGATGCCTCTGACTCAATTGGTACGAGAAGTATCCCAGCTACAGGTGGAGAGGCAAACAGTGCTCATATTTATCTGTATTGCAGTTGTTTCACAGAGCAGCACTTGTACTTCACGACTGCCAAATCTCAGTGTGTGGTACATGAAAGATCTTTGTACCCCAGGGGTGATTCCAGAGATAGCAGTACAGACTGATGCACTTATCCTTGCCCTAAAAATTAGACCATGAAGAAATAAACTTCCTGGAAGAAGCTGGTGTGTTGCTGGTCCAGGCAGCTGTTCCCATCCAGGATGGCACAGTTTAAGGCATCAGTGTATGGAGATGCCTGAAACCCCACTGGCACCTGCACTACAGATACAGAGTCTGTCCTTCCCCCTGCTACTTTTGGAGCATACCCTGTATCCATCCTAGGACTTTGAGCCAGCCACTTAGGAGGAGACCTTTGAGCAATGAGCAAACCTAGCGGGTGAAAGACAACCTTTTGTTAATCTTACCTGTAATGTTGATTGTTCCATTTACTTTCCAGGAAACCTTAAGCGATGTCAAGTGTCTGTCAATGCAACAGGACAGCAGAATTCCCTCTGCTTGCACTTCAGGATCGTTACATGTGACATCGATGTCCTCAAAGTCTGGAGTGACACGCAGTGGAAAGGCAGATATTGTCTCTGTGGCATTGTGTATCTCTGTGTGATACAGGCTGCTCATTGTGAACACGCAACTATAGGAACCTGTGAAGCATAAACAACAGTTTTTGCTGAGTTTGCCTTTATTTTGGAATTAGGAACTACATCCACATCTGGTTTTCACATGTCCCTGCTCTGCAGTGGCTCTGCTACTTGCTGATCAATATGTACCCTCAGGTCACCTGCAGAATGCTTTTCTGCAGACCCCTGATGCCAAATGTATCTAGATTAGGATTCACTGTTGATGGGTGCTAGAGATCAGTGTTCTCAGACCAAAATACTTCAAATCTGGCTGAGTAGGTGCTTTTGGGATCTGTATATTGCCCATAGTCCTTCTGGCAGCAGTATGTCATGGTAAAAGGGTTCCTACACAGAATGGATGACAGAGAGGTGCCCAGGGTGGACTCCACCAGAACTGGCCCCAGAGTGGAGGCTCTTAAGCTGCTCAGAATGCACTGCCAAACAAAGCAGAGTATTTATCACAGAATCACAGAATATGCTGAGTTGGAAGAGATCTGTCAGGATCATTGAGCCTAACTTTTGGCCCTGCACAGGGCACTCCAAGAGTGACACCATGTGCCTGGGAGCATTGTTCAAACACTTCTTGAATCTCAGGCTTGGTGCTGATACCAGTGCCCTTGGGAGCCTGTTCCAGTGCTCAACCACCCTCTGGGTGAAAAACTTGTCTCAGTTGTCCAAAACCTTCCCTGACTCAGCTTCATGCCACCTCCTTGAGTCCTGTCCCTGGTTGCCAGGGAGAACAGATCTGTACCTGCCCCTCTGCTTCCCCTCATGAGGAAGGTGAAGACCACAATGAAGTCTCCTCTCAGTCTCCTCAAGGCTGAACCAACCAAGTGACGTCAGCTCCTTCTCATACATCTTCCCCTTCAGGCCCTTCACCGTCCTTGTGGCCTCCTTTGGACTCTCTCCAATACCTTGATGCCTTTTATGTATTTTGGTGCACAAAACTGCCCCCAGGACTTGAAGTGAGGCCTCCCCAACCCAGAGCAGAGCGGGACAATCCCCTCCCTTGCCTGGCTGGCAGTGCAGTGCCTGATGCCCCCTCAGGACATGGCTGTCCCACCTGGCTGCCAGGGCACTGCTGACTCACATTCAGCTTGCCACTGACCAGGACCCACAGGTCCCTTTCTCTTTATCAGCCACCCTCTCAGGCTTGATTCCCCTGGATGCAGCCAGGCTTGGTTTTGAGATTGGCAATAGGAGCTCCACATTTCCCACATATTTTAAGTATGTGGACTTCCCTTCCCCACTGGGATAGCCAAATGAGCAGACCACTTACATGGGAGTGGAAACACCAAGATTCAGGGCATCTTTAGCCCAAAGAATTTTGGATCCACTATTCCTACCTCACATGTGTGCCCAAATACCTTGTCACAGGCTACCCTTTTTTAAGTTGAATGTAGAATTCATGGTCCAAAGACAAGAACTGAGTGGAAGCTTGAGCCCAAGCTCTGATAATACATAATAATTCCCCTGATAGATCCTCCCAGAAAAATGCCACCAGTTTACCTGTTTCTGATTTTCAAAAATCCCTAAACATGCAAAACTGTAACTCTGAGCTCTGATTAGTTAGGTCATGTGTGTGTAGGGGGCAAGGGCACTAAGGACAAATTCAACCACAGCCTCCAGTTACCACACCAAAAGGGTGGGGAAGGCCTTACAGCCATGCAGTCACCACCACCTCCCCTGGTATGATAATGAAGCCTGACACTTAGAACACCCAGTCACTTGCAATCACTTCAGTCAGTTCCCATCTTCCTGGCAATGCCAGTCAATATGTAGATCATTAATGAAAACAACAGGAAATTTATGAGGGGCGGTGTAATTTTCACATTTCCTCTAGAAAATGCAGCCACTGCATTCATCTTTGCTTTTTATAGAACTAGCCACAATAAAGATTTACATCTGCTGTTTTAACAATGGAAAATCATACCAGAATCCTTTGTTGTAATGTTGGTAATTTTAAGAATTGATCTTCTGGATGCTAAAAATGTCTCTATTGAGTACTGGGAGCCAGTTGAGATGATCTGGTCAAAGTGATACCAGGTCACATTGGTAAATGTTGAATTTATCTCACAGGTCAGTCTTACTGTGTCCCCTTCAAAGATGTTCGAGGGTTTCACGGTGAAGTTTGTCTGATCTGGGAAGACAGAGAGCAACATTCTGCATTACTGTCACTTCAGCTCACATCTTTATGGTGAATTGGTGAATTTCATCTTATAGGGGTCCCAGGTGCTTCACATCAGCTGCAGGGTACCACCTCTGATACAGGCCATGGGATTTTCCCTCAACATATTCTTTTAGTATCTTTCTCAGCTAAAAATTCCAGCTAAAAATTCCAGAAGGTTTTATGTAGAGTTAGAAATATTATTATCACCACCACTTCTTTCTAATTAGATAAGCTGGGAGGAGAAGCAACCAGGTTGAAGTAATCCTCTGAGACAGACAGTCCAGCACTCGGTGCACTGAGAGCAGAATACCTCCAGGGCACTTGATCAGCAGCTGAATTGTAACACACTGTCCAGCAGCAGCATGGAAAATGTGCCAAGGAAGCCAAGGGGAATGTGTTATCATGTAAACTGCAAGAGTTTTATGTTTTGCTTTAAAGAGTAGGAAGTGCTGGCAGCCTGACATTCTTAGACCTCAGTTCTGGAGGTGAATTAAGGGTGTTCAATCTCTCTCCCCTGGACAGACCACATCAGGGATCATTTAGAATCATTTTGGCTGGAAAAGACCCCTGAAATAATCAAGTCCAACCAATAAGTGTTCAGTGGAGTAGCTGGAAGTCTTTGGTTTTTCACGGGAGGTACTGCATGCATGGTCCTCTCATGAAGGTCCTAAGCTTTGGTGACACAGGATAAAATGAAACAGCTAAGAAAGAAATGTTTCTTGAATGTCCAGTGTCAAATCATCAACAGTATAGGGTAGCTACATGATTCAGGCTAAAAATAGTAAAGTGAAGGTTGAAGGAAAGTACTGAGAGCTTTAAACTTACTAGTGATTACTCTTGTGAAGGTATATTGGTTTAGCTGGTACGATGAATCCAGAAACTGCGGTACAGCTCTGTTGGAATCTCCAATCTGACTGAAGCTTGCTGCTCCTGTTCTTACTTCAAAGTTCACAAAAACACTTCCAGGGCTAAACAGATACAGATGAATGAGATGAGCACCAGAATTAAATATCCTTGTATATTAGTGGTTTTCTGTGTTGTGGTGACCCATCTTGCATGGATGGGAAGACCTCACAGGACTCCCTGTGGAGACTCCTCTTGGGACTCTGTAATACTTGAAAGTTGTGCTACAGCTCTTCCCTAAAAAGAAACACCTTTATGTGACACCTTCTTTGTCTGATGTTTATTTCTAGTAAACTTTCCTTAGAAATCTAAAATGCAGCTGCAGTTAAATATGTGTGGACAGCAGCAATGTCTCTTTTATCCAAGGCTGTATCCAGAGTGAATGTACTATTCATCTTCCTCATGGCCTAGGAAGTGATGTTAGGTTTATTTGCATTCTTTTCCTCTTTGGGTGGGGCTCAGTCTTTTCCATAAAAGGCTTTGCTCCAGATGGAGAATGATTGTATTTCTTGGACTTTTTCACAGTGATGAATTCTACCCACAATCCCATTTCCATGTTCATAGCTGGGCTTTGCATTGCAGTGATTATTCTGTTATTCAGTGTGTGCATGCTGAGAGTGGGTTCTGGGCAGAGTGAAGGTAATCTTTGCTGACTTTTGTCTCCTTGAGACTGGACAGGAAGATTTGTGTCTTCCAGCGAAAAATGAAATTATTTACTTACCTGAAACCTGTTACTGTTGCCGATACAAAGCCTGGTAAACATCTGTAGCTGGCATTAAACTGTAAGCAAAGACAGGTGAGATGGTGTAAGTCCTCTGTGTATTACTGCAGTGTGCTTCAAATAAGAAACTCTCCATTCCTGATGTGAGCAAGGACATGTAGCATATCTGATACAACAGGCCTGGTGCTCTCCTGGTGTCATGGAACACATTTCTGCTCATGGTTTCATTCCATGTGTACCCACATGGATTTAAGCTAGGACCAATAATGGGATTTTTTTTCATGCTTTATATACAAAAGATCCCAAAATACTTCCCAATGTATTAAAATGAATGGGAATATTTTCATTGCCATCATTGAGTCAGCTGGAGTCAGCTTTGGCCCACTTTGTAACTCCCACTGCTGCACAATTCCCAGCTCCCCGCAGAGACACTGACCACCCAGGCACTTGGGGTAAACACCAGGCACTTGGGGTAAACACCACATTACTTAGTGGGCTCTGGACCTTCAGAGATAAAAAACTAAAGTCATTACCGCTTTTTCAAGGTCTGCTTTGTATTTTTGGTATAACAGAGAGGAAGAATCCTTGAGATCGTCCTGGAAGTCTGAGTCAAGTCTCACTGACATATTCATTACAATGGGCTCTCCCATACCACATGACTCTGTAAGGAAAGACATAAAAATAAATGCAAAATAATCAAAAAGAATGATTATGAGGTGAAAATCTGTTGCAAATCTGATGAGATTAAACTTTCTTGGCTCAGCAAAAGCTGAAAGTCTCAAAGAGGCATGGGAGTGACTCCAGGAGTTGTGGCTCCAAATGCAACTAAATATCTGCAAGTGTTTGGGTCAAGGTGGGCCCATATCACAAGGAGAAGAGCTTTAAACAGGCTTTCCACATTCACAGGCTGTGTGATAGCCAGCTCAGTCCTGATGTGCTTTTTCATCACACCTTTTATCACTATTTTGATCTCTAAGCAGTGTGTGAGCTTCACAGCGATGAAGTTCTGCCCTGTGTCTCCTCACCTTCAGTCTGGGGCTCACAGTAAGGTCCATAGAAAGGCATTTTCTGCATGTAGCCACAGGGCAGGGCTGGTTCCAGGCTCAGAGAAGGGCAGGGCATCACATCACTGCACACTGTGCTTGGCCAGGCATATCCATTTTCACAGAAACAGCAGCTGCTATTCTCACCACTGGGCAGGCAGACTGGAGTCAGACACACAGAGAAATACCATGAGAATGGTAAATGGGGCATAGCTATTGCAAGATAAATATTTACCTTTCTGTGTTTTCATGACAGGGATCTCAGAAAGTTGCCCTTCTTTGAGTTCACTTGAATGATACCAAAATGATGATCTGACAACCTGCAAATTTTACTCTACTAATTGTAAATTACTAACCAGAAATGGGAACCAGACTGGCACAGGGAAAAGTCCGATCAATTACTTTTAAGCAACTGAATGGAGATGTGAAGTCTGATCCTAAAAATTTACCTGGCATACTGGCCAGGATCCCATAATACTTTTCAGACTGGATATTTTTATGTCACCTGAGCTGAAAGCAAGTGTACAGGCTTTTACAGATTGTAAGAGCAAGATCATTCAGAGAGACAGTGGCTAATGAGGTATTGTGTTGTTCTGGTTGTTCTGTCCCCTGGCAGATGCTGTGTGAGAGAAGGTAGCATTATCACTAAGTGCTTTAAAGCACTATAAAAAAGAAACCAACAACAAAAAAAATAAAACAAACCAAAACAAAAAACCACAAAAAAACCAACCCAAAAACAAAACCACCAAAACCAAAAAACCAAACCAAACCAACAAAACCAAAAACCACCCCCCAACCTCCCCCCCCCAAAAAAAAAGGCAAAACAGAGCACATCACTGTAACTTCTTCTGCTCTTAATGTGTCATTGGCAAAGTAAGATATTAACAAATTGATTTTCACACATTACACGAGAGCCTGAAGGCCTTTATAAGATGTGTTTGCATGTTGTTTTGGGAACTGTTGTACACTTCTTTTCACTGCTTTATGGCTCAGTGATAAGAAGGTATCAAATCTCCTCTGCTGTTGTAAATGCTTGGTGTGTTTGTATATGCTCTGCTGTATTACTCAGATGTGATGTTGCACAACCACAACTCCTGTAATAAAACCTGCCTGATATCTTGCCCTGTAAGAACAGGTTAAGAGAGCTCTATCTCATGCAGCTCTCTCAGGGTCAGAGTACAGCCTCTTACAGCCATCTACGTTCCAGATACAGGAGGAGGGAAGTAAACAGTCTGATAACTGCTGTCACAGCTTCCTGAAACTTGAAAGTAACTCAGACTGCTTCTTAGCCAAACTGGAGCAAAATCCTTTGGCTCAGACTTCCTCCGGCTTTGTCCTTTCCTTAGGAAAAAAAAAGCATTCAGAGCTATTCCTAATGCCAACGTTATATAAGAGGAGTGGTGAGAGACAGATAACAAAAATGCTGTTGTGTGCTACAGCTTCAGCAGTGCTGGGTCTTTCAGCAGGAGCAGAGATGGTTCAGTTTTGCTGATTCTGAAGCATGATGGGTGGCAATAGTGGGAGACATCAAATACTGACAAACCCCACATTATCCAGAATAAACAAATCAATAACCAACCCACCTGTTGTAATGCTGATGTTTGAAACTGTTGTTTGTACATTTGAAATGTTAATTGGAAGCTCAATGTTTTTGAAATAGTCTTTGATTGGCTCCAGATAAGATGAATCCTGCAGGCTTATTTCAATGTCAAAAGTATACTCTGGAAGGGGGAGGTCAAGAATAACCACTGAAAGAGAAATAAAATGAAACTGCAAAGCTGTGTTTGAGGGTAAATCACAAATTGATGGCCTCTAGTTTAGCATTTGGGGTCTTTGTTGCTATTTAATGGTAGCTTAGTGTAGCATTCTGCTTAGGGAATCTTCTTGCTGACCACTCAGCAGATATTCTGCTTCTGTTCTATCTGCTCCTTGTCTGACAAAAGCCAGATTTCTTTGCTGTCAGAGCATAGGAAGCTGATACAAATTAGATAATATATTCATAGAAGAGCTGTCTCATCCCTTCTCTCCTTGGAGTCAGTAAGTTGATGGGTTGCCAACCACAGACTAAGCCATATAGAATTATCTTGTCTTTATCTCATCCCGTGAGTTTTCTCACTTTATCTTTCTGATTCTGTTCCCCATCACACTGAGGGAGAGTCAGCAAGTGGCACTGTGGTGCTTGGCTGGGGTTAAACCACAACCACAACCACACCTCGTCCTTGATGTTCCCTGTTCAGTACATCAAGAGATGCTGTCCCTAACAGTGATTTCCCCCTTGGCCCACTAGAAACCTGCTCTGTTACCATACATTTGTGTACGTACTGTTTCTCTTCTGCCTTTGTATCTCTGGGTAGAAGCTTTCTTGCCCTAGCGTGCTGTCAATCTGTGGGGGGAAAAAAAAGGGTGAAGCTCCGTGACAATGACAAAGTGAAACTTCAGCAAAAGAAATTAGTGAAGAAAATATTGACATAGATATTTTTTTTCCCACAAATCTTGGCCTCACTTCTCCAACCTCCCACCCCATCTTCCTCTTTAAACAGAAAATTTCTAACTTCCAAGCAGGGCAGGGTTAAGCACCAGCTAAGGGCTGTACTAAGTTTGCAGATGCCTCTTTGCATATCTCTGCAAGCCAACTGTCCCAGCTCAGGAGGATTTTTGTGTCTGAGCCTCAAGGCCTCTATGGGGCTGACACAGTGCACTTTGTCCTGGGCCAGCCTTGTGAACTGTTTGGCAACCCTGGCCACTCAGCCTTTGACTCCAGAAACTGGACTCTGATCACCTTCTGCTTTCCTCCTTGCTCTGAGCTCCCACCTCTGCAGCAGCAGAGCCAGCCTGAGCAGGAGAAGAAAGGGGATTGAACTGAGCTTGGCTCCAGCTCAGTTGCCAGGTCAGCTATTTTGGGGACACACAGCTGACCATGGCAGGGGTAGCACCATTTCACTATGGCTGGGTTTACACAGGCCAAGTCAGATTCAGACCATCTTATCTTTTTTTAATTGTGCCCTAAAAATACATTGGCACCACCATTAGCAAGAAAGGCTAAAGAACAAGCAAAGACACAGGCAGGAAATCTGCAGCTTTGCCAGTTTCTTGGTTCCTACTGAAATCTTTATTTACAGAAAGGGTGAATAGCTTGGCAACTCTTGAGTCATCTCTTTACATAAAGGAACCATCTGGTGTGTGATTAGAGCTGGGGTTTGTATCACAGCTGTGCTGGGGTGAGGATCTCAAGGCGTGCTGGCACTTTTTGCACTGCTGGGATGTACTTTCGTGTTAGAGGTTTGCTGCAGGAGTTACAGAAAGTGCCCTGTGACCCCAGGTTTGGACTCAGTGGTTTCCTTTTCCAGTTATTCTCCCAAACAACCGAAGAGTATTGCTAGGTTGCTAAATACTTCACATTATTTCACACCATTAAGAAATTACTCATCTGCAGGCTGTCCCATGATCAGTGGTGCTAAAAAAAAGAGGTGCTGCTTTTTTCATGAAAACTCCTGAGTGCTGAGATGAAGACAGCTTGAAAAAAACATCAAATAGATATTTGGCCAGTGTCAGACATCTGCTGAAGCACAGATGGGGCTGCTGCTGCAACCAGACATATCTTGGTTTGCCAAAGCAAGGGGGAGTGGTAGAAAGAGCTTAAGGAGTTCCCACCTTTCTCTTCACATTTCCTTTCCTTTTTATTTTCAACTTTCTCAAAGAAGGAGGTTCTCCATTCGCTCACAATGGAGAAGATAAAAGAAGTATTGTCTGGTCTAATACTAACTGTGATGACCAAGAGTTGGTAGATTTACCAGATTATATTTACTTCCATTTAGTTAGAACCTTGGTTTCTCTGTTCCTCTTTTGTCTTTTTTTGTTAGGGAAAAATGTGCAGAAACTGTCTGTTAAAAAACCCATGTACAGGATGAAGCAAAAAATGGCTTTCCATAATTCACTCTGTTGGTGAAACAGAAAGGATATGTGAGGATTATTGAAAAAGTGGGAAGTAAAATCTCAGTTCATGGGCTACATCTACACACAAATCACTCAGGAGTGGAGTTCTGGTCATGTGCATTTGTCCTGCTGTTGAGACAGTCCTGTCACCTACCTGCAAACACATCACTTCTAAATATATTTGGCTCCTCTCTCCTAGGGTGGGTGAATTCCATCCAGGAGCAGTGCCCACATATATCTTATGCAGACTTAGCTCCAGGGACAGCAACTGAAATCCCTTGCAGACCAGCACAGTGGGAAACAAGATGTGTTTTGTTCAGAGCCTTCGGGAGAGAGTTTAAACTGGGAAACATGAAGAGCCCAGTTTTGATTTCTCCATCTCTTTTACCCACTCTGGGTTCAGATTCCACCCCCCCTACCCCAGTCTTATTCTGACTTCTTCCAAGGTTTTGTGGGTGTAAAGGAGAACATCAGGGTGATACAAGCATAGACCCAATGAAAACCAGTGGGGGTGGGGAAGGATACTCACTACAAAGGAGAATGGGTAGAAGTTGTAGCCCTGTGGTATCTGGCAGCAGGCTGAGACCAGCAGGAACAGGCAGTGGAGACCTGTAGTGGTTGGGGATGGCATTTTGCCTGGTGACTTTGCTGTGCAGCCTGAAGTCAGCTGTATCTACTCAAAACAGGAGAAAGAAATTGCTTGAAGAAAGCAGAGTCCTGAGCAGACTCCTAACAGGGACAAAGAGGGTACTGAAAATCTGCCATGGGGAAGTTTGGATCTTCAAATACCCGTCTTTGGTGGTACTTGGGAAATGCACAGCCAGGAGATGAGGGAGCAATTAGGAATGTTGCTACAAGTGAGGGCCTGTCCTGTTGCAGCAGGCAGAGCTCTGCTACCTGCTGTATCCCCCTCTGGAGAGTGTTGTAGCATCACCATGGGCTCAGCTACAGATTTCTGTGTTACCCCTTGGCTAGCAGTGGACACAATGAGGAGTGGCATCTTCTGGAAATGATCTGTGCTATCTCGAGGTTTTAGGACACTTCTCCATTAATTGCACTGAAGTTAACAAATAAGTAAACCAGAATCTAAGGACCATGTCACACAATAAATGTGGTGCCTAAAATCACACACACACTTACCCACACCCCCACACCCCAATAGCATTTTCTGCCTCATTAATACCTGAGCTAATTTAGTCACACAGCAGACTGGATGATGAAACATAAAGGGAGAGGTAAAACATTCATGGACCTTATAACAAGTGCTGACACATTTATGCAACCAAAGGGACTAGAGAAAGGAAGGTGAAGAATACATAAAAGATATATATTTTGCTATCAATATGTACTTTCTGATAATTCCTAACAAAGTGCTTTCTTAGCTCCAGAATTAACAACTAGCAAAGAGCTAAAGGAAAAGAGAAAAAGGCAGAACCCAAGAGGACTGTGAAAATAATTTTAAGTGCTGAGGAAAGACTCTAAGCATAGTACTGAACAGTGCCTGAGTGGATAACATCAGCCTGATTAAAATCATGAACTCTTGTAAAATTACAATGTTTTTGCACTGAAAAGCTGTTCATTCAAACTCAAGTTTTGCAGGGCAGTGAGCCTCTAGGGGAAAACAGAAAAATCAGCACCTCCTGAGGCAGCATCACCTGCCTGATGCTGCCTACTGCAACCATCATTTATCAGAGCTGGGGCTCCCAGGCAAGCTGGGGCTCTGCTGGCACTTTCCTGCTCAGATGAGTCCATGACAGAAAACAGCAATATAAACATGAGCTGTGGTCTCACCTCGTGAATTGGAAGAGGATGGCAAGGAGTTTGTAGCCAAGCATGTACTTAATATCACCAAGGTGGGTGCCCAGCAGGGATTTGTGACTTTTCTCACCAAATGTGGTTCTTAGAGAAATCCATCTGGAGTGGGACTTCACCTGGATGCTGACCTGGTTAAAAGATAGGAGGAAAAATTAGGAATAAATTGTTTTCTTTTCCAATACAGAGATATCATCACCAGAGCTCTGCAGGAATGAGGTGCAAGTCTGTACCTTACTCTGTGTTCTCAAGTGATGTGGAAAAGGCAGTGATCAGTGATGCAACACCATGGAAAATTTTACTTTGAGACTAACAAAAGCAAAGTCTGCCTGTGAAGATCTGCCTTGGGGTCACAGGAGACTGAGTGACTTGATCATGAAATTCAGAACTGATAAGTGTAAGGTAGAAAGAAATGATCATGGCAGTATATATTCTGTGATGGACTCTGAACTGACAATTACCACTCAGAAATGGAATCTGAAGAAAATGTCAACTGAATTCTGAGATGCAATTAAAGAAAAAAAATTAATTTTAAGATGTTTTAGGATAGTAATGGAGGGAAGAAACCAAAACCAAAACAAAAAACCCCAAACCCTCCAAACCAACATAAACAAAATAAAAACAAAACAACAGTAATCAAAACAAAATAAAATAAACATAGAAAGGAAAAAAAAAAACCCCTCCCTTTTATCTAGACATCTGAGCTAACACAGTATAGCTGCTCTTATACTCCTATACAGGAATAACCAGAAAGAACATCACAGTGATTCAGAATATCTTCCCACCCCATTCCAAAATCAATTAAAATAAAAGAGTGTTACAGGCTTTTTTTTAATCCAGTCAATGAATGGCTAACAGAATTGGGGGAAAAAAATGTGGGGACATTTTTTTCAGTTTCCTGGACACGTCTGTCACTATATCCAGAATTCTACAAAACAGACTATTTTCCTATTTTGAAGACATCCACTTGTAACAAACTCAAGACTTCCATGGATCTGGCTGATCCCAAGATCACGATTAAAGTGGATCATAAGGGAAATGTTATAAACTGTGACAAAAGTTCCTGAGATAGTGATATGATTTCATAATTGAAGCACTAACTGAACAAAGGTTTCTGGTAGCCTTGTATAGTCAGCATATTCTCACAACATATGGTAAAAAAACTTAATCTACACAAAGAGTTTGTATTACACTGGTAACAGGTTAATGAAACAGATAATAGAAAGGCAAAAGGGTAATTAAACAAAATTTATGATAAGGGTAAACAACATCTGGCACAGTTTTGCATTTATCTTTTGCCCTGCTCCCCAACTTGCCTTCATATTCAAATGTTGTGGGTCAGCCTCTATTTTCAAACACATTTGTTGTGTGACTTTATGCAGCTGACAGCAAACACCCTGTTAATTGTACATGTAAGACACCATAGAGAGGACAACTCAGGTAAATGAGAGCTGGGCTGCTACTCAGGCTTTGGTAGCTATTTAGAGCTCCAAAACATCCCAAGCCAGTATCTAGAAAGCCAGAAAACCAACAAACAAGTTGCAAATGGGGAAAAGTATTTAATGTTCTTCTCAAGCAATGTGGCTGTTCCCCTCATTCATTTAATTTCTCAATTAATAGAGCATTGCTGTAAAACTTCTAGTGAGCAAATTCTCAAGTCTCTGTCTGCCTTCAGTGAGCAAAGCACATGTGCAGACACATTCCTCATTTCTCATACAAAATGTCTCCTGGGAAACAATAAATATATTCAACTTATAAAGACCCAGAGAGCTAAAGAAGTCCAGATTTGCTACGAAATGCTCGTTCTCCACAGCACTCAGGCTGGAAAACATTGTTTAAAGTTAATTCTAAAATGCAGAGGATTCCTAGAAGTAAATAGCCAGGTCTCATTTTAACCCAGGACATAGGGGAGATACATGACCTTCTTTTTAATTTTTCTCTAAACTTCTCTTTTTCATGAATGCTGTAAAATAATTACACCTTCTCTTGCAAATCCACCCAGCACAATAGTCACCATCACACGTTTTAGAAAATAAACACAACACCCGGAGATTTAATATGATTTACCTTCTCAGGTGGTTCAAAGAGAAGATCTTCTAATTAGATTCATCTTAAACATCATCTGCTTTCTACCATAGCCCAGCCTGCTCTCTCAAAGAGAAATTAAACCATAGGAACTTTTATAATTAATTGAACAAGTTATTACTGCCCAGAAAAGTTACCTCTAGAGCCTGCACTCAGATTTCAAGTGTGAGGCTGAGCAGATATGCCACTGCAGAAGCCCCACAAGGCATTTTAAGAGGAGATATTTCCTGATACCATTCATCAGGTTGTACTCATTATTTCCCCCTGCACTGTTCTGAGTCCCTCAGTGTCTTATCTGCAGATTAGTGGACTAACTTGTTCCCCTGCTGTTACTCACCTTATTTGTTCTGACAAAAGAGGGTGTTGAGGACTGAAAGCAGCAAAATCATGTTTTGTAGCTATGGCAAAATGTTTGTGGGCTTTGACTTAAACTATAAAGGAGGAAATCCCTACAATTTTCCTACCTGAGCTGGCAGCCTGCTCGCTGTAGGCTGGGCCTGGAAGGCTCTGTGGAGACACATTTATGCCCTTGGAGAAGCTGCACAGAGATGCAAACCTGTGGCTCTGATAGCTATGGGAATTCCCAGAAATCAGGGGAAATCCTGATGTGTTATGTATGTTTCTACATTGAACAAAATCTGGAGCCAAGAACACACAAATAGGGGACATCTGTCAGAGTAACAGTGGAGCCCTTGTCCCTACAGTGTTTGATAACAGTTGGTTTATCAATGGAATTTGTTTCCACAGCAGTGTGTGAGGCAGTGACTGACTGAGCTCTATGGAAACCCCTGGGATTAAGCTCAAGTTGTGGGGGAATTATTTTTTAAACACTGATTAATTCAGGAGACAGGTCTGTTCCCTTTTCTGCAAACCTGCTCACCTGCTGCTCCCTGCAATGTGGTGAGTCAGACCTCAGCTGTTTGCAGCAGTTTTAAGGTGATTAAATTGGCATGACTGATGCCCTCGTTACCCTTACAGCATGTCTTTGTCTTCACTGCTGTGGTGGCATCAGTCTGATTTATTGCCCACCCAAGCTGGTTCAGGAATCTGAACAAGTAGAAGACCAAGGCTACATCTACAGCACTTAACTCCACCACCTCTCTCTCTGCAGATTGGTTTTATTGATGGCCTGGTGCTGGTGCCTTCCAGATTCTTACTCAGTTTAACCCCCTGTCCCTGCAGAAACCTAAAGCAGCAATAAGGTGTCCAGCTCACTTTCATCTGAGTCTGATCAGCTTAGAGAAGGTCCCAGTTAGTGCCAGAGCCAGAGCAAGGAGAGGAGCAGCTAAGTGACCCCAAGCAGGGAAGGGAGGTGGAACAAGGGTTGGCAGACAGGGCAGGAGGGTAAGGACGAAGAGAAACCCTTTCTGCCCTGGCAAGCTGTTCAACATGAGTTCATGGTCTATACCTACAGAAAAAGCTGATAATTTTCTCCCAGAGTTGCTCCCTTGGCTGACTGCTTGCAGGTTTGAATGAGCAGCAGTGCCAGTGCAGAGGCTGAGATGAAGAGGAGGCAGAATTGGCTTAGGCTGAGTTACCTGTGCTGTGGTGGAGCCACACTTTCCACATTGCCAGGCCTTGACTGGAAAACTGGTCTATGTTAAAACTGCTTTCCCCAAACACCCTATTTTTTTCCCTTGTTTTTTTTTTTTNGTTTTTTTTTTTTGTTTTTTTTTGTTTTGTTTGTTTGTTTGTTTGTTTGTTTGTGGAGTTTTTTGGTTGGTTGGTTGGTTTGGTTTTTGTGGGTTTTTTGGTTGGTTGGTTGATTTTTATTTTTTTTTTATTTTTTAGTTTTTTTTCCAAAATTTTTAAGAAAGAGCATCCTGGGGTGTGAGAATGGGAAAGAATGTCAGCAAGGCTTTCTTAAAAGAGGGTTTCTGCTCAAGGCTTATCATCAAACTGCAGCCTAAAGGTATGAGAAATCTTGGTTTATTTTGCAGGAGAATCTGAAAATTATACAATGTCAGAGGATTAGGTATGTAATCAGCTTGGTATGTGAGCACAAGGGATGTCCTGATGTTTTTTCCTGTACTCATCCATCACATACCGTCATGTCACCAGAAACTGTGAACTTCCTGGATTCTAAAGTCTCAACCCCAGAACATTTTTTTATTTAAACATTTGAGTCTGCAATTAGCTTTTAAAAGGTCAAGAAAGCAAGAGGTGTGCTAGAGGACACCTGCTCTGAACCCAAAGTGTTCATCCAAACCCAGGCAGAGCTACAGGGATGCTGTAATTCACTGGAAATGTGCTCTTGCTAAAGCATTTGATCACATTTCATCTCTCATGAAAGACAGAGCAGGGTAAGGTTACACATAGCTGCACCTTGGGAGATACTGTTCAAAGAGAAAGCAAATGTGGAAACAACTTAGAGATGAAGCTGTTGCAGCTCTCTTGACTCACCCATCCTCATTCCAGTCCTAGACATTCAAACTTCAGTCTCATCTCTAGAAATTAATCTCAGCAATTTGTGTAATCAAACCCCACTGTCAGTTGTATCCAAATGCAGAAAAAAGATGTCAGAACCTCTCAGGAACTGGATGCAACACTGCAAATTCTTAAACTATCTGATATTCTTGAGCCTGAATTTTGTGTGTTCAAACACCCAAAGCTGTGTTTTTAACATGTGAGGACAGAGTGAATCCCAAGTATATTGGAGCTAATAGGTAGATTACTTTAGATAACAGTTTTTGGAGTGAATCTGACAATGCCTGGGGCTTCATTTATTATCTCCATCACAGGACTTTAGATAGTTTTGCCCACCTCAGTCTTGCAGAAATTATTCTGGAGGGAGTCCTAAGAAATTGCTACCTAAGTTCACTCACTGTAACAATGTTGAAATATTATTAATTTTTTTTAGCAAATATTTTTAATTGGAGACCTGGGAGGTAACAGAAGTGCACTGTGTGATGCTGTTGATGTTTTGGCTGGAGCCCTGTGTCCGGATATGGCTGTATTGGAGAGCATCCAAAGGAGAGCCATGGGAATGCTAAGACAAGAGCATTGTATAACCTCAGTGACAAGAGCCATAATCTCATGAGCAGGCTGAAGGTTGGTCAGATTAGATAGGACAAGACTCAGGTAGGGACACAATAACAGTTTGTCCCTTGAAAAAGGACTGACATGGATGTTCACAGCAATGGCTGCCTGAAGGATGTTGTGAGGTCACACAATCTGAAGCAAAAGTAAATATGCTGGTGATTATGGAAAATATGTAATTGTAACATTTAGAAGCACAAAATTAGGCTACCCAGGGTGGCTGCAAATTTTTCTTCAGCAGAGGTTTTTAAGAACAGGCTATACAACTGCTGACATGGAGGAGAGGGTTTGATTCTGCTTTCATGGGGGTTTGTGGCAGTGGGGTGATGGGTAGATTGTCTGCTGATCTCTTCCAATTACCAGTGTATCTCTACACTTCTTAAATTTGTGCAATGAATGAATTCAAAGAGATTCAGAGGAGATGTGCAAGAGCACAGATCTGGGTTCTCAGAGCTGTGTTTGGACTGACCAGGGCAATGATTGTTCCCCTGTGCTTGGCACTGGAGAAACATCAAAAATCTTGTGTTCTTTTTGGGGCCCCTCATGACAGGAAGGGCACTGAGGTGCTGGAGCATGTCCAGAGAAGGACAACAGAGAAGGAGAAGGGTCTGGAGCACAGGTCTGGTGAGGAACAGCTGATGGAGGTGGAGGAGCTCAGCCTGAAGAAAAGAAGGCTCAGGGGGAACCTTCTCACCCTCTACAACTCCCTGACAGGAAGGTGAAGCCTGGTGGAGGTCAGGTTCTGCTCCCAAGTAACAAACAACAGGACAAGAGGAAATGGCCTCAAATTGCTCCAGGGGAGGTTTAGATTGGACATTTAGAAAAAAATTATTCAAGGAAGGGGTGGCCAAGCACTGGAGCAGGCTGTCACTGCCCAGAGCAGTGTTGGAGTCACCATCCCTGGAGGTATTTAAAAGATCTGTACATGTGGACTTGAGGGACATGTTTTAGTGGTGGATTAGCAGTGTTGGCTTGATGGTTGGACTCAATGATCTTAGAGTTCTTTTCCAATCTGTGATTCTGCCTTAGGTTTAGGAATTCCTTTCTTGACCTTTGTAGAACAATATTCTCACAGGTTTAAGCACAGAGGAGGTAAACTGTACCTACAGCCTTATCAAGGGTTTCCCCAAAACAATATTTCCAGAGGGCTATGGTTCACACCTTTTTCTACATCAGCTCACATTTTCCATCCTTGTTTGTGCAGTATTTATCTTTCCTTTTGACCTATGATTATGACTTTAGATTCCTCTATTCCTCTGTCAGCCTTCCCATGAATTGTTGATGACCTTTTTACATAGCCAAATAATCTACATGGAAAATGAAAATAATTTACACCCACCTATCTGAGGATCAGGCTCAAATCATGCCACAACCACGCAGGACTTCCTGCAAGGAGAGAACAACTCTCTAGGACTCATGTTTGCAGGGCACAGTAGCTGAAATAGCAACCATTTAGCTGTATGACTGAGAGCACAGAGAGCACTGCACAGCTGAATGTCCAAATTATCACATTCTCCAGGCATTCCTAATACTCTGAGAGCAGCTAAAAGAAGTTTCTGTGAGCGTTTTTAACACATTCTTGACAGTGCCAGCCAGCCCTGCAATGTTTTCCTGGCCCTCCTGGCACAGTTCACAGTTGGACTTACTGCTTGTCACTGGAGAACAGCAATCTGCCAGATCAGTGAGGGCATTCTTGCATGAATAAGCATCAGCTGCCACAGTTACTGGCTAAGCATTATCTCAGGGAAGGGGAAAGGTGAGAAACAGCCTGGCACATTTGGAGAGGCATCAACACTGCCCTGGTTGCTGACCAGCTGTACAGATGACCCCTCTGGGAAGGTACCACACCAAGGCTGGACCTCTGGCCAGCCTCTCCCATGGGGCTGGGTGACAATACACCTGCACTTACAGCCACATCAGTGTGTTAGGACAGAAAGGGCATCTTTGGCAGGGAGTTGATGTCCACAGGATTCTTGGGAATGGTCCTGTGCACAGCCAGGAGCTGCACTCAGTGACCCTTGTGGGTCCCTTCCAACTCAGCATATACTGTGTTTCTGTGACAGCTCATGGCTTCTATGGCCTTGGCAGTGTAGTGTGATACAGACACCTGGGTTCTACCAGAGCCAGAAATAACATGCTGTTGGCATTCTGTATAATCCCTTGCAGCAGGGCTGCTTCTACAGACATTTTATCAAACCTGTGGCTCCCTGCTTGGTTTCCTTAGCTCAGGTAACCTCTGTTCATGCATAAGGACCTGGCCTATTCCACCTTTTTCCTCTGTCTGACTCACCAACTCTGTCTTTTACAGACAGATATATTTGTAAGCCTTTCTTATCCTGAAAGTCATGTCTTTTTTCTAGAATCTTTCTGACAACATTTCTCATTTGATATTAAGACTTAAGAAAAAGAAGATTTCCTGATTCTGGATGCATCTTAAGCACAATGTCCAGCTCCTAAGCTCCCCAGTACAAGAGAGACACACTGAAGCAAGCCCAGCACAGAGCCATGAGGATGATTAGAAGCTGGAGCATCTCTCATACCAGGAGAGGCTGAGAGAGCTGCTTAGCCTGGAAAAGGAAAGGCACAGGGGGATCTTGTCAATGTCTAAAAATAACCAATGAGGGGACCTAAAGATACACCCACCCTGGAGTGGCTTCTCTGGTAAGGGGTTATAAATGCAGAAGTGGAAACAAGCAGCTCTGTTTTAGAAGAGTTATCCTTCCCCACGCAGCCATCCCACATACAAGTTTTTATTCCTGTTGGCTGTAACCTTTCTACATGCTGTGTCTGGGAAAAGTGGCCCCTCTTGTACCAAAATGGAGATGGATACACCTTTGGCATCAGCAGGAAGAAGAAAACAAACAACCTTGCAGGCACAACACATCTTCAACCAGCAGTTCCTTGTGAGGTGGATATTAGTCCACTGCCTCAGTTCTTGGCCCTCTGCTCTGGCTGTGAGACATGTCCTGGGTCACTGAGGCCAAGAGCTCCCTGTGTGGTCAGGCAGGCATATTCTGCTTTAAAGCCTCACTGTAAAAGCCCTCAATTCTGTGCTTTTTACTCCTTTGCTCCCACTAAGAGACCATTCTCCATCCTTTCTAATGGGCTTTGGTAGCTTAATGTTTAAACCTTAAACAGGTTTGGCCTTGGTTGGATCCAAGGATTGTCTAGCCCAGTTGGTTCTTATCCAACAAGGGCTATAGCAGAGGCCCTTGGGAAGAGTTTTACAAAAATGAAGCAAGTTTTCAGCAGCTCATCTTCAGAATGTTCTTTCTACTTCTGGCTATCAGAGCTACAGGGATTTCTGGAGGCAAAGGCAGGTCATTGGTGTTTAAGAGGGCTAATGGCCTGTTAAGCTGACTCAAATGAAGTAAATTATAGGAAAACCTACCAGACTGTGCAGAATACATATTTTGCAGGAGAAAGGATGTCTGAATTCCTTTGCTTGCTTTGAATCTACCTCTCATTAGGGTTAAGTCTGATCCTTAACTAGATAGTACAAATTTTCCCATGGTCTCATACCCCAACATCACTTTTACATTCCCCATCAGCTGTTGAGGATGAAGAGTCCTATGGCATTTTAGCACAGCAGTCCTCCTGCCTCTTTGATACTTGTTCTACATCTTTCCACTTTGGCTGTTGTTTTTTGTTTTTTTGGTTTTTTTTTTTGTAACGTAGTTAAGCTCAGTTACCCCCATGCCAGCATTTTCCTGTGGCTTGAACAACTCTGCCTCCCTCTAGGTATTTTGGATGAGGCCTATGGTGCTGTGAGTCTGTGGAGCTGAAGGATATCTGGAGAGAGGAACCAGGAACTGCTGCAGGTTAGAAGGTGTGAAGGGAGACATCTGTGGCTGGCACAGGACAGTTTGGCACAGTTTGGCTCCATGGCTGCCCAGTACCCTGTGGCAGCTGAACCTTGGTTACCATTTGCAAACAACTATGGAACACTTTCCCAGAGTCCTGAACTCTGGGGCTAAAGCCTTGTTTTCAGTGCCTGTCCAATTTGTTATTCCTCAGCCACAACAGAAGAGCTTTCCTTTCTCTGCATAAAGCATGACCTTTGGGTAGTGCGTAATAAGTTGGATGATCAGACAATGTTTGTTTCAGACAGAAAACACACAATGACTTTAAGAAACACACACCCAGGCACAACAATATTTCATGGGAGAGTTGGCTGAAAGGGAAAGGGGGGACAAGGGAAGTTGCACTGACCTTAGATAACACATCTGAATAAGAACAAAAATAAAATAAACAGAAATTAATCAAGGACACAAAACTGAACTGCTTGATGATAAGGATTCAAACAGGCAATAAACAAGCTGTGGCATGCTTTCTTTGTGATGTTTGTGGAACTGTGTTGTTCCAGCTCTGTGCCTAGCATGGTGCAGAGGGCTGAGTTTGATGGGATGCTCAAGGATCTCTCAGACATGAGCAGAGGTTTTGTTTTTTGTGGGAATAGAGGTGTAATTCTTATTTTTGTTTGTTTTGTGCTAACAGATGTCATGGCACTCATAAGTAAAGGGATGAATGTTCCTCATGCCACATGGCACATTAATATGCCAGACTGAAAACAGTCATAGCTGCAACCAAAGTGAAATGGCATTTAAATGAGCACTTTACTGGAAAAAGAAAGCTCTGCCCAATTCTTGTCTTCTTCCTGGCAGTTCTTTCTCACTTCCACTTGGGTTTTTCTCTACTCGAGCTAAGGCGTCCTCCTTGACCTTCGTGTCAGAGTTTTGTAGAGAAGGACAAAAGAAAAAACAACAAAAAAGTGCTAGCCAATTAATTCCACCCTCCTGTTTCAGCCCTTTGTATGCAGCTGGGTACTACACGTTTGGAAAGACTGGGGAAAGCACACACCAGCTCACCTCTGATGACTGGGATGGAAGAAGGGATGTACCCATGAACCTTCTCTTCTCCTTTTTGGAGCACTTGCAGTGGGGTGCAGGCCTAATTCACAGTGAGAAGTAACACAAGATATTTGAAGCTCAGCACTGTGGGAGTACTGGGGAAGGAGGAACTTGCCAGGTACTCCCATATCAGTGTAGTGAAGAGTGAGGTCTAACAATATCCATTGCAGTGGAATTTCCATGGGCTGCAATGAGTTTTGGATTGGGTCCCTGAGTCAGGCCAGACATGGGTTACTTCTATAGACTAAAGTACTAGAAAGTCTGATGACTGCATGCTTCCTGCTCATTTCACTTTATTAACCTCTTGATTTTTTTTCCTGTTATTACTGCAGCTGGCTGTGTAGGAAGCCCCTGTAAGTTGTGTAGTGTCAGCCTTTTGGAGTTTGTACAGTCATGCTCTGAACAGAGGGTGTTTCCTGAGTGAGGGCCTGGCTTGTCACACCTAGCAACAAAAAGATGGAAGTACAAAATAGCACCCACCTTTTTGTCATAGAATCATATAAATGGAGGGAAATCCCTCAAACTGGTGAAGGCAGGTCTCTGTTGTCCATATCTCTTAATTGCCTTCTCTTATGATGAAGCCTGAGAGAAAAAATAATTGTTTCTATTTTGTTCCACTGATTTCACTTCCAGCCTTACTATTTTTGTACTGATCTGTCTTCCAGAGCACAGGAGAACTCAGAAAGGCTAAATAGAGCTGCTATTTAACTTCTTGGAAGGCTGCGCATTTCTATTCTATTTCCAAAATTATCAGAACTCTTATACCTTCATCATTGGCATCAGGTGTGAGATCAGGCCTGATGATGAAACTAGTCCCAAACAGATGGGACTAGTTTGTTTTATTAGTGTTCAGAAGACTTTAATGAATAGTAGACTTCAGACATGTCTATCTTCAGACAGAGACCAGGGATGATCCAGACTTGTGAACTCCTGTGGTGCTTGTTGGGTTCACATGGCATAAAAACACAGCAATGCAGACAAGTTAAACCTGATGGCAGGTTTGCTCATGAGATACAGCACCAAGGGATGGCATTTCTCCAGCCACAGGGTGCCTTTGGAGAGTTTAAACAAAAACAAGATTCCAACAACCTGCTATGAGATGTAGGGCCTGAGTAGATGAACTTTATGCCTACTTTTAGGAGGCCTTGTCCATAGTTACCATGTTCCCTGTCTCAGCCAGTGCTAATGCCAAGACTCACAGGAATCCTTCAAAGAGCAGCCTGGGCCAGGGGCTGTTCCCAGTCAGCACTGCAGCCTGGGCTCCTTTCTGGGGAGAAAAGGAGAGCTCAGGTCCATGGAGGTGAGTGAGCCATGCCCTGACCGATGGCCTCAGGGTTAACACACCCTGCCCTGTTGCTGTGACACTGTTTCTTCTTATTCTAGCATGGCCTAAAATAAAATGCATATTTCAAGAACAGGAAGGTTCTCCACCTCCCTTCCAGCTCCCCCATCCCCCAGCTCAATGGGATGAAGCTGGTGCTGAACCTCGGTTGCATCTCCCACAAGAAGTTTTCTGAGGCCTTTTTGTTTCTCTCTGCTGACTTGAGGCCTTACTGTAGTAGGAACCTCCTCTGCTTCAACACCCTCAAAGCACCTGTACTTACATTAGGGGCAAGGGAAGCTTCCATTAACTGCTGTCAGATGGATTAAGCATTTGCTAAGTTTGGTGGTATGATGCTGGAACAGTGCTGGAAGAACCACTGCAAGGCTGTCCAGAACTAAGGTGTTTAGGAAAAGAACAGGGAGCTTTTAAAGCACATTTTCAATGATAACACAGGACATCTCCCCTAAAAGCACAGGCTGAGAGATCTGGGGCTGTTCAGCCTTGAGAAGAGAAGGCTCCAGGGAGGCCTTTGAGCTCCTTCCAGTACCTAAAGGGCCTACAAAAGGGCTGCAGTGGCAGGACAAGGGGGGGAAGGCTTTAAACTATCAGAGGATGTGTTTAGATTAATTATTAAGAAGGAATTCTTCCCTGTGAGGGTGATGAGGCCCTGGCACAGGTTGCCTAGAGAAACTGTGGCTGCCCAATCCCTGGAAGTGTCCAAAGCCAGGCTAGATGGGGCTTGGAGCTTGGAGCAATAGTCTAGGGGAAGGTGTCCCTGCCCGTGGAAAGGGCTGGAATGAGATGAGCTTTAACATCCTTCCAACCCAAAGTATTCTGTGATTCTATGACTTTACATGCTGTGTGTCCTAACTGCAATAAGGGACAGTGTTTATGAACTGTTCAACTGTAGCAGTTCAACCTTTTAAGCCATAGACTTGAAACAGGATGGATAACAAGAGGAAGGAAGGAAGGAAGGAAGTGCCATCAGTCCTGTTTAATTGCCAGAGACACTTGAGGCATGCACAGGCTCATCCGGGATCTCAGGCCTAGGATCAGCCAACCCAAATTTTAGGGATAATGTGCAGGAATTTAAAGAATTTCTCTCTCAAGAAGGCACAGTAAAACAATTTCAGGAGCAAGGGGCATTCTGTGAATAGCCTGTCATAAGGCACGTAGGGACATCTTTGGAATGAAGATGGCTTTCACACACTCAGCCTAATGGTCATGGAGGGCCAAGCCTGTGCTCACAGGATTGAGCCAAAGCAGGAACTCTAGTAGAGCTTTTCCTCTGTGCACGAACAATTGGGGGAAACTCTGTCGTTTTGAGGAAATTCCGAGGACAGTAAATTACATACTTGATCACAGCTCTATTATGTTTTGAGGGAAGGCATTTGGAAATTAATATTTCAGATTAAGATTTAAATAGGGCGTGCATACAGCTCTGCTGCTCGCAAGCACTCTCAAACCTGGCTGCCACAGCATTCTCCATCCTGTTGAAGTGAGTTTAGGCAGACCCTGGGTTGGCAGCAGCCGGCCTTGTAAGCAGACCCTGGCTATCTGTGTGCCTCAGTTCTCTGCTGCCAAGCAAGGATGATATTTGCTCTCTGCTTCACAGGGTGCTTAGAGAGACCCTGTGGCAGGAAAAACCCATCAGTGACTGCACTAATTATCTGATAAAGCAAGACTTGTGAAAGTACCTAAAAGGCAAATGAGACGTGGTTCCCTTTTCATCCAGAATGAAGGAATCCAATGCCAGGAGAAGGATATTAGATGACCTTTGAGGTCTTCCTGAAACAAGTATTACTTTGTGTAAATCAGCCAATGGAGATGACATAAGGGAATTTAAAGGTTCTTTTGCTGGGCCGGGAAAAAACTTCTGTTTATTCAGAAGTGGAAGGTGTCTGAAGGGTGGGCTCGATATCCTGTTGTTGTGGGTCAACCCTGGTCTGAAGCTAAACACCCACACAGGCACTCGTTTATTGCCCATCTGTCAGAGGGATGGAGGAGAGAATAGGATGAGAAAAAGTACAAAAACTAGTGGATTGAGATAAATAAAGGCTAATAGGGAAAGAAAGAGGAAAGGGAAAAAAAAGGTGATGTGAAGACAATCTTTCACTACCTCCCACAAGTATATCCAGAAAATGTCAAGTTTGGAAGATAACCCTGACTTCCACCACTACTTTTTTATTGTTGAACATGATGTTATACGATTTGAAACATCCTTTTTGTGAATTCAAGTCAGCTTTCCCTGTTGTAATCCCTCCCAACCCTCATCACACTCACTACAGAATCAGAGGGAAGAAAGGGAAAGCCTTGATGCTCTGCAAGCACTGCTCAGCAATAGCCAAAACAATGGCATGGTAGCAACACCATTTCAGCCACAAATCCAAACAAAGCACCTTATGAGGAAAGTTAATTCAATCCCAGCACACCCATCTTGTTTGGATTGCTCAGATGGAAATTATGATGGAGAGGGGAGGGTTTTGGGGCAGAATTCATTGCAGGCTTCCACAGGAATAAACTGAAGTTTGTAGAAAATATATAAACTGTATGTAGACATGGTGGATTAAGGCTACAACGTTGATGTCATGTCATGGGATGACTTTGAGAGGGAAACTTCTTCCAGGCCACCATTAGCAGCAGATAAGCCCTTGGAATAGGCTGCAAATGTAGTCAAAAACTCCTTAACAAAGTCCACTGGTGCAGCATTATAACATGCAAATACAGCAGTGTAATTACTAGACAACCTGCTACAGTGAATTATCTGCTCTACAGGAACTAATCTTTTCTAAAAAAACCCCAAGTGAATCATTCATCCATCAGAGAGAAACAAGCCACTGCAAATCTTTTGCTCTCTCTTTCCCATTTTACCTGTTCCTGCACACCCACCTTGTGCATTCCATCTCATCCACATTCTTAATACAACCAGTCCAGGGCCACTATCACAGCCCCACAGTTCCTGCCCTCACCCAGTGCTGGCTCAGTCCTCTCAGGATGCTGCCCAGCACAGATAAGGGGTAGAGCTGCTGCTCCTTACCAGCAGGGCAGGTGCAGGATCAGATTAACCCATGGGTGGTAACTGCCCCAGGCAGGCTGAGCCACATACAGGATCATTTGAGAAATAAACTCTGTATAAATATGCATTTGGGGTGGATCTGCTCGTGAATGTCAATTGAACCTCTTTTGAAGATCATGGTCCTAAGAAACTGTTTCATGGAAAACTGGAAATGGTTTTCTGCAAGGAGTTTGGTTTTACTGTAGATTTGTCCCATTTGATCTTGAAAAGCCATGATTCTTGCACAAAGATGAGATTAATTCCAGCAGCAAACCATTTCAGTTTCAAGTGCACTACAACCCCAAAATAATGACGTCCTCGTGGATGGTGAAATTCACTTCCATGTTTGTCTGCTGTCTTCTGGGAAACTGTGAATCACAGCCCTGAGCGGTAGCAGCAGCAGGTAGGTCTCTTGGTCAAGATGAATGGGTTAAAAAAAGGAACTCTAGTAAAGGCTGCACTGGTCTTTTGTGTTATAACAATGAGAGGAAGCTCTGCCTAGTTTGAGGAATTTCCCACGTCTCCAATTCAGATGTTGGAGAACTTCTTTATTAAGCCTGCCTAAGAGGTGTTAAAAAAATAAAAATAACCAAGAAGATCAGGACAAAGATATCTTCCCAGTGCCTACGCATGTTCTCTATGTTTGTTTTTTAAACCTGGATTACCAGAGGCAAACTCAGATGAATTTAGGGAAGTTAAATAGTGACAGATGCCAAATAGTCACAGCAGGTTCCTGCTGAGCTGGCTGACCTATCACTGAGTTCAGTTAAGTGTCGCTGCTACCCAGGTGCTAAAGATTTGCCCCTAAATTTCTTTAAATATCACTTCATTCTGCAATGTTGCCAGACATCACTGGACAGGTTAAGTGACAGAAATAGATGAGGAATTTTCTGGGTGAGAGGAAAATCTATGGGTTGCAAAATACCATTTTCATCATGCAACAGCAAGTGATGGAAGCAGAAGAAATGGAGCCTCAGGCTTTCAAATTCACAACATCCTTTGCCTTGCTATTTCCTTGCTTGTCACAAGCCCATTGCCTCATAAAACTGCCGCTGAAAGTGTGAGTTACAGCATTCAAACAAAAACACCTTTCTCCCCCAAATCCAAAAGCTCCTCATGCACATAGGGGAGCATCGCTTTCCCATGATGGGGAGAGAGAAACAAGGTTGTACAGGGTCACATCACAACACTGCTTTTTTCTCAGTCATGACCACTTAAACAAAGTGGACACTTGTGCACCAGAGATGTTTGGGAATGGAGCAGAACTTTTGGGGATATAGACATCAATGGAGGTGAAAGCATCAGAAAGCCTCCCTGTATCCCCCTGACACTGAACACTGGCAGCAGCACTCCAGCATTCTAGCACAACACCATAAAATTTGCTTTCATTTAAGCAGCTGAAAACACAGATTGAAAAGAATGGAAACAAGATAAATGTGATGCTCAAAGACAGTAAACAGCACCAAGTCCCTCTCCTCTGTCAGCAAGTTTCAGCTAATATGAAACTGAAGGGAGATTGCTCTTAAAAGAAACAAACCCACCGTTCTATACAGCTACCAAAATACAGTGCCAGCATCTGCACTGCAAATTCCAGCCACTGTAAGTACAAAACAAAGTGGAAAACAATTCTAAATGCTATTGCAGTTGACTTTTTTTCTCTGAAACTCTTCAGCACAAGTTAAGAGGTAATAAGTGCAATGAGGATTGGCACAGCACTTCCATGCACGTCCCGCTTTACCTCTGCAGCCCCAAGCTTAAATTAAAGCAATCATAACCTCTATTAGCATTCACTAGCCAAGTAAACAGGCAGTAGTGCTTTGTCAGGAGCTTGAATGGCTTAATTCATATCCTGAACAGCCAAAACCATCCTACAGAAAACTGCCAAGTAATCACCACAAAATGAAACCTGTGATGATTGCAGTTCCCCTGGCAGAAACCTGCAGCAGGTTTACTGGTGATGCAAAGTTTGCACCACACTGTCTGAATCCGGAGCCAAAAATTCCTTCAAGCCACCCTTGCCCTCCCCAAAGTGTTAAAGCAATGCCACATTTCACACACAGCATCCATACCTGTAGGGCAACAAGTGTTGGTCCTGTCCGAGTCTTTTCCAAACTTGTCCTCTTGTGCTGGGATGGAAACTTCCCATCCAAGTGTCACCTCCTGCCTCGGCTTTTGCCCTTTGTTTTCCCAGGATCTGGAGACACACCTGCTTTTCCCTGTGTGCTGTTGCTTCTTGGGCTTGGGGTTTGTTTTTTGTTTTGTTTTTTTTTTTGTCTTGCTTTTCTTTTCGGAACAAATTAAAGAGCCTGTGAGCAATTCTCAGTGAGAGAGAGAAAGAACCTTTTGGCTTGTGGTGATTTAATCAAGCAAACCCCGTGACCTCCCTTTCCTGCGATCAGTGGGAACTGATCCCTTCACCAGTTTAGGGTGGAGTTGCAGCTAAAAAGCACAAGCTTGAAAGCTGGAAGGGCAGGACAGGTCTTCCTCCTCTGTTTGTTGTGTCAGAGAACATGGTGATTCCTGCTGCTTCGAAACACGGAGGTGACCTCTGGCCAGGAAGGAACCTGGAAATATTTTTTAAGCGATTTCCTGCTGCTGGGGGGAAAGTGGATGTAAGAACACTTGGGTGGGGGTGCTAACAGAGCTTCTGAGGAGTGTGATTTCAAGGTGAGCAAAACACTTTTTTGGTCATCAGGGGTGTGAAAGTAAAAGAAATTACCTTTTTATTTTTTTTAAACCCAGGGTAAGCTGTTCTGAGAGTCTCAGTTTTCACTATACTGAATAATCTGGAGCCTACAGGTGCTTCTCAGACTTTCAGCTCTGGTGCCTTTCATTCCACGAGGTGCTGAGATACTCTGCAAAGTAATAATGGAGAGCCATTCCACATGGAGCTTGTGTTCAACAACACCCCAGCAATGCAGCTGTGCCACAAGGGCTCCTTGTCAAGGTGCAGAAGACATCCGGGTAGGCTCATGCATCAAGAAGAGCAACTTTTCCTGAAACAGCCCATAAACTGTGCTGTGCAGGTCCCTTTTGTCTCCATCTGGGGCTCTCAGAGTGGGTTTTTCAAGCATTAGCCAAATGACTGCACCCCTGGAAGGTGGGGAAGGTGCCTCACAGCTCAGTCCTGGTTATTCTGATAAATGAAGGATACTGTAATGGCTTCTTTAGAATGACAGAATCATAAAAGTGTTTGGTTGGATAAGAGCTCTAAGATCATGGAGTCCAGCCATTAATGCTGCATGGCCAAGCCCAGTGCTAAACCATGTCACTAAGCACCACATCTACATCTTTTAAGTCACTCCACCACTTCCTTGGATGCCGTGTTCCTTGCTGTTGTCTCTCGTGGTTTTGCACCATCTCTGATGTTCTTGCAAGGTAACTGCAGCCCAATATCAGCCCATCAGATGGCCCATGGCATCTCTCACCTCTGATAAGAGGTATCACATTCTACCTCTTGACTGTACCAGTAGCTGAGAACAGCTTGTCCCTCTGTGTTTCAGGCTCTGACTGGGGTGTGCATGGACCATATTTCTGAGGATGTCTTAAGATCGAAAATTGCATCTGGGACTCCCATTCTGCATATAATAACATCCTTCTTTCTGGACACAGCAAGAATTTATTTTAGCAACCTGATATCTCCACTCAGGATCACTTTTAAGTTACTCTACCTGATCCAGGTCATACTGCAAAAACAAGAACAGACATTTGGACATTTCACTGCTAAATACACCTCACCCACATGCTCACTGACATATACCTTTTCTAGCAACAGAGAAGAAGAGACAGAGGGAGAGCCTGGGCAACACACCCCATCTTTATGTGCTTTTGATTAATAGTGTGATCCATATTTCCTTCTATTTAACAGCAACCTCTGTACCTGGGGCATTGCACTACCTATACCAAATATAAATCATTAATGCCAGGGGTCACTAGAAACAAGATATAGCTGGTATTTTGCTTCATCACAAGCTTGTCCTATCATCAAGGAATGTCAAGGCTAGCAACGCTCTAATGTGCACGTGGACAATAAAGGGATATTTCAATTGTCCTCGTGATCCTGGCAGATGGCAAAGAATTAAACTTTGCTCATATTGGGGAGAGCAAATCCTGACTAATTTTGCTGTAATGTGCCGAGAAGGAAGGAAGTAATGAAATGTCTCATTATGCATCTGACTTGAGGAATATATTTAGAACTGACTCTAGTGCTGAAGGCTGCATGGTCCCTCACCAAAAGGAGCAACATGCTCTGCACTGTCTCCCTGCAGCCAGTGGTCAACTGAAACTATTTATGTTCATGAACAAAGTCTCTGAAGATGACTTTTTTTTCCTGTAGCACCAGGAATACATTACAGTGACAGAACAACAAATTTGGGTATTCAGAGTACTTTGGTTGTACACTACCATCACTCAGCTTTATGGGTTTATTTTAGGTTGAAGAGATTTGGGTTTATAATGAGGATTATTTTTAGGCTAGTTACCACGCTTGTATGAATTTCATCATAGCAGGATGATCACTACAATAATGTGTAATGTAAGCATCTAGTTGTGAATGGCCTGGAAACTGAAGCTGAGAAATTTAATTGAAAAGCAAAGGTCCATATTTTTCATAATGCCAGCAATCAATCTTACATGTAAGCCTCGGTGTGATTCACTAATACTTGACATATTTGTGTAACAGCTGGCTGCTTTCCTTCTTTTTTTTTTTTCCATTATTTGGCTTAGATAGAGATACAGCTACCTGACATCCTTAATAAAGGACCTACTCTTTCAGCCTTTAGACTTACTGAGCTCTTTTATTATTAAATTAGGGCTCTGTCTGCCTCAGTGGACTGTGGTTTTAACAACATGTTTTGTCTGAGGTTATATAAAGCTTCATCTGCTAAAAGCAGTTATTGACAATAGGCAGACAAGGGCCTTCGTAGCTGATAGGAAATCCCAGTGCAGAGACCCAGGCCAAAGCAGGGACTTATGGAGAATGATGGAGAACTCGTTGAGCTCCTGTGAAAGCCAATCAAGGAAGTGGAATACGCCTGTTATTGGCAGCCTTTGTGCTCATGCGATTGTTGGATTTCCCTAGCAGAATACATGCGGTAATTCCTCCAGGGATTTCTGAGTCCCTTCCCACAAAGCACAACCCACCCATCCCTTTCTGAAACTTCAAGCAGCTTCCTCTGGGTTAGCTGAGCCCTGTTTGAAATGGATGGGTGAAGGCAATGGCCTATTTTCCCATCGTTTCATCTGACAATGGACAATGAAGAAAATGCTTTTTAAATGGTGCACTACAAGCAGAAGTGATCATCACCCTAGAGGCTTGGGTATGGAGAGCTCTGCAAAGCTGTATCCTACATAACATGGGGCTTCAAGACTCCATACAATGCAGTGTGCTGTGGAATTCCCACTTATTATTGTAATTATTTGCTCATAAAAGTAATTAATAGAATTAATAGTAACAACATAGAGAAACCCAGCTGTAAGGAGGGTACCTTTGTGTTGAAGGTGTACAAACCCAGAGCTCCAAGAGAATGGCACAAGTAGTAGCTGAAGATACAGATGGGACAGGATGTGTTCACAAGAATTGGTCCTGACACGTCAAAGGGACGATGCTCAGGCTAGATATGTGTGCAAGAGCAGACACCAGCAGGAGATGGAAGAATGTTGTCATCATCCAGAAGGATCCACCAGTGAGGTGGACAGAACCCATGGAGATGGAGGAAGGGGATGTCTCCTGGTGCTGGAGTCAAACAGAACCTGCAGGACTTAGGCAGGGCAGGCAGGGAATCTCTTGAATCTCTTGTTAAGCTCCAGTAGTGCACACACTTTGGCATGGGAGCACATCACACACATGAAGAACTCAGCTGGGATTGCTTTCCGGACCAAGACCTTTCTTTTGAAGTCTGATCAATGTGGTACATAGTCCAATATGGTGGGAAGTTCATGTGTTCAACTGTGATTCAAAAAAAAAGTGGTGCTCCTCTCCTAGGGCAAAGGATTGGGAGGGTGTAGGGAGAAAGTTCCAGGAGTTCTTCTTCTTTTCTTGTCCCTAAGACAGGCACAAAAGTGGGGAGATAGATTATATGTATACTACCTTCCCTTATGTTCTCATGTCCTTTCACTCAGTACTCAATTTACCCAGTATTGATTTATTTACAGGACAGAGGGAGCCTTGCATAGGTAAGTGTTGGGAAAATAAACTTGTCTAGGAAGACATGCCTTTAAAATCCTTGCTCTGACAGCAAATGTCATCTATGAGATTAAGGTACAATACCTTGGGCAGGTCCCCAAAGCATTTTCCAAGCTTAAAAGGTGAAGAAGAAGGAATTGGTTATCTGTGAGAGACTCCAAAGTGAAAGAAAATGGGTTATGCAGCCACGCCTGATTCCCATCACACTGACTGAAGTACATGTCAGGGCATTGTGTATGTATTTAGATTTGCATATCCTTACCAATGAAAAGAGACCTTTTGACCCAGTCAGAACATCTTTGTGGATCATGCTGGTAAAGAGCATTCTAGTCATACAGCTGCTTTCCAGTCACCCCTCTGCCCCAAATGTCCACCACACCAAATGTCCATGAAGGTGAGATCTCTCCGTGGGAGCTTTGGAGTCACATAGGCAACAAAGAAAGGCAAATTCAGAAAGGATTTATTGATTCCAGTTTGCAGAGTCAGTATGTATAAATAAATAAATACACATATACATATATAGATATCTAGTCCATTGATTCATCAAGGCAATTACTCTTGCATAGAAAATATCTAGGCAAAGCACAAACTTCTGGCTATACAGAAACCTTGTATTTGGTACAATTCCATATGAAAGGCACATTTTTGTGTGAATCTGATCTTTTTTCTCCTTTGCAGACATGATTGAGACCATCACATGTTCCTTGTGATGTATAGGTTCAGCACCCAGACCTATCTTTTTATTAAATCAAATTATTCTTTGCTGTCTTTCCTTGCTCTGGGACAAGAAGCACTCTTTCTGCTGTCAAAAAGAAGACAACAATGCCACAAAGATCCCTTGGCCACACATCCTTGGCACTCATAAGAGACAACTCCATGTGTGTTGGGAGAAGAAAACCGATTTTTAGCTTTGCATATTGTGACATTTCTTAATTTATCTATAACACTTTTTAGGCTGATCTCACCATTTTTCTGAAGGACAAAGTGTGGTGAATGAGTGTTTTAAGGTCTCTTAAAGAATCACCACCAAAAGTTTTGGGAAAAGCAGAATTAATAAAAAAAGTGAAAGTGCAACGAAGTTTGTTGGCAAGGTTCACTGTCCTACTTAACTGGATGGTTAAAGCACACAGAGAAAAAGCAAACTAGAACTGAAAATCAATCAATCTAGACCTAAATTCATCCAAAAATTATCTATATGGAGGCTGATAGGGACTCTGTGTGGGAAAAAAGGATAAGGATAGAAAGGACTAAGGAAGATCTTCCCACTGAGTCACAAGGTTCAGAGTAGATTCCCTTTCTAAACTAAGCCCCAGACTTGACCAACAGCTTAGGCCTAAAAGGTTTAACAGCACTTAAACAGCACCTAGTCTATAGCTAAATTTAAACAATTTAACAAAACATTCATCTAGAATTTCCTACAGACACAACAGTAACCCACTTATAGGCCTAATGAACTTACAAATCTGAAGTGCTTAAACATCTAAGAGAGCAACATTCATAGTGTGTTTGCATATTCACACACAAATAGACACTCCTGAAGGAGGGTGTACAAGGTACATACCTGCAAAATTTCCTGAATTCAGGGAACTACTGATGCCAGATGCCTTTGCACCTTCTCAGCAGGTGAAGGGTTGAATCTCAAGGAGTGGGGATCTCAGCTCAGGATCTGTCACTGTCCCTCATCTGTGGCCACCCAGGTATCTCCAGCGTGGGAATTGTGTGGCTCAGAGAGGCCCCATTCAGAGGAGGAGCTGGTCTCAGCCTGCTGCAGTCTGGAGAGCTCAGAGGGTCTCACTTTGGACCCCTGTTCAGAGAGTCACAACAGAGCTGGTTTTGGTCACAGTAGTTTTCCATCTTGGCCACAATTCAGGTTGGTACCTTTCTTTGAAAGTTCAAAACCAAAAATGTTACACCTGGGTGGTTATTCAGGTATGAAAAATAAGTTCCCAAGGCTGTTAAAACCCAGGGGGCTCCTTAGCCAGCACAGGTTCCTGGAAACAGACAGTGTTTTGGATAAGCTCAGAGGAGCTCAGCCCAGGGGCTGTTAGTCAAGGCTGAGTTTTAATGAGCATTTCTGACACCGTGGTGAACCCCAAGAGGAACTGGGGGTGCACTACTACACAGACATTTTGCCATTTCTGGTAATCTCAGAGTTAATAAATATCTACATGTTTCTTCTCAGGGCCAGGCTATAGAACAAACATGGACGAATATGTTTTATTTGGTTGCTTAGCAGCTGGAAAAGCTGTCCAGATAGTCAAACACAGTGAAGTGGTTGCCAATTACATGTTGACATGAAGACAGTTGTCAGGCCAGCAGCCAGAGAGAGCGAGGCAGGAGTCATGAGAGTTGAGTGATGGTGTAAGGAAGGGATGGAAAGTATAGAAATGAATTGGAGGCACCATTGGGAGGTAAGGGATAGGTCTGTTGGAAATGCAGGAGAGAATTGGGAACAGAGACTTAGAGATCACACAGAAGGACTAGAGCAGAGTCTAGGGAAGGTGAGGGGGCTTGACTGTTGCTATGGTGACTATTATAGGGAATTTGCTGAGACCCCAAGATCTTGCAGTAGAAGGTGTTGGATAGAAAGCAGGGGAAAAAATCCTTACTTCTGTGCTTCACAAAACAACTTTTTCTTTTTGCAGTTCTATGCAAAGCAGGTGAGAGATTGCTGAAGAGTCCCAAATGCTCCTGCACCCTAAGGACTCTGGAGAGAGATGCCCAGGCCAGTAACCAGAATATGGGGCACAGCAATGAGCCTGGAGCCAGAGCAGCAGATAAAGGCACCCTGGCTCCACTGCAGGAGCATTTAAGCAGATTTTGATCTGCATACTAGAGGTGAAGAGGCAGTTCACCTGAATTCCCATCTTTTAACAGATTTCCTTGTTTGATTATAGCTCTATGAAATGAGGAAACTGCCCTGTAAGAGCAATAAGGAAGGGTGAAGTTTATTTTCTTCATAGAGTGAAGGATTCTGGTACGATTTAGCTGCTTATCAAGAGAATGCTGACAAAAGCCACTCCCACTCCTCCTGAGAGGGGACCATCTGGTAGAATTTTTGCACTGGCATGTTTGGATAAACTTCCACCAAGAGGTTTTGCTTTGCACCTGATCTGTGATGTTCATGAGTTGCTTTGCACCTGATCTGTGATGTCCATCTGATGATTTTTAATCAAGATAGATGAGATGAGATGATGAGATGAGATAGATGAGATGAGATGAGATGAGATGAGATGAGATGAGATGAGCAACCGTAAGAAACTGATTTCTACTGCAGATCAGAGCCACCAAGAGATATCCCAAATGCCAGACAACATGTTACCCTGGACCTTCAAGTTCTTTCCATTGGTATGGAATCTGCAGCACATCTCCTGGTTGACTTGCAACAGCATGCTCCCAAGGAAGTTTCAACTGACAAACTCCTAGACAAACCAATGAAAAGGCATCTTCTGAGAGACCTAGAACTTGGATTACAGCAGCCTGTGTGGATGCTTAACCCACAGGGGGAGGAGAGACCCAGCACCAGGGAGCAGAAGCTGACTGCTCTGCACAGCCCTGTGGCACCTGGACAAGGAGAGCAGAGCAGCTCTGCTGACCAGGTTAGGCCTCAATCCCACCAAATGAGCCCTCAGAAAACCTGCAGGTCCAAGGTGAAGCCAGTAGGTCACTTCAGCAAGTCCCTGTTGGGATTAGCAGGGTATAAGGCTGGGCACATGCAAGCATACAATGTGGTTTGGCCAAGGACCAAGGGAAAACATAAATGTGGCTCCAGCCCAAGGCTGGGTTCACAGTGAGGTGTCTCCCAGCTCTTCTTCACACCTTGGCTGTCTTCCCAGCATTGTCATCCCTGGTTACACAGCTGTACCCTTGCAGAGCTGACCTTGGGCAGAGGGAAGCTTTAGAGGAACAAAGAGCTTCCAAAATGAGTGTTCTCACAGCCACAACAGTTGTTCTCAGACATCTGAATCTATAGGAACTGACTACTGGGGGTATTTCAGTGCATAGAGATGCAGTTATATGGCAAAACTCAAAGTTACCTAAACCAACCATCTCAAGAGGCAGCACCTCATTTCTGAGCTTCTGCTCCCATCACAACACTTTGCCCTCAGTTCTGTGCCCTGTCTTGCCATTACACACGAGAGGGACTGGTTGCCTTGAGGCTCAGATCCAGCTGAAGGAAGAGCAAAGTGCTGTAGAGCAGGTATTTGAGTCACTTACACCTTGCTAGATACAGGATCCTCCTCTCAGCAGCACCACTTAGAGGCTTTTCTCCTGGTGGGGCCTTGATTACACTTGATTACATGGCTTTAGTTTGCTTTGCTTTCTGTGATGAAAAAGTAAGAAAAAAAGGAAAGTGACTGATAGGGAAAGACAGATCAGAACAGCAAAAAATTTTTGTTTATTAGCAAGTAAAACACTCATCTTAGTGTGAGAGAACAAAGGAGTAAATGCCAAAGAGGTGAAATGCCACACACAACCCTGATTTGCAACTCAGTTCCCCAGATCTCAGACCAAAGCTTGGCTTATGCTTGGCCCTTCTCTCATTAGCCAGCACCAAAAACACCTCTGTGGTATGGAGTCACACCAGTCTGATCCCTTAGGTTAAGCCTGGCATATGCCACCCATGCAGAGCTGCTGAAGGGGTTGCTGAAACTGAACCTGAAAGGCTTTGGGCCAGATAAGGATGGTGGTACAGACTCATTCACATCTCTTGGATCTGCTGGGACTGCACTGTGTTGGTATTTCTGAGGTAAAACAGGTATGGGGGTGAGGTGCTGTGTCCAACAACAGCTTTGGCTGGAATGTGCTTGTGCTTTTCAAATGAAACAATTCCCTGGCCAAAACAAAGTGCCTGTAGGAATGTGAGTACTTAATTGTCACTTCTGTGCTCCTTATCAATGACACCACTGTTGATTACTCTGAAAGCCATTATCAGCCATTGTCCAAGCCTATAGACACCTCTGCCTGCTCAGTTCTTATTTGGATAAATCCATGTTCAGCTTTAGAGATTTTTGAGAGTCCCTTCCTGAAGAGCTCCACCAGATCCAGATGTTATCCATGCAGGGAGGCATTTGTGTGGATTACAGACTGATCCTGGCCAAGCCAAATACCTTGGGCCGCATCTTCCAGACTTGTTTTCCCCCAGTTACCTTTCAGAACTCCCTTCTAGGAATGACTGGAAAGCCTGTGGGATTGTGGCTCAGTACAGAACAGATCTAGGCAGAAAACTCTCATTGCACTTCCCAAAAAACACCTCCAAGAGAGAAGGTAGAACACAGGACAGGGCAATACCAAACAATCAGGTTAACACATCCCAAAAATGCCATTTATGCATTTAAAAGGTCTCTGTGTTTATTAACCAACACACCTGGCCCTTTTCTTAATTCTTTGCAACACAAAGGTGGTTCCTTCTGAATGGTTAGCACACAAATAGATTAAAAATAACAACAGTAGACTGTGTATATGAAAATAAACCAAACTCTTAGCTTACAGAGGGCATTAAGCAAATTCAGCTGACATTGGGAATGAGTTTGACCTTTTTACTGGTCCCAGTTTAACAGAAAGGACAGAAATATTTAGCTTGAATTTTCTCACTCCACTTTAGCATCAACAACTTCATTGGCACCAAAAGAAATCCTTCATTGACAAGGGGAGGTGGAGAGGACAATTACACCTGTGGAATCCCTCCTCTGGGATTCTTCGTCCTCAGTCCCACATCTCTGACCACGCTGATCCTTACAGAAGGGCTGATACCTCACAGGCTCTCTCTCAGCCCAATTTTTGGAGTGTCCAATCTGTCTGAAGGAATGGGGAATGGATACTGAAGATACTTGGGATAAGAGGTGGCTGAAAGCTGGATTTTGCCTCCAGCTGAAATTCATCACATACTCTATAACATATATCCTGCTCTGGGGCCTTAAATGAGAATCTCTACTAGGGTCTCTAAGAGAAGGAAATATAGGGAAAATATTTTGAAATAAAAACCCCTTTAATTATCTGATAAATTATACTGGGATTGAAGCAGGGCCATATCCAGGGGTGTGGATGATTTATCTCATCTTTTCCAGCTGGTTTCTAACATGTGTAATGCTGTCAGTGTTCCATCCATAGAACCCTGATTGACACTCCTGATTTATGGAGTCAGGCACATTTCCACAATTAATTTGTGACAAACTAACATTTCTCAGCTAAAAATCATCCATGAAGAAGACACAAGCTGTCATCACTGGCTTTTCTCCTTGTCCCCATCTGCACACAAGGCTGATCCAGAGCAAACCTTCTACCTTTGTCTGGGTCAGTCACACATTTCCTGCATTTATTGTTTGCCCGCTCTCCTTCCTGTTACGAAAGGGAAGCTGGCAAGATAAATTTATTGGGACTGGTCTGCACTTGAAAGCACTGTCCCTGTCCTAACCCCAGCAGAGGATACGTTCTGTCCCCTGACACCCCTCAGAAGGTCTCACAGGGTGAGGCCGTGCTGGTGGCAGCAGGTGAAGGGGATGTGGATTGGGGGACACGGATGGTGGATGTGGCACATTCCCTGCTCTCTCTCCTTTCCCCAGATCCTTTCCACAGCATCTAGCTCAACACACTCAGGCTCAGAGCAGAGCCCCTCACTGCTGCTGGGCTTTGGTCCTGCCAAGGACCACACAGCACTACCAGCCAATGATTATTCAGGTGGGCAGCACCAGTCTGTGCTCACATGGCCACAATGTCCACTTCCATGGCCACAATACCCCCTTCCATGGCCACAATGTCCACTTCCATGGCCACAATATCCCCTTCCATGGCCACAATGTCCACTTCCATGGCCACAATGTCCACTTCCATGGCCACAATATCCCCTTCCATGGCCACAATGTCCACTTCCATGGCCACAATGTCCACTTCCATGGCCAAAAATCCAGGTCAGGTGGGACAGGCACCAGTCCCCCTGACCTTGATGGGAAGAGCAGATTTTGCTTCCTCCTTCTGCTCTGAAGCTCTACAGTTGGTCAGCTGCTCCAGGTGGAGAACAGCCCAGCTTTCACTTCACTTCTGCTTGGAAATCCACATCAGTGCAGCTCAAAACATGGCAAATCTGACCAGCCTGAGCTGTGTGCTCCTGTTGGTTGCAGGTTGTCCAGTTTCAGCTACAAAGGATGCTCATAGGATGTCTCTGGGAGGCTTCCTATGAGCGAAGTCTGTTTGTCTTGTCTCAAGTAAACAGGTGATACTCTCTGATAAGCAGACAGGATAGCAGCAGGAAGGAAAACCTGAGGTATGGGTGTTCAGCAGCACTGCAGGCTGAGCAAGAAAATAAATCTTACTCTTTTTTTTTTTTTTTTTTTTTTTGTGGTAGGGAGAGTCAGGGAAGTCTTTCATCCAGCCTGCTTGTTTTAAAGGGAAATGTTTCCAAGAATGGAATATTTACTTAATACTAAAGTGCGGTCTTTGCCAAGCATTGAAAATGATAGGTTTAGCTGTAGCTGTCTAGCAAGAGCCTGTCTGACTACTTTTGTGTTAGAAGTGCTGCAGAAATCCTGAGACTTTTGTACCAGGCTCAGAATTTGCCAGACAACTCCAGCCATTCTTTCTAACTGGGAGAGCTGAGACATTGGGAGCAGCAAGTTACCAAAAATATTCAAAGTCCTTGGGAAACACAGCTTTTCCAAACAGCACAATCATTGCTCAGTCCTTCCTGCATCCCTGTCCCAGCTTTAAGCCAAGCTTTTAGCTGGCATAAGCCCCATCAGGACTGCATGGCACGCTCCAGTCAAGCTGCCCTAGCAGCTCATCAGTACTGTAAGTGAGCCTGGCTGCTCTTGCTCCCTTTGGCCTCCCCTTCCCTGGCACCCAGAGGATGCCCTGCTGTAGCAGTGGATTCAGCCCATGGAGCTGGCAGGCAACCTCGTGGATGTTTTCTGAGTTGGTTTTTGTAGCCACTGTGGCAGGATGAAGCAAAGTGGCAGATGGAGGAACTGGTCAAGATGCCACTGGTCAGGGACAAGAAAGGGACATGTTAAGAGTGTGAGATGATCAATTCCATTCAACCCCCATGTGTCACACAGAGGAGAGGAAATAAAGTCTAGTGAACTTATCCACATGAATTTTCCTGTTTGAGTGGTTTCAGCAGAAAATTTCTTTCCTCCGATTTAAATATTATATTTAGAGAGGAATTTTGCCCAGTGCTACCAAGAAGTCCTTGTTTTATTCAGACAAGCAAGATGTTTGCATAGATACTTCTCATGGGACCTCAGGCACAGCTCCAATGACTTTCTTTAGATGTGAAGGGCAAATCCTTTTAAATCAGTTCATTCCTCCCTTTGGGAGCTGTGCAATTCCATTTTGCTCCCTGAGCAAATGAGAAAGCACTCCCTGCTGTCAGCCCAGGGGACTGCTTTGTACTGCAAATGAGTTTTCCTTCAAGAAGGACCCTCTCACTCCCCGTGCATATGGGAAGCTTTGAGGGAACTAATGAACCTCTCCTTTGTGCCCGACTGAGCAATGCTTGCTCCCTGCTTCCCAGGGCTGCTCCATGTGCCCTGTGCCATCTGCAGTGAGCAAGCAGCAGCTCTGGATGTGCCTCCAGGTCTCATCCTGCTCCTGGGAAGCTGCATGCAGCTCTTCTATTCCCAGTGTGAGCAGGAACTGGAGTTTTCCCGGTGCTGCAAGTCCACAGCACCTCTGGGCACAGAGGGACCCTGGGTTCAGACAAGGTGCCCGTGGGAGTCCCGTGAGCTGATTTGTGTTTATGCAGCAGCACAGCTGTGCAGGGGTTCTTGTTTTCAGGGAGCAAAGTTCTCATTAATTTTATGAGCACGGCAGCTCTTGGCACGCAAGAGCTAAAATTCCCTACGCACTCACAGGGAGGGCGAGTTGCCCAGGCTTTAGGGCAGCCAGTGGTTAATAGGATTTAATAGGTACTCACCAGAGGTGGGCTCAGATGGGGTGGATCACTAGGAAACCACCCATCTTGAGTCATCCCAGCCAGAAAATTGGAAGAAAGAAACCAAACTAGGCACTGGTGAGCTGGCAAAGGATGAATCAGTTGATTTAACAAACAGTGGGTTTTCAAAGGAAGAAAAGGAAAATGTTAACAGGAAGATAATGAGTTACACAGGATACCTAATCACTTCTGCAAGCTTGATCTTAACTGGTGACTGTCCTTATCTCAGTGTCCCCAGGGAGGCAACTTCAAGATCAAAAACTCTGGAGGTGGGAAGGTGGGTTTCCAGTGCCATGAGCTGCGCAGGTCTCTGAGGACTCACACGGTGCGCAGGGGCTGGAGGGCAGGAGCTGCAGCGGAGGGAAGGACAGACCCAGCACAGCCAAAATCTGTAGGGTCTCCTCCCACAGAGGGGTGTGTGGGGAAGGCAACCCCTGCAAGCAGTCACCCCTCAGTCCTCCATCAGCGAGGGGCAGTTCTGCCTCTGCTGCCACCCTGACTCTGCGGCTGGCAGCCAGGGATGGGCTTGGTCCAGCGTGTTTGTTCCAGCCTGCTTAAAGCAATTCTTGGTATTTATGGCTGATGCAGAGCCAAAAATATGTCCAACACCCAGTCAGCTGGCTTTACCTTGAGCTACACAAATCAAATCAGCCCTTAATTGAATTCCCCTCTGTTGAGGCAAACTGGAGCTCGAGCACTGGGACTTCCTTGGATTGTTCCCTCCGGTGAAGCTTTCATGATGTTTCACTCGTGCCTGGCACCTCCTAACGACCTCACACAGAGCTGTATGCAAATCAGCTTCATGAGCTGGGGATGCTCTCCGCTGGCAAGAGGGAGGAGGAGCATCAAGCCATCAGTGAGGTGTGTTCAGGTGCCAACACCAGTGTCAGAGGCAGCACTCTGGTCTCCTGCTGCCAGCAGCTACGGTGGATGTGAGACTTGCTGGATTAGACTGCTCTTTCCACAGTCCCACCGTGCTGGCACTCCTTGCATCATAATCTAAACTCTCCTGTGAGTAAACTGCAGGGCAAAGAGCCCCACGAGCCTTGGGAAGCTTCTGCTCCTCTGGGAGCTCTGTGCTCCATATGGATGCTGCACTCCTGCCCCAGTGCCTGGTGGGGACCACCCTGGCCCTCACTGCTCCCCTGCTGAAAGGGCTGGTGCAGCTTTGGTGCAGCTTTGGTGCAGGTCTGAAGATAGTGGCCAGGTTCAGTCAAGAGTCCAAGTCCTCAGACAAGTTTTGGTGATGAGGCAGGCCCGAGGTCAAGCTGCAAAGTCAGTTTGCAGGGCAGCGTCTGCAAACCCTACCTTGGGTCAGGGTCAAGGTAATCAGACAGAAACAGCTCAGTGGTCACCAGACAAATCCATGGAATCATTAAGGTTGAAAAAGACCTCTAAGGTCACTAAGTCCAGCCATTAACCCAGCACTGCCAAGACCACCACTAAACCATGTCCCTAAGCACCACATCCTCATGCCTTTTGAACATATCCAGGGATGCTGATTCCACCACTTCCCTGTGCAATCTGTTCCAATGCTTTACCACCCTTTCCCTGCAGAATTTTTTTCCTTATATCCAGTCTAAATCTCCCTTGGCATAACTTGAGGCTGTTTCCTCTTGTGCTATTGGACACCCCTATGCATGAGGCAGGTCCAAATGATGGGATCAGCTCTTGGCTGTGCCATCTCCAGTCTGACCCCAAGCCCTGGGAGTCAAACCACTCCAGTGGGCAAGCTGAGGGTGCTGCCAGTACCTAATTTCTGGGCAGCATCCCACCATCCCCATGACCAGACAGTGGGCACCCCTCCCTCAGTCATCCTCCTCCCAAGCTGGAGGTGGTATTAGGCAAGATCTTTTAACATCTTTTCACAGTATGTGGGTCACTCACCTCATACTCCTCCCCCTAAGTCACTCCAAGACCCACAGGAACCTTGTGCCCTTTCTCTCCTCTCTGAGAGGTGACAAGAAGGAGCTGAGCTTCTGTGTCACCACCTTTCTGTGGTGACAAAGGACCATTTCTGGCCATTTCAGCTGCCTTGGCTGCTCTCCATCTTGGGGCCAGCCTGCCACCTCGTGTTCAAAGCTGGGGATTTTCAGAGCGGTTTAGCACAGGGCATTGAAAGTGCCTCAGGCATTAATTGATTTGTATTTAGGACTCCTAAAGCCCAGAAGAGATGAAGAAAACCTTGAGGAGCTCTGTGGGGCAGCCAGGGTGCAACAGCAATCGCTCCAGTGTTCCCAGTGTTGGCTTTGGTGGCACAGCTTATTTCAGGTAGGTCCTTGCCTGAAGTTGGGTCGTTTCCCTACCCAAGCAAGGGTGAGCACTCCTGGATCCCCAGCAGCTGTTTAAGATTGTCCCTGCTACAGTGCAGGATTTGAGCCTATTCTTGTTGTGGCATTCCCTGCAACTGGATGGGATCTTTCTTGCCTTGAGCCTCGCCCATGATTTGCAGCACCCATACAAAAAAAAAAAACCAAAAAAAACAAAAAACAAAAAAAAAAAAACCAAAAAACCAAAAAAAAAAAAAAAAAAAAAAAAAAAAAAAAAAAAAAAAAAAAAAAAAAAAAAAAAAAAAAAAAAAAAAAAAAAAAAAAAAAACAAACAAACAAAACACCATGGAAGCTCTGTTGCTTTGTTCTCCTGACACTCTCAAGGATTATTGAGTTGCTCGTGGGCATCAGAGACAGAGATATGAGCTCCAGATTCCACTTGTGGGGCATCAGTAACCACCAAGTGGTGGCTGGGGGCCAGGATAGATGCTCAGGGTACCTTGCACAACCCTAAATACCTGTGTGAGCCAAGGACTCCAGGTCCTCACAGCCCTCGGGGGCTTCATCTCAAACTGGAGCCTGCTCACCTCCCACTTGGCTCCTTTTATTTCCATCACTCCTAACAAGCATTAAATATCCATTAGAAAGGATAGATGTTTATAGGGTGTAAGATTTTTTCCAGATTATAATTTTATTTTCCTAAATACTCCTGAGAGTGTGACAAATCTTTCTCATAAATCCTATTAGTGGTTAATGAACCCAGAGGGACATGTGCCATCATCTTGTTGAGCTCTGCTGTAGCTTTCTACAGAAATTCTCTTTTATTGCTCCTGTCTTTCATAGCTTCTTTCTTATTTCTCTTTTTTTCACTATCACCCTTTCTGCCCTTGGTATGCCATTTTCCTCCTGTCTGTTCTTTCTCAAGTAGTGGGATGTGCCATATGTGCCCCACTCATGGGACAGGCAAACAGCACAGGTGTGATGTACAGAGACTCTGCAGGATGGCAGGGTAAAATATTCACCAAAAATCACATTTGCCCAGCTGTATTGACTTTTCCAGCTCCCAGCCAAGGGGTGATGGCAGCTGGGGTAGCTGTTTCCCTGCCCTTGGTGGGGGAGCTGGAACTAGATGATCTTTAAGGTCCCTTCCAATTCAAACCATTCTATAATTCCATGATCCCAGGAAGACAGGAGTCTTCACTCAGCTTTCACAGTGGACACATAGGGACAGCTGTAAAATGGTGATAGGTCAAAGACAGCTTAGAAATGGGGGAAAATATTTCTTTTGTCCTCATGGTTTTGGATTTAATTTCTCACATAGGCCTGATTCCTCTTCTTCTTCCACAGCTGAGAACTTTCCACCTGTTTGATAACAGTTATCATTCACAGATACACACATGACTACCAGTGGGTGATGCCTCGATCAGGTACTACACAGTGCTCAGCATGACCATGCCAAAAATCAGTTTCTGGGGCTAAGTGGAGGCACCAGCTGCTTCCTGAAATGTGCTGGACCTCACGTGGCACATCTGTGTCTGGTGTAACCCGCAGATGTCACACTGAGATGGTGCAGTTCTGCCTCGTGAGTCACCACGGGCTGAGCAAGGCAGGGTTGTGCTGCTGTGTCTGAAGTGAGCTTCCCTTTCCTTCTCCTGTGACTGGGCCAGCTGGGAATTAGCCTGCAGGATCAGCTGTCTGTGTGTGCTGAGATGAACCAAAGGAGAGCTCGACGGCGATGATTTTTCCCCATTAGCGGCGGGCTGCAGACACAGTCTGGCAGAGTGGCACCCATTGAATTCTGCCTGGGTATTGAAGAGCCTCTTGGCAGCCTGGCTGGAGGATGACTTATGGGTTTGTTTACTTGCTGGGCCTCCAACTCATGTTCAGGGCAGGCCAGGCTGAGTCAAATGTTCACATTTTGCTAATATGGCATGTGCACATCAGGCATGAGGAAACAGGCTAGAGCTGCAGAGACCCAGCCATGTGTGTGCACTCCTTGGGTTCCTTGCCCCTGCATACCAGTGCTGCTCGAGGCAGGAGGTAAGGCCACAGCAGACCCTGTTGTTAGCTCGAGCCTTGGCTGCTGACCTGCTTATCCAAGTGCAAAATGCTGTGTAAGATGATTAAATTGTCTTCCAAAGAAGGCCTAGAATCCTGGCTTTTCCAGTAAGCAACCAGGTAACTGTTTACTGGAAAAATGTGAACCCCGGCCAAGAAACTGTGCAGAGCACTAAAAACATTGGAAATGACCCCATATGTCCTCGTGGCAGCAAGTCCTTTAATAAGATGAAGTACAAGCACAAGGCAAATTTCCAATTACTTTAACATGCATAAAAAATCAGGTTGTGCCTGGTCATGGCTCTGTGATCTTACAGTGGAATTGCTATTTGGTACTGACTTGTTCTTGCATCTTTATTGCTTATTTAAAATGTGCCACTGCTTGGACTGGAGTTTCGTAATAGCGGCACTTTAGGCTTCCGCGTCTCTTGCCTCAGAAAACATCACATTAAAACTTGCTCAGCTGTACAAATCCCAGCCCTGCAGACAGAATACAAAACATCACTGGCGCCTTCCTGGGCTCCCTGCAAAGCACTGGCAAAGCTGACCCCAAATCTGCAGCAGTGATCACACCCCTGTGACTGTCCCCTCTCACCAAACTGTGACAGTGCCCCGCTGGCTTCTGCTTCGATGTGGCAACCTCAGCACACACCAGATGCACCCCAGCACTGGAATGCACCTCCACTCCTCCACCAGAGTGTGTTTACCTCTGTTCTAGAGCACAGTTTTAAATTATTAGGCAATTTCCTGCCTCCAGGAGCTGGGAATGGTGTTTTTGGCATGAGGAGGTGCTGGGCTGCACAGGTAATGCAACTGATGTTGTCCTGCTCTCAGTGTTGTCTGTGGTACCCAGAACTGCTGCAGGTTTTGTGACAAGTGTCCCTTGTCCCAGCTTTGTCCCACTGCTGTGGGGTCACATGTCCTTCTCTTTTGCTAAAATCCAACTTGGTTCATGGACACAATATAATAGCCTTGAAAATAGGGGGGAATCTTCTCTCAGCTCGCTCCCACAACCAGTGCCACACCCAGGGAGCCAACCTGCCAAAATTGCCCCCAAACCCTCTAAGATGGGAATCAGGACAGAACAACTCCAATAATGCACAGTAGGATACGGTCTTGCTTTTTTATTGAGACAGAGGGAGTTGCAAGTGATTTTTTTTCTCTTAGTTTGCCTTGTAGAATGCTTTTTCCCAAGTTCAGGCCTATCCACACATGGGAAGAATCTCTCTTGGACATTGAAGAAGAACATCTCAAGTCCTGTAGATAGACCCAGAGTGCTGAACTCTTGGCTCTGTGGGTTCAGGTGCTGAGGGACCAAGAAAAACCTGCTGAGCCGAGCCTGGCACAGGCTGGCTGGTGTTGTTCCCAGAGCCATGGTGGCTGGTGTGGCCCTGGACAGGGATGAGCTCTTGGCCCAGAGCATCCTGTGGGTGACTGAGTGACCTGTAGACCTTGTACTGGCAGCAGTGCAGAGCCTCAGCCAGCTCAGAAATGGGAAGTCAAATTAGTCCCGTGGAGAAGTTAATTGCTAACCCAAGCCTGGTCTGCAGAACTGGACAGCTGGCACTGGATAAACCTTTGTGACTTCTCTGCATCAAGGACCAAGAATGTGGAAAATCCCATCTAGCTTTTCCTTATGATCCCTCTCCCATCTGGACCTTTTTTTCCCACAATCTTTGGTTTTCCCTTTGGAAAAGACGTGTGCCTTTCCCTTCAGCAACCTTGTGGGATGGAGCTGACCCCATGCAGAAGTGTTGAAAGTTGCTGAGGTGCTCGTGGGCACCTTGTCGAGATTGGCAATGAAGATGAGCAGGGTAAGAGGGTGCTGCTTCATGGTGTTGCACACCTTCTCTCCCAGCCATGGGTGGTGGTGTAGAACTGTGACATTTTGGTGCAATATGGGAACTTTCTGAGCTCTTGATGTGTACAGATCATGGGTGAGCATTTCCTTCTCACAGGTGAACAGACAGAAGGTGTCAGGAGCAAAGGGCAAAGGCTTCTGAGGCTGTAGGAATCTGATAATCCTTGGTAACCCTTGCATCTGTCATGTGCTCTGTGTTATAGAATTATAGAATGATTTAGGTTGGAAGGTTGGAAGGGACATTTAAAGGTCATTTTGTCCAAGGTCCCTGAAATGAGCAGGGACATCTTCAACTAAATTAGTTTTCTCAGAGCCCTGTCCAACCTGGCCTTGAACACCTCCAGGGATGGGGCATCCATGACTTTGTGCAATCTGTGCCAGTGTTCCACCATAATAATTGTAAAGCATTTCTATCTAATTTAAACCAATCCTCTTTCAGTTTAAAACCATCACCCTGTGTACTATTCCAACACATACAGCTAGAAAGTTTGTCCTCCAGTAATGCTCTAGACAAAAATATCATGTCCAAAAATATGTTTAGCAGCATCATTCCTATACAGCTCCTGACATGTGCCAGCACCCATGGGAATTCCTGTCTCTGGTAGGAGCTAGGTGATAGCCATTGTTCACACATCTGGCTTCCAGCTGTTTTTTTAGCACATGTGCAGGGACCTGGGCTAGCTGGAAGAGAGCAAACACAAAATACAGGGTGTCCTGCATGGGAACAGGGTTGGGAGGGGATGTTCTGTGTCTGTGCCTCCAGCTCACTGAATCACATCCCCCGTGCCTGGCCAGCAGCCTCCGTCAGGCGTGTTCCTGGCGTGGTGCCTCCATGCACAGCCCTCTCTGTTCTCCTGGGGCTTGTGAGGCTGGGCTGTGTGCAGCTTGACAGATGATATAAAGAGGCTGCCAATAAAACTCCATAGGAACACGAGGAGGCTATCACAGTCTTCAGGGAACTGGGATAAAGGTATGGCAGAAATACACAGGGAAATAAAGATAAGTAAATACGGCTAAACCAAGCCTAGTGCAAAACAAGCCTGAGCTTATGTTTTCAGTGTCACCTTTTTGCCCCTTCCAGTGCCTAAAGAAGGCTTATGGAAAAGAGGGAGAGTGACTTTTTACAGGGACAGATAGTGAAAGGGCAAGGAGAGATGGTTTTAAAATAAAAGAAGAGAAATTTAGATTGATTATTAGGAAGAAATTTTTCCCTGTGAGGGTAGGGAGGCCCTGGCACAGACTGGCCAGAGAAACTGTGTCTGCCTCATCCCTGGAAGTGTCCAAGGCCAGGTTGGACAGGGCTTGGAGCAATCTGGGATGGTAGAAGGTGTCCCCACCCACGGCAGGGAGTTGATCTTTAAGGTCCCTTCCAACCAAACCATTCTGTCATTCTGTTATTGCCATGAGTCTATGCCCAGCTTTTCAGTAAAAGAACTTTGGAGTTCACCAGCTCTTTGCATATTTATTCTCATGGGGGCTGCATTCCTGCAAATGTAAGGTTTGAGCCTTTTTTCTCTCAAAATTTTTGCATTTGATTTGCTACTGTTAGCCTCCAGAGGGCGAAAACCCTTCGGAGAGACGCTGAGAATCGCTCCAGCCAAGCTGGAGGTGATCTGCTTGCAAAACCGCAGCAGAAAGACCCGTCATAAAAAATTCCCCTCCCCAAAATCGTGCATTTTCTGACTCATTTCTGTGACGACGTCTCCGGCTTCCAAGGCTGACCACTGCTGTGGACGGGGTGAGGGAAGGGGAACATGAATTTCTGAGTCGGGGTTTCCTGGAAAGCTTTAGGGATGATGAAACCGGCTGGTGCCTTCCATCGAGTGGGGAGATTTTTGGTGGCTTGTCCCAAAAGGTGCTTCACAAGCCAGAAACCCCGGGTGGTGCAGGAAAAGTCCTAATGCTGGTGATACAGAACTGAACTATTTACTTCCAAAATATCCTTGCAAAGTGCTGTGGGGAAAAAGGGGATCTGCCGCTTGCCAGCTTTGGAGGGGGTACAAAATCCTGCCAGATCAGCACATCCCGGTGCTCTAACCCTGACCCAGAGCCCAAAGCCATGGAGAAATATGTCCTAGAACACCCAGTTCTGGGACATATTAAAAGTTAGTTAAGACAAGGGCGGGATGCTTTTAAAACAACACACACATTGCTGCTTGTTGAAGACACCCAGTTCCTGGAAGTGCTGAGTGCTTGCTCTGAAAAAAACCCAAAAACAACCAAGATCTTTTGTGTATGTCTACAGAGAAAGTGGAAAAAGTAGGAACTGGTGGGAATATCATAATCTTGGACAGTGATGTTATTGTTGGAAAAAAGTGTTCTAAGAGAGTATGGAGATAAGATGGAATGAAACAGGAGCAGTTTGGGCATGAGGAGAAGGGAAATGGTGCTGAGGAAGAAGACTGAAGAAATGGGATTGCTGGGACCCTCAGTGTAAGGTATAATTCAGTGTATACATACACACACATCAGCTATACCACTAATAAACCCGCTCTAAATAGTATAATTCAATTCTGGAGTATATTTATGGTGAGGTGGGAGGTCACAAGCCACAGGCTCGCCCCAGGCATGCTACTGGGCTACAGGAGGATGTAGCTGTCAGCAGCAGGGACCCAGCACTGCTGCATCCATCCTGGCACCATCACTGAAACAGGCTGAGTAATTAAATCATTTACTGCTACATTTCTGTCAGCTCTCATTACACAGTACCTGAGTTATTTTTCCAGTTGAGTGATTGCCTGGATCCTACCGTGGCAATGCTGAATATCCTATCCCTGATGAAAACCCTGGCAAGACCCTCAGAAGGGATATTTGGTCAGGGCTGTCATTTTCTTCTGCAGCAATAATGCTGTCAGGATATAATCCTGATGTGGAAGTGGCCCTGCCTCATCCATCATCACAGCTCACCATGGGCAGAAGGGGAGAAGTTCAAAGAAGGGATGCAGGGAAGGTCAAACACGAGTAGGTCAGGACTTCTTGTCCTTGGAAAGAGGTGGGTGGAAACATGGTGAGGCTTATGGAACTGGGAGAGGACAGGCTGTTCAGTGCTTCAGCCACTGACAGATAAAAATAAATAAATAGATGGATAAGGGCATCAGCTGGGGTTGCCAGGCTCAAAACAGACAAATCAGCCAGTGTTTGATACAAGGTCTGACACAGAAGCTTTGCATGGCAAAGGCTTGTCCTGCTTTCTCCAGAGAGCCCTGGGTGGTCACAGGAGAGAAACTCACAGAGGGTCACCCAGCACCCAGAGAGCCCAGGAGCTGCAGGCTCTCTCCAAGGCACAAACAATCTGAGACAGGAGGGTTTGCAGAGGAAATTACATCACCTGTCATTATGCATTTCCCAGAAATCTGCTTCTGGAGCCAGGGACAGGACCATGGGGGAGCAGGACATGGTGCAGCCTGGTACATCAGCCCTGTCCCACTCCTATAACCCTCAGGCTGATGTAAAGCAACTGCAGCAAAGACAGCCCTGGCAGAGCCTTTGAGCTCACCTCAGCTGCACTGCTTCTTACCTTGCTTGGTGGCACAGGTGTGGGAGGCTTGTGCCAGCACAGATGCTGTCCTGATGCCAGCACAGTTAGAGAAACACCTGGAAACAGATTCCCCATGTTCATCCATCTGTGATATGCCAAGCTAAGGGGTCTTCCCTCTGCCTCAGCTGTCTCTTGAATCCAACAAAACCTGAACTGTTTCCTGCACAGTCCAGCATTAACAGCACAGATGGAGCAAATATACTGGCATATGCATGGCTTTTAGTCAAAAGGAATAAATTATAATGGACTCAGAGGCCATTTCTATGGCTAGGAGTGGCTTAAACAAAAAAAAAAAAAAAAACAAAAACCAAAAAAAACCACCAAACCACTCAAAACCAAAAACAACAAAATAATCACCCTGGCCAAAGAGCTTGTGCAGATCTGGCTTGGGCTCACAACACAGTTTTTAAAAGCTCCATCTTCCAGTTTTTAATTTGCATGTATCTGCCATTGGAGGGGTTAAACATGAGCACAGCAAAGCTCATGGTTTTTTTGTTTTTTTTTTATTGCCACTTTTCAGAGCATTACTGTGTTTTGAAGTGGTTTGTACTGAAGAAATGTCAAATACAGGGAGTGAAACAAGGCTGTTGTCAGTGCAAACCCACCTTCACAGCATTTCCCAAACATTTTGCCTATGTTCTGCATTTTATGTCAATGTTCAACACGCTCCTTTAATTTCATTTTTCTTCTTTATTTTTTCTCAGGGGAAAAAATAAACCAGACAAGGTTTGAAGGCAGATAACATGCTGAGGGCTTCAGAGAGCTTTTCTAGCAAAGCTTGTCACTTCCTTCTTCTGGAGCTGCTCAGCTTGACAGCCTGTGAACTCTCATTTCTTTAACCAAAGCCCTGAAAACACGATATTCTGCTTAAACTACCCTAACCCTTTAAACTACTCTAACCCTTTATAGCTGTTTAAGCTGCTTAACAGTCAGCTAGGTTCAGATCAATTCAGATGCTGAAGCGTGGCAGAGTAGCCGAATGCTATAAACTCTCTGGCTTTGAAATGATCTCAAAATTGAAAATTGTTCAACTGGTAGCATTTAAATATTCATTGCTCTAAATCTAAGAAAATTTGCTTTTAAGTAGGATTGAATTATGAGCCTCAAAGAGATTTGCAGCACAAAGCCCCATTTGCAGAGTGCCTGAGTAGCAGTTTTAAAGTTATTAACTTGTGCAGTTAAGAAATTCCTCTTTAAGTGGCATCTTTAACAAATGCTTCACGAAATTGCCTTCAACGATCAAAAACTACAGATGCAATTAATTTGTCTTGAATTTTAAACCTCACTGGCATCAACAAAATGAGCTGTATTTTATCTCCCTGGCTCCCAAGCTGAGTGCAAAACCTGGCAGTGACATAAAAACAGTACAGCTCAATGGTTTTGTGCTCGTTTCCTCAGATTCATTAAACCAGTTGTGGTGGGGATGTGCAGTCGTGGACAGGCACAAACCCAAACCTGTCACTGGAGTGAGATGGAGTGAGCCCAATCCCAGGCACAGGGCAAGTTGTTTTGAAGTTCTGAGCACCAGGAGGGCCACCTTTGAAACTGCAGCAGCCCAGGCAGTTGTGTGCATCAATAACAGAGCCCATGGGTTGGTGACAGTTTTTGGCCCTTCCTCTGAGGGGTCAGGGGAGGTGACATCAGCCTGGGTGAGAAGCAGATGCCTCCATGTATGACATGATGTGATGTATTTGTGACCAAGTGTTTTTTCAGCTAAAAGAACAGGCTGTGATTTTCCCAGCTGAACCAGGGCAAGACCTTGTTGAGTCACCTCTCCAGCCTCTGCCTGACAGCAGGAGCAAGTTAAATATCAAACTCTTCAGGAGAACCCATTAACCAGCTCCATCACTTCTGAGAGCCACTGGGAAGCAGTGGGAAGGGATGTGGTGATGTGGTGATGTGCTGGGCATTCCTTTGAAATGCCCAGCAAAACCCTGTGGGGACCCAGGTCTCAAGCTGGAGGATGCTGTGGAGCCTGCTCACTGCAGCAGTGGGGATGGATATCCTCCAAAACACCACGTGTCCCACGTGGGGCTTGGTGGGACTCCCCCTGCAGCATCACCCCAGCTGAGAGCAAGTGCAGGTCCTTGGCATGGAGCTTGAGCTCCTACATCCCACAAGGAGATCCTGCAAGCCCCACTCAGCCCTTTCAGAGATCACAAAGTCTCTGAATGGTTTGGATTGGAAGGAACCTTTAAAGGTGATCTAGTCCAGCCCCTTGAGCAAGATCTTCAACAAGACCAGGTTGCTCAAAGTCCCACCCAACGTGGCCTTGAATGTTTTCCAGGGATGGGACATCCACCACCTCTCTGGTCAACCTATTCCAGTGTTTAACCACCCTCATCGTAAAAAGAGGGTGGTCTAAATCTACCTTCTTTTAGTTTTAAAATATTACCCTTTGTTCTGTGACAACAGGACCTTCTAAAAAGGACCACTTAACCCTCACAGGTGCCCAGGCTGGTAGTGTTGGGAGTGTGTTAGGACACAAGGACTGTCTCTGGCCTTGAATGAGGAATTTCAGGTGCTTTAGTGTCCCTGGCCATCCAGGTTTTCTAGAGTCTGAGGATGGGGAGTCTGTAGAGCAACTTTAATGTGGTAACATCAGCTTGCCAGATGCTCCAAAAATCAAGAACTGCAGGAAAATAACTGCTTACTCTGGTCAAAATACACATTTCTGTTTTCAAAAAAAAAGTCTCCTTTGGAAGGAAATGGCTGCACATTTAGAGATGGGAGGTGTAAGATGCCAGCATTTCAGTGCTGAAAATAACACCTTCTACTGTTTATCCAGGTCTCAGGAAATAAAGTGAATAATGACGCAGAGAATGGGTGCTGCAAACCTTAATGTCACACTGCCACCCCTTCCCTCCCTCCTGCTGGAGCTGCCAGTGGACAGCATCTGGCCTTTCTCCAAAAACCACCTGCAATTTATTGCTCCAGCATTAAAGGCTGGACTGTGAGCCCAAACATCACCCTTGGAGCAGCAGGGTGTAAATCCATGCACTGAACACGGGACCATCACCTCTAGGGCAGCTCTTGATGGCATCCTGCTGTCATTTCATCCTCATCCAGCCTGGAGGAGGTCTGGGAGAGCCCAGCAGCTCTCAAGCCTCACCTAAGAGATGTTAATTGTGCTGTGCTTGCTTGTGCCCCAGCTCTATAATTAACAGTGCTGCATCAGCAGGTGCTGACGGCACAGTGATGATCGTGCAGCTCATTTTCCAGGAGCTGCTGGGACTCCAGACAAACGAGGGGTTATTTCAGGTGATTTGCCTGTCCTGGAGTGTCCCTGGGTCTGTGCATCCCCTCTGAGTGCAGGTTTGCAATGTAATGGCAGTGGTGGATTTTTTTATCCAACTAACAAATTAGTCTGATTGGGAAATGCTCCTGGAATTTGAAACACGGTCCTGTGGGTTTTGTATGGAGACCCAGGTGGGTGACACTTGAGAAAGGAGATGGGACCTGGCCTGGGGACACAACCCCAGGGCAGCACTGGGTACAGAATCACAGAATTGTCAGGGTTGGAAGGGACCTCTGGCGATCACCCGGTCCAACCCCCCTGCCAAGGCAGGATCACCTGGAGCAGGTGACACAGGAATGATCCAGGTGGGTTTGGAATGTCTCCCAGACAGGGAGATGCCACAAACTCCCTGGGCAGCTCTGGGAAAGTGTTAGAGGTGCTAACCCCAAAGGGAGGATTTGCTGCTTTAGGGAGGATGTTTTTACATCTTCAAACACCCAAACCCCAAACTGGATGGTTGAGTCCCCTGTGGCTTTTGTACGTTGGGGCAAGTGTGCCAAAAGAAGTGGAGAGCTCTTTTAGGATGCACACCAGGTGCTGTATCACTGCCTCTTCCACACATACACATCCATTATTTTAAAATCTGGCATGCCATCCTAGTTTGGTTCCTTCAGAAGGGTCTGGAATGGGACAGAACATCTGTGGGTCGGGGTGTCAAGCTCACTCCAAGACCCGCATGGCCATCCATGGTATCCAAAGCACTGCTGGCATCACTCACCCATGGGGATCGTGGACTGGAGTGCATCACCTTGGGGGTGGATGCAGGAAAACAGCCCCCTCCAGCCCTTCCCACCCCTCATCCTTCCCCTCTGAGATCCTCAGACATGCAGCTGTAGGACGCAGAGCAGAGGAAAGCAGAGCAAGACAAAGGGAGTGGGAAACAAAAATAATTACTTGAGGGTCTTTCAGTACGAGGTGCACAAAACCCGGGTCACTTTTAATTTTGCCATCAAAACAGCTTTTTTTAACCACAGCATGGAATTGCTCAGGTGTCCTAGGGACACACTAAGCTTCTTCCACAGCACGTGCCCATACTCGTGAGTTCAAAGTTGCATCTGCCAGGGACCTGCAGAATTTGGTTCTTGCCAGACCAGCTTTTATTTCCCTGCCAGATCCAGAAAATCTCGCTGATTCGACTCTTTGGCTCTCCATCCCTCACGCTCATGGCATGACCGAGTAGCTGCATTTGCTGAGCAAGTGTCACCCCCAATTTGTGTCACTGCAGGAGGGAGAAGAGCCAGGGTTATTATGTATTTATTATAATAATGCCCCTATTTCTAGGCTAGCAGCAAGACCAAGGGGTATTCTGCAGAATCCTGTGCACTTTATACCAGGCAAGAAATCCTGATTCAGCCTGTTACATAAATTATTTATCACAATCACAGAAAGTTAAAGGAAGGGAAGGCTGGATTAGTCCAGACAAGGAGGTTGATGGAGGCACAGTGAAAGCAAATCCACGGTGAGGAAGGCTCCTGATTTCAAAAGGGCAAAGCTCACAAACTCAGCATCACCAGAGCCTGGCTGCAAATGCCACCAGTGTGAGGACAATCATGGCCTTCTCAGCCTGGAGAAGAGAAGGCTCCAGGTAAACCTCACTGTGACCTTTTGTGTTTAAAGGGAGTTTAAAAAAAAAGGGAGAGCGACTTTTTATGGGTTCAGATAATGATAGGACAAAGAGGGATGCTTTTAAACCAGAAGAGGAGAAATTTAGATTAATTATTAAAACGAAGTTCTTCACTGTGAGGGTAGTGGGGCCCTGGCACAGGTTGCCAGAGAAGCTGTGGCTGCCCCATGCCTGGAATTGTTCAAGCCCAGGTTGGACAGGGCTTGGAGCAACCTGGGATAGTGGAAGGTGTCCCTGACCATGGCAGGGGCTTGGGATGAGATGAGCTTTAATGGCCCTTCCAACCCAAACCATTCTGTGTTTTTCTGGTTCTACAAGACCCGAGGTTAGTGCAGAGGTGGATGTTATTTCAGCTTTTATCAGTGTGCTGATGGCATGTGGCTGTCTCCATGCACTGGGGGTACCAAGGGGACTGAGGTCCACAGCAGCAGCAGCAAAATGGGAACCTCTTAAATGCCCAGGCATGACACAAAACCCTGAGAAAACCTGACCTGAGCCCAGAAAAATTAAAAACAGAAGCTAAGGAATGGAATCACAATCTTCAAATACCTCCAGGAAGGAGCCAAGGGGCAGCCAGGGGAGGATAAATATCAAGCAGGGAAAATATTTAGTTTAGCTAAAGGATCATATTGACACTTGAGCAAAACAGGATTATCTGTCCACAGATACATTTAATTAGAAGAGACTTCCCATGTATTTGAGCAGAAGAAAGCAGAGGTGATAGGAAAAAAATGAAAAAATTAAAAAAGGGGAAAACCATTTTCAAGTTTAAATGTCATTTTTAAAAGGAAGTTTTTTTAAGATGGCAACAGCAGGGGTAGGAGAAAGGGTTCATGTCCCATTCTTGCACCTCCTTAAGGGGTGTGATTTATGTGGGTGGATTAATTCATCTTTACTGTCCAGATTGTTGAATTTTTTGGGTGGTTCCCATGCCTAATTTCAGCTCAGGACAACTCACAGGCTGCCAGCCTCCTTGCAGGGTCCATCCAGGGAGCAGAGGGCAGGTGGGTGCTCCCTCCCCACAGGTCAATTTGGTGATGCCACCTGTCCTGGAATTTGGCAGAGCATCAGTGCATCCTCTTCCCATCACTGCCAGTCCCTGCTCCAGCATCCTCCTGCCACAGAAATGATGTCCAGGTGCAGGGGAAGGTGCTTGGGAAAGGAAGAAAAGGAAAAAAAACCACAAATGGAGGTAAAAGCTGGGTTTTCATTTGTGGACAGCTGTGATTTTCAGGTGAGTTCCCTGGCCCAGTGGAGTTTTGCTTTACCAAGTCAAATGTCTCCATGCCCCAGTTTTGTGTCTTTCTGCCAGCAGTGGAAGGAGCATCCCTGCTCTGGGAGGACAGGACAGGCTGGGGGAAAAGGAAGGAGTGAGTGGTTTTCTCTGGGAGGGACAGGGACTGAAGATAGAGACAGGCTGCTGTCTCAGCTCTGGAGCTGGACCTTCCTCCCAGCTGCACTTGCTGAGATGGGGCAAGAGGAAGACAGAAGATCTAACCAGGGAGCCAGCATGGCCATAGATTTATTCCCAGCTCAAAAATCTCACTTAAAGGGCAAATTAATTAATGGAAAGCAGGGTTTGGGAACACTGGAATATTTGGGAACATTGCCTCCATCCTTCCCTTTTGCTGGGCTCATACACCCCAATTCACCCATACGCTCCTCAAGTCAGGCTGGTACAGGAGCTGATGGGGCAGGACTTTGAATTTCACCCTGAATTTTTTTGTGATCAGTTTGCTTATGGGAAGTTTGATCTCTGTCCTTCAAGTTTCCCCCCTTGCAAAATGACAATAACACTGCCAGCCTCAGTAGAAAGGCACCTGGAGCTCTGCTCACCGGGGAGAGTGGCAAGACAGCTTGTTATTGTTAAAATAAATTATCAGTAAGAGAAGAAGCCACAAAAAGCATTCATCAGCTATTGAAGGACCCTGGAAGACCAATGGTTTAGTTATTATCATTCTTGCCAAGTATTAGCCTGGAAAGATCAGAGCTGCCAGAAACAAAGCCAGGCAGATTAATGTCCTGCCCCAGTCCCAGTTTCCCACTGAGCCTGACAGGTCCTGGCCAGAGCTCCTGTGCCCAGAAATGTATTTTGAGACCAGCATGCTTATAGATTATTCCCTTCAAATTAAATCCAGGCAAAGTTAATCTCATCCACAGAGGGCAGAGAGCAGACAGGTGAAGCTGGTGCAGCCAAGGGGCTCCCCTGAGGGGACTGGAGCAGAAACTGGGGAGCAGGAGCAGACACGAGTGTGCATTGGCCACAAGGGCTTGGGAACACCCATGGCTTCCACAACAGGCAGGTCCTCCATTGTCCACCCAGCTCCCTCCACCCCAGAAAGTAAGGAAAATTAAATTAGAGTATCCCAAAAGAAACTATAAAGCTCATGAACGCTCACACAGAGAAGCAGCAGCCGCATCCTAAATGGTGTGATAAACACCTCAGGGGTGCCAGCAGGCAGGTACTTAATGAGTACACAAATGATAGTTCATATTTCTCCTCCATCTTCCCATTTCCTACCAGTTGCCCTGGAAACTTCCCCCTCGAGGCACTCACAGGAGCAAAGCCCAAGAGGAGAAAAAAGCAGCTGCAAAACCTTCACGGTGTAAAGTTTGTGGCCAAGCGATGTCAGGGGAGGATTTTGGGGTGAGCTGTGCCTGTACCAACCTGCCTTCCTCCCACACACTGCACAGCTCAGCCCCGTGGCCCCAGTGATGAGCACAGACCCCCAAATATCCCCCAGATCCCACAATATCCCCACATCCCACACCGAGCCCGCAGGACACCCTCCGATCTCCCCACAAGGCGTTCACACAAAGGCTGCCCAGACCATCCCTCCTACGCAGACACTGCTGCAATCCACAGAGACCTGGCTGATACTCAAGGAGCCAGAGGGGTGAATGAGCTCCCAGAACACCTCGGGGTGCTTTTCCAACCGGGATGTAAGCAGCCACACCCAGAGGGTTGCAATTAATTCCCCATTAGGATGAACTCCAATTTGGCTAAGGTAGGACGAAAGTGCACAACATGTCTTGTTCTTCTGCAGAGAGCACCTGCAATTCATGGGGTAAAAAACAAAAGAAAGGAGAATTAAAAAATACAATCCCGATGCTCATTTGCACGGGAGGAATTAAAAGGCCCTGATCAGCAGAGCCAGCCCATCCTGAGGATGCCAGGCTGTGCTGGAGGCATCTCTGGAGGGCTTTGTCCCAGCAAACACTGTCACCCTAAGGGTAAATGCGATGTCCACAACTCATATCCCAGCCCCAGCAAGCAGGGCTGGGGCAGCAAATGCTTTGTGCAACCCACATCAGAAATTTGAATCTCTGCTCTGAAGCAAGATGCCCACAGCAGGCAGAGGAGGCTGTGCCCTCATCATGCCCAGATTGTGCCCTCTGATTTCACAGGCACTGCCACCCAGGACTGCCACCCCAGCACCCAAATCCGATCCCTTAAACACTGGGATTGAGCAAGGCCAGGCAAGGAGCAAACCCCACCTCTCACCTACAATGCACTCTCAAGGACATTTCAATGCAGATTTTGTAAAAAAATGCACTTTTATGCATATTACATATATTTATAAAGATCTTTATATTCACACCTTTACCTTTTTAGCCAAGGACTTCACCCATTCAAGCTGCACATCACAGTTCATGCATTGCCCAGGAAGCTTTGAGTAAGACAAAGATGGGAACAAGGACAATCTCTGCTGCCATGGATTTATACCTCCAGGTCATGAACCCATTGATCCCACCTGCCAGGTTTATTTTCTTAAGGCTTAAGAGAACTGGCTCAGAGGAAGGGTGGGGGCACAGGGCTTGTGGCTCCTCACACCACCCACACTGCCAGGAAATACCCTGCCTGTATGTGGGGCTCAGCTGCTCTCAGATATTTTTTCCCTACCCACCCCCGGAGACAGAAAATATTTATATACTATACACCTATAAAAATACATAGTAATAATATAGGAAAATATGTAAATATAGAAATAGCATAATATATTAAAACATTTATGTAGTTTAGCTAAATATTTAATGTATAGATAAATTAATAATAAATAAATATATTGTACACATGTATACATATGCATACAACAAAAAGTTGGAAATCTAAAATGACAGAGCCAGGGAAAAGGTCAATATCCAGGTGCAATCAAAGAAAGGAACCATGATGGAAGTGTGCACAGCACAGACAGAGCCAAGGATTGCCCAAGTCTTGGCCAGTTCCACGACTTGCCATCAAGATGAATTAAATGCATCCCAGCAACCCAGGGACCAAACAGCTTCCTTGTGCCTCCTCAGCAGCTCCAGGCCAAGGCACCTCCACAACATGCCTGCTTTGTGGTCTCTTCAGCTGGCTAAATCCTCTTCCCAGAACTGTTTTTCTTTTTGCTTTACCTTCAAAGCCCATCAGAAACTGTGAGTGGCTGCCAGGACAGGAAGTGCAGCTGCAGGGTGGGGTTGGTGGTTCCCTGGGAGGGTGGCATGATGTCTGCAGGGCTTACAACCCATGCATTTGCCTGGGAGAACCCAGACACCAGAAAAGGACAATTTTTAACCTCCCAGCTGGACTTGCTCCAAGAACCTGCTAAGGATAATTTAAAGCCAACTACTGATTGAGCCCAGAGTTGCATACCTTCCCTCCCCTTACCAATTCTTGCCCAGGTGGATCAACCACCACTGATCCCAAAACCTCTTGCCAATAGGCTGATACTGGGTTCCACCTCAGAACTGCAGGCACTGAGAGCTAAATGTTTTATTGCCACCAAGGGAAAACTCCACCCCAGAGCTCCCAATAAAGGCTCTTGCTATTTGACACTATATTTCATCTGTGCATGTGTTGAAAAGTTTTAATCGTGTACCTATGTATAGTCCTGCAGCAGCACTTTCCAGTGCCAGCCAGAAGGAAAACACAGCACCCTCAGTAACAGAAATCACTCTGGAGCCAAGTAAACAAAATGACAGTCTTATAAACCAGAAGCATTTGTCCCATTAAGGATTCAATTCGTAGAGAGAATAACAAGGTATGAGTTATTTGGAAGTGTAGACTTTAAGGACATGGGCAATGTAACAGCGACAGAAATGCTGTGACTGCAAGACCTTCGCTCAGGAGTGACTCAGCACAGCAGCTGCTTCCTGGAAAATTAATACTTCAGGCTCCCCAAAATGCCTGCAAAGCCTTTGAGAGTTTGCAAAAACCAACCCTGGAAGCCCCATCAGCCATCTGATCTGTCACTGCTATGGGGATTAGCACAGGTCCCCCACCCCAGCACAGGGTGGGGACCTGATGGGCACTCCAGCACTGACTCGAGGCAGTGCTACCAACAGAAAGCAATCACGTTTTGGCCTCAAAGCTACATTCTCACGACCCCCAAACTCTGAAACCCCCCTCATCACCATGGGCACCCCAAACAAGCCCCTGCCCCAACCCAGGTGTCTCCAAGCAGAGGCAGCAGTTAAGGAGGTTAACACAGAATCGTGTCAAGTAACAAACACCTAGTATTTATTAATAAATTAGTACACCGGAAGGCAATTTTTCAATTCATTCCCCTCTTCCCCCACTCCCACCCCTTCCCATGGGGCAGCTGATGCCACCCTCATACCATTATTTCTTCAAATTGAGCGTAGTACAGACTGTTCGTTACGGGAGCATAATAATTGCAAATATAATCAGACAGACTTCTTACGATGCAGCTTTTTGTCCCCCACACCCCCCACCCCCGACCTCTTTTAATAAAAAGTGAAGTGTGATTTGAAGAGACTATTGAGACCACATAAGGTCTTCGGAGAACTTATCGGCCACATCTGTATAAAAAACAAGAGACACGAGTGTAAAAGCATAGCTTGGTTTAAGTCTTACAGCACGAGGAGAGCGGGACCACGGGCGGCCTTCGCCTCCCCACGTCCAGCACCGGCTCCCTTCAGGGCCCCACCATTCCCACACGTGGCAAGGCAGGATAACTCCTTACATTCGACTGGAGGCTAAGGATCTTTCCACTGCCTCGAAGGTTGGTGGGGCTTGACCCTTTTCCTTGTGGTTTAAGTGCTTCTGCTGTAGCGTATTAGGAGCGCGATGCGTTGTCCAGGTGAAAACCATACAATAAATAACCGTGCTAGTAAAATCTCAGCAATGGATATGAGCCAAACAAGAGTACATAAAATAAAAAAAGAGTCAGCTCGGGTGGGAAGCTTAGCTGCGTTAAGAGACAGTAACCAGCAACAATTGGGGTGGGATTTTTGCGTGATTTTGCCATTTACTGCCCTGAGGCAAAGGGAAGTGGTGGGAGATGGTCACTCCGAGCGACAGCTTTGACAGAGGAAGGGGATTACAAAGCAATCCCCAATTTGATGTGTTAGATTACACCAGATTCATGGTCTTTCAGTTCATTAACTGCGGTTTTGTATTTTTTGTTTGTTTTCTTTTTTTTTAAAGTGCATCGGCTGATCTGATTGGAATGAGAACAAGAAGAGAGGCTCGGGGAGGGGGCAGAGGGAGCAAAGACTTGGACTGAGCAATAGAGTTATGGTGGAGGGGGGGCAACGCTGGCAAACTGCACCCCCTCCAAAAACCAAGGACACCTCAATGAAAATACTGGCCGTATATTCTACAAAAAATCCCGCCTGCGTATTGTTGGTCATCTTAACGAGTGCCAAGCTAGCTCTAGCAGATATTCGGAGAGCGTGCGGTGACCCAGTGCCTACAGTAAATCGGGTAGGTGGCTATAGACAGAGTCCAGGAGGGTCTGGCTGGCTTCCTGGCTCTTGACTCCAGCGATCTCAAATAGCCTGTCCAGCTTGTCTTCGGCCTGCGGGATCTCCTCGATCACGTGGAGCTCCTCGGGGTTGAGGATGTGCAGCATGTCGTCAAAGATGGGCTGCAGGTCGCACGGGTCCAAGCGCACCTGGCGCAGGACGGTGTCCTTCTTTTCTGTAGGAGGAAAGGGAATTGGTCAAGAAACTCCCCAAGAAACCTCTGCTAACCAGGGCTTGTCCTCAGCCCATCCCCTGGTGCCACCTCTGGAGAGGGACATGCCACAAGGAGAACTGAGGGAAAAGGTGGAAGGTGACAAGTGATGGGGATGAGGGAAGATGGAGAAGGCAGTGCTGCCGAGGCACCTCAGCCAGGATCCTGCAAGAGCAAACACAGCATTTGTAAATGCTGAATGGCCAATTCGGAAAAGTGAGGGCAGGAGAGGAGCCAAAAAAGCTGAATTCTGCTCTTTCAGGTTGTTTTCGTTGGGTCAGCTTTATTTTCACACCCAAGTATAAATTTGGTAGATTGACTGAGCTCAGTGTTTCACCTTCATCAGAAGTTAAAAGATAATTAGAGCAGCAAGTTAAATGCAGTAAATTAAAGCCCCTAAAACAAAGGGGGGTGACTAATGGTACTTTATGTCTGAAGCAAAGAGGACCAAGAGGGAAAAAAATTAAAAAAAAACTGAAACAAAAATCAGTCTGGAAATTACATTCTCTCGTTTGATCTCATGCAGAAATGCACAGGCCAACCCAAGGGCCAAAAGTCAGGAGAAACACCCCCAAACAGCCAGGGATGCTACAACTTCTCTGGCAGAACTTCAAAGAGTTAAAAGCCTCTAAAGATGGTTTTTCTGTCTCAAATCTTTATCATCTTTGCTAACAGGATATTCTGGTCAGGAATGAGGATGTGATAAGCGTATCCTGGAGACCCAGGTTTCCCAGCTATTTACTTTAATGATACTGTGTGTTGGGCAGCTCTACCATGTGTGCTGACCACATGGGACATGCCATAGTGTCCCTTCTGTCCTCCCATGCTGCCCCTGGGTTGGTTTTGGTACCTTTGGTAATAAAAGAGCCCGTCCGGCTGAGCGCGGAGGAGCCGCTGGAGGTGGAGTCGCAGCGCAGGAGAGGCTCGGCTTCGTCGACAAAGAAGCATTTCTTCTCGGAAGGAGAGGGCTCCACGGTGAGCACGGCCGCCTCGGGGGGCTTGGGGCTGGGCGTGGGCGCGGGGCTCACGGGGCTGGGGCTCACTGGCAGTGCCAGCTTCTCACCTTCCAGCTTTGGGGGGAGGAAAGAGAGGGAAGATTAACTGGGGGGACGCTACGCAATGGATAACAACCAAACCCACCCGTACCATGGCTTTCAAAACATTCCAGCCAACCTCAGCAAGGGGTGACCTGCTCTGCTGGCCCACAACAGGCACAGGAGATGACCTGAGGTGGACATCAGCAGTGGCATTTGGCACATCAGGCAGGAGCAGTAACACGACCCACGCCCTTGGGACACCTGGTAGGAACAACCACTGCACCAGGACGGCACATGCAACCTCAGCAGAGCATTTTAGCCAGGCTTTCCTTCTCAGACTCAGTTTATTAAAATCTAAAGCACAGCTCTTGAGGGAAAGAGGTGATGATGCCCAAAACCTGCTACACACCTGTTGTTTGCTAAAAGCTGGCTCCACAGTTCCAGCTAGTGCCAAGGCAGCAGGGCGAGGGCTGTGAGACCCTTCAGGAATGTCCAGTGCAGCACATGGCTTTGACCAGCTCCACTGATCAGCTCCACATCAAAATAATGATTTGTTTTCCCCATCTCACCCTTGCTCCTGAGAGCATCCCATTAAAGCCTGATGGAAAAGTCCATCCCCAGACTCCAAGTTTAGAGCAAGGAAGGACAGGCAGGAGCTGGCACTGACCACAGTGTCACCCAAGTGCCTTTGCTTTTGCCTGTCCTGGATGTGAGCCAAGGGCAAATGCTCAGCTGCACAGTTCCAAAGACATCAGGAGCAACAGGCACTGCTGGGAAGCACTGCACTGGAAAGAACCACCATTTGACAAGTGACAGGTGACAAGAGACAGGACAAGATGAAATGGCCTCAAGTTGTGCCAGGGGAGGTTTAGATTGGCTATTAGGAAAAATTTATTCACCAAAAGAGCGGTCAGGAATTGTAATAGACTGTCCAGGGAAATGGTGAAATCACCATCCCTAGAGGCATTAAAAAAACGTGTGGATGTGGCAGCATGGTTTAGTGGTGGACTTGGCAGTGTTGGGTTAAGGATTAGACTCGATGATCTTAAATGTTATTTCCAACCCTAACAATTCTATGAATTTGGGTGCTGGTGTGAACCTGCTTCCTAATTTGACTGTACTCTGCATGTTTCTTCTTGAAACTTCTTCGTACCTCCAAGACAGTAGCAAACATTATCTACCCTCCTCCGCCTCTCAACATCCCCTCAGGGTGCAAATCTCAAGCAGAGCATTTCTAGTTCCCACACCCTGCAGGGATGAGATGCCTGGGCCAGCATCCTCATATCCCTGGCTGGCAGACTGAGCACTTCTGCAAGTCACCAGGTCCCTCTAAACAGGTTAATTTAAGGGCCATCCAACATTTAACCTTTTTCCCCAACATTGTGTCCCTGCTTGACCTGCCAAGAAAAAGAATTGCAAGCCCTGTCCCCATGCAATTCCCTCTCCCAACAGCATTTCACAACCCTGTTTTCTCCTACAGAGGGAAGATCAGGCTATTCCTGCTAACAGGCTTTTGCCTACAACCCAGGGATGAAATGCAAAATGGGGATTAAAGGCTGTGGGAAAGGGAGCTGCTGAGCCACCTCCGCGCCGGCATGGATGTGCCTGAACATTCCTCATCCGTGTCGAGGAATTCGCCACCCACAAATCACATGTCTGCTGGGACGCCCATTAGTTCACATTAAATTAACATTGAAGTCTGTTCCTGGTAGAATAAAAGGGGTTTTTTTTTCTCCCCTCATTGAAAATAAACAGGGGAGGATTTGTTCTAGCACAGCGCATTACGCAATAGGCATGTTAAAAATAAAAGTCAGCTTTAATTTTTAATTAAAAGAATCTGCCTTCTCCTCTGAAATTCCCTTTCCAGTACAGCTCATAATGGAGAATCAGCTATAGCCATTAAGGGGGTATATCAAGGGAAGGACCAGGACAGCAGCTGGCCACTTTCCAAATTGTAATATGCTCCGATATCCCCTTTAAAAATAACACAGGCTTTAGAGGTTACTTTTAACTTGTGCAGCACATCTACCTAATACTCAACCACAAATCCACCTACCAACTCCCAAAACAGTGCCTGATGACCGAGCAACAATTGGCTAAGGGAGGACAGGGAGCACACAGCTGCCCCAGCTCTGTCTCTCCAGAACCAACTCATTTGGAGTTTAATTAAACAGCTGCTAAAACACGCTAGGAAAGACAAAATCACCCGAGGTTATTTGACTGTAGCTGTCCCGGGAGCCCAAGGCTTTCCAAATAGCTGAACAGTTGCAAGCTTGAGGCAAAGCAAACAGGATGCTTGGATATGTGTTAATGTTTAAACCACGGGAAGAAAGCAACTGGGAATGAGGGCTTTGAAAGACCAGGGAATGCAAAAGGTTACTGTGAGGTGAAGCCTGTGGAATAGGTGTAAAAACACACTATTCATAGCCTGTGACTCATTGCGTTGAAACCTTCTTGGCCATTCCTATTTTTATGAACGGCGGTGATTGAGTGAAACCAAGCTCTGGCTCTGGGGAAAAAAACCCAAAAAAAAACCCTCTTGCAACCCTTTTGCTTTCCAGACGTATGGGATTTCTCACCTTGACGTCCTCATTGATGGGCTCCTGTGCTTGCCACTGGGGCTGCATCTGTGCCTGCAAAGAGAGACACGTGGGACATTGTTAGAGGCACAGTCCAGCACGGAAACCAAAGGCACTGCAGTGGCTTTGTCACATCAGCAGCCTCCTACAACCCATCAGAGGTGCTCTGCCAAGTATTCTTTTTCGTTTTTTTTATTTTTTTGAGCACTGCACCAAGATATTTTCAATGCCAAAAAATATTAATAAAAAAAATCCTAAAAGCTCCTGTGTACTCGCAGTCCTTGAGACTGCGGTTCAAGCACCAGTATTCTCTTGGATCCCAATGCATCTGGGAGGGTGCTCTAAGCAGCTCGGGGTGTCTGAAGGCCCTTCCTAAAAGGAAGAAAAGGAAACAGAAGGGGATAGGGGCAGGAGGAAGAGAAGGGAACAGAAGGGGATGGGGGCAGGAGAAGACACAGGCTTGGCTTTGTTTTCTTTCACAGTTGCTGTCACCAGCTCTGTTTGAACGGGTTGATCCCATTTGCTCCCTCCGTTTTACAGTACTGCAATAAAAGCTTAGCTCAGACAAACAGAAACTGCAGCTGCTGTGCTAATATTAGGAAAGAGCAGCAGCAGGCACTAAAAAACACCCTTCCCTCAGGCGATGCTTCCCAGCAATTCCTCCTGCCGCAACCAGGCGGGAACAAAAGCGGGTGGCAGGCTGGCTGCTGCTGAGGGTGGCTGTGCACCCTCTGGGATGTGGGGGGGATAAATTTAGCACCAAGGCAGTCACTTCCCAGATTCCCTGCCAGAAGATGACACCCGACTGACACCAGCCCTTATTCCCAGGTCTGATATGCCTCCGTAGGGAATGCGGCAGGAAAAACCCCGGCACATGGAGCGGGGTGGGCAGGGCAGCAGCCTGGCACGGGGGATGCTGCAGGCAGAGTGGTGCTGCTGTGGAATGCTCTTGCTGGGGACCCCACAGGGGTAGGGAGGATCCCTGCAGATCAGCAGCTTCATGGTGCACAGGGTGTTTGGGAGTCCACCCTGGGAGCAGACAGAGCCCGGCAGGTTAAACACCACTGGCAGGGCCATGAGGTCTCATCGAGAGAAGGGCAGTGATGGTGTGTGGTGCTGCAGAGCAGAAGGCACATCCCCTGCCAGGATGGGAAGACCATGAGGGTGCTGGGGTGTAAAGCCCAAATTTACTCTCTGTACCCTTCACCTCACCTGTGTGGTTTCAGGAGAATGCTCAACCCCTCTCTGTGGTGGAGCCTCTTCCCTTAACACAAGGCAGCCCTGGGGAAAAGAGCTCAAGACAAGCCTCATGTGATTCGGGATGGTCAATGCTGGGTGTGGGGAGGGTTTAGATGCCACTACCAAAACTGCAGCCACCCATGGAGGAAACAGCTCTTCCCCATCAGCCCTGCCTGCTGTCCGTGGGCCGGGTGCTTCTCAAGCTGATAATTTCTCCAGGAGAGCCTCTGGTGGCTTCTCCTTTCTGTGTACTTGCCCACTCACTTTTTCAACTCAAACCATAATGAAGAAGTGATGAAACCCTGATGAAGAGGGTCCAAAGCCAACTGCAGCCTGAGTTAGTAGATACTGAGTTTGGCTAGCACAAGAAACCATCTTCTAGTTTCCTCTTATGCTCCCAAACCCATTACACTGCAAACACAGAGACCCCAGGAAATGTGGCCACCACAGCAGGGAAACTTCAATATCACTGCATATATAAAGTTTATATTTTTGTGTTTATGCTGTTTCTCTTTGCATTACTTTACAAATTACTACATTTTGTTTATTGCACATTCTCCAGCATAGTTCAAACCCAATGTCAGTTTGCTGAAAATCAAGTCAAGGCTTAGAGCAAACCTGGAGCAATGCCCATTCCAGCAAAACCCAGCCAGCCCTACACCTTCCCCAGGGCTCTGGCCACTTCACCTTACAGCTTTGTGCCTCAAATAAAACCTGATGCAACGCCAGAAGGCAATTTTGTTCTTTTCCTTGCTGCCTGGGCACTTCCCAGCCCTCAGACCACAGGCCCCTCTGGCTGGGAAATCCATCCAACAGCTTCACTCTTACTGCAGTGCTGGCACGTGAACACAGCACAAACTTAATTCCAAATTACTGGGCCCAGCCCAGTCCCGCATTGCCAGAAGAGGAAGTGAAGGGGATGGGTGGGAGCTGACAGGGGCTGAGTTTGAGGAACACTGCTCCAGGCTCTTGACTACCCCCCTCAGGGTTTTGACCTGTGAAAGAGCAAGAAACAGAGCCACAAGGCCCTGCCACAGCCACGTGCCTGGACATGGAGTTGCTTTCACATCCTATTCTCCTCTGAAATACCTCAAAACCAACCCCACAGCTTAACCTCACACCAGCCCCCGCCTTGATACATCTGCTGACTCATGGGATTAGATGCAGCATGAAATTAGCCACAAAACTAAACCTTGCTGGGCCTTGGGCTGCAGCCTTCCCCTCTCCACTTTCAACATCTCCCTTATTCGTGCTTTGGGTTTTGTTTTCCAGCTTTGCTGAGGCTGTGCTGCTGAACACCCTGAGCAGGGCTGTTTGATTCCTTTCCATCCAGCCCCTGAAATGTTTCAGCTGAGGCCAGCAGAGCCATAAATAAAACGATAAGAGCTTAAAGCACTGCTCACAGCAGGACACTCAGGGGAGCCAATACGGCCCAGCTATGCCAGCTCCACCCCAGGCCAGCCCAGGTGAGTGCAGAGCCCCTTGGTAGCTGCAGAAAGCTGTTATGCACCACAAAAAAAAAAAAAAAAAAAAAAAAAAAAAAAAAAATCTGATTACCCAGTGGATACCGGTAAAAATCCGTTTTTCTGATTTTAACCCCAAAAATGGAGAATTGCAATTTGCTGGGATTGCTGGGAGAAACCTTTCCCTTCTCCCCCCCACTCTTTCCCTTGTTCTTGTTGTCAGCACAACTAATTTGGGATGTGCCTGTGCTTGCTAAGGAGTGCCCAGGCTTGCCACTGTCTGGCAAACCTGTCTGTGAGGGGACAGATTTTGCAAACCTTGAGTCCAACAAACATTCATGGCCAGGGCCAGGCTTTAACAGCAGCCCTGTGAGTGAAATGCACCCCTAAAAACCTTCCCACAGCTTCTGCACTCACTGTATTTTCTGGCTCAGCTGCAAAAAGCCCCGAGCAAAATGATTCAGAGGGCTAATCTCGGTTTAACCTAAATTCATCCAGTGCCATGCAAAACCAGCATAATCTCCCACAGCTAAAAAAGCAGGCAAGCCTGCAGTGGAGCTGTTCCTCACCTGAAAGAAAATGTTCCTGCCTCATGCTGTAGCACTCCAGAGATTCTCATTAATTCCCCTATTCCTATCAGGGGTTGTAAACATTCAGATTTCGGAGCACAAAAGGCTGCTGAGGGAACAGGGCACTACAGGAGAGAGCTTTGCCTCCATAGGTTTTACAAGCTGAAGGCAGACACCAGATAAAGGATTTAAGTGAAGGGTGCAACAGTGGGTGGGATGAAATGAGTTTAGGGTACTGATTTGCCATCTGAGAATTACAGTGTTCAATTTTTACCCATGACTTGGGGGTGTCAGTGCTTTCTTACAACACAGGGATCGTGCAGAGAGATGGGGAAACTCCATTCTGCACGCAGGGATGCTGGGCAGAGCCAATGGCATCCCAGACAGCACAGCCATCCATGCATCCATCCCTCCTGGGCTCATGGAGGATACACCAGCACACGTTAGAGACTCACTGCTGGCTCAGGTCACCCTAAGGGCATCGTGCTGTTACTTGGACTCACAAAATGGTTTGGGCTGGAAGGGATCTTAAAGCTCATCTTGTTTCAACACCCTGCCAGGGACTTTCCTCTAGAGACCAGGTTGCTCCAAGCCCTGTCCAACCTGGCTTTGAACATTTACAGGGATGGGACATCTACAACCTCTCTGAGCAGCTTAGCCTCAGGGAAGATGCATGCATTTGCACTGCTTATGGGAGTCCTCACTCCCCCCAAAGCTCCAAAAACTCTTTTCATTTTTTTTTGCCGTTTTTGGGGTTTTTTTTGCAAAACTCCTTCTGCAGGGCTGGAGACCACAGCACCCACTCTTGCCACCAACAGAGTGACCACTCCTCTGGATCAAACCACTTTGGTGCAGAGAGAAACTGCCTCAATTTATCTGTGTTTGGATAGACAAATCACCCAGAGTTAAACCTCAATTAGCTCTAATTAAAGGCTTTCCAACCAGCAGATTAAAAAAACCCCAAAGATCGACTTCCATGCCTGCTCCTGGCACTGAGCTCTTGGCTTCCTGGACTGCTGTGATGATGATGAGCCACCAGCACAATTCTCCAGGGATTTGGTCTCCCATGCACAAACTGCTTCCAAGTTCCCTGCAGGGTCATTGTATCACCACCCACACTGACAGCACAGGAGCTAGCTCAGGGAGAGGAGGCAGACAGGTTCCAGCAGGCAGCACCTCACAGAAACACAATGTGCTGCCCTGCTGGCTCTGTACCCTGGGGTGCTGCCAGGCTGTGACATCCCACACACAGCTCCAGGATCTCCAGGGCAGGGCAGTGGCCAACTCCTAAGGCTGATCAAGAGGGATGCTCATCTGGAAAAGCCCTATCAGATTAACAGGGAAAGAGGATGTGACAGCTTGGGTGAATTTGTTAAAAAACAACTCCTTTGCTGAAATTAGCCAAATTTCTCATGTGAACTTGACCCCTACCTGCTTGAAAGATCAACAACCCAATTTTACTCATTTCTAGAAAAACAAGTGAAACTGGTGAGGAACCACCCCAAGGTCCAGGTGTGCTGGACACTGAAAAAGACAACACACTGTTTTAAAAAACAAAGAGACACAGGAAAGCTGTTTGGGAGGTCCAGGAGACTTGCATAGAGTTATCCTTGAGATCTGTGTTTGCTCATTCTCTGGAACATCTACTTGCTGTATTTTCACAGTTATGGGCACAGCCTGTGGTTACTCCATCACTGGGAGTCCTCTACCCTGACAGGTTACCCCATAAACTCTGCTCCTGAAGCCACCACCTGCATTCTGTACTGTTTGATAAGCACAACCTCATGGTCTTGGCCAAAAGAGCCAGGGGCATTCAGCACTGCACAGCCCAAGCCTGTTAATTATGTGTCGTGCTGAGGAACAAGTCCCGTGTTTTATCCAACGTCCTTGCCCAGAGCTTTGTCACAGTATTCAAAGTCAAAGCAGTAAATACAAGGACACAGGTTACTACCTGCTCCAGGAGCGCAAGAGGACAACATGTCCTTCTGGGACAGTGCACATGCTGGAAACTAACTCATTTGTGCAAAATGGCAATTTTCTCTGCCTCTCTTCTCCTCCTAAACATAGGGTTTTTTGATTATATTTTTCCCACCAATGAGAAGGCCACATGCTGCTTAGTTATCAGGAGCTGAAAGGAAAAACCCACCAACTGAGCAGGAGCAGGAGAGATCAGGCAGCTGGCAAAGCCAACCTATCCAAGATCTGGGCAGGATATTCAGCACCGGCCTCACCTGACTCAGGGTGTCTCCGAAACAAAAGCCCAGGGCTTCTGCCAACACATCCCAACTTCTGATTTCATACAATGGTCACAAGGGAATAAGGTATTTCATACACTACACAAAATCATTTATGTGACACAGTGAAGGAATCACAGTCCCTCATATAAGGGGTAGTTTGTGATGGTTAAAGCAGAATTTGGGAATCCCCTGCCCCGACAAACGCTCTGTTTCAGAACCTCGATTGTGAGCGAAGTTGCACCTTGCCAAATCCCCACCAAGAGCCCAGAGAGGTCTGCAAGCACCCACCTGCTCCCCTTTGGGTCTGGGCCAGTGCTAAGGGAATGGGAAATGTTTCACCAACCAGTTTAGAGGGAAGAGCAATGCCTCAACCATGACCATCTCTATCTACATGTTGTCCCATTGGCTTCCATGTTCAGAAAAAGCCCCACTCATCACCTTTACAAACACTTCTGGCAAACCACCGAGTTATCAGAGCCAAAAAACTGAAACAAGTAAGGCAGCAGTGGCCAAAACAAATCTGCAAAGGTCACTGAAGCACCTCCTGATGACTTACACCCAACTGAGAAACTACTGCAGGATTTTTTGCAGCAGTTTATTTATTCTCCCAAAATATGGGACAGTTTAAGGCCAGTGCTGCCAAAGAAGAGCAACAACTCTGGAGGACTGCATGCATGGCCTCCCCCATGCCACCAGTCATCATCTTGGAGGAATCAACACTAAGTGCTCAAGGGTACTTGGCCCTTCTCACAAATCCACAGCATTTGAGAGCCAAGTTTAAAGGGGGATGCTTTTTCCTCCATGGCCCTGGCACAAGGGCTCAGGTACCAGATCCTCCTAGTGATCTCCAAAGATATATGCAAAGCACATGGGACTCCAGAGCCCATCAAAACTCTGACTGGGATCTGAACAAACACTGGCAAAGCCCTGCTCAAAAGCAATGCACAGCTTCAACGCAAGCCCCCAGGGAGCTCCACGAAGAGAGGGAGCTACACAGCCACGAGCTAAGCTCAAGGCCACAGCCGTGTTCCACGCCAGCACACCTCACAAGGTGACACCCGCACCCAAGCCCAGCCCGGCGTTACCGGCGTGGTGTCCTCCATGAGGCCGCGGATCTTCTCCACCACGTCGTTGCGGCGGTGCTGGCGGAGCGCGCTGATGAGCTGGGCCAGGCTGGCCTCGGGCCCGCGGATGGTCCAGTGCTGCAGGGCGGCGTAGGCGCGCTCGTGGTCGGCCGCGTAGCCGTTGGAGAAAGCCGCCACCTCCCGCTCGCTGGCGTTGCACAGGAACTGGTAGATGTCCTTCCACTGGCTCCCCACCTGGGCCGCCACCAGCTTGAGGATGTCGATGCCTGAGGGGTAGAGAAGCCACAGGTGAGGCAGTGGGGTCTGCAGACATCAGGTCTAGCAAAGCTTCGCTCATCCCCAAACGGCCACGCTTTGCTTTTCTTGGAAGCCTTTGAGATTTTGTTGTAATTATTATTGTTTTAACCCCTTTTATGAGTTCAGGCTGCAGAGAAGCAGCACCCATAACATATTCAACAGCTGCTATGCAAGTAAACTGACCCATCAGTTAATCCAACACACTCTAAAATCAGTAATTTACTTGTAAAATCTCCTGCACTCCTCAGCACAGGAAGACCCTGGATACTCAGCCACCACACGGCTGCAGGAACAGGGCAGAAGAGCACACGCTCACCCACACACCTTCACTGCAGACACTGCCTTGAGAGAGAGCTGGATTAAGAGGTGAGTCACCAAAGCACCTCTATAAAGATGATTATTACCATAACAAGCACATACAGCAGCTAGGATTGCATTCAGAGCCATTTCCAGTGCAGACTGGCGGGATGACTCAGTCATTAGGTGGGAGACGCTGTGCCAGGTGAGCATTGGGTGAATGGAAGATCTGGTAGGAAACTGGAGAGCAAAAAGGCAGAGCTTCCCCCAGAAAAGAACTTGAGACATCCTGGCTCAAGACTGTGAGGTTTTTCCCCGTGTCGGTCAGGGAGAATGCAAACAGCACACTTATCCTTGAGTCTACTACAGGTCAGGAGTTAAAGATCCAAAAAAAGCCATATCTCCTCCAAAATAACTAATTAACCCTGTTTTATCAAGCTGAGCAACACCTTGTTTCAAACAGCAACATGAAGGGTCAGCATCTGTGAGCTGCAAAGAGAAACTCACTTTTTCCAGAGAGATAACCACACCTTGGGTTTCCTCCCAAGCCAGTGTGCCCCTATGACTACAGGGAGCACCTCTCTTTCCCTCTGCAGGCACAAAAGCAAAAATAGCTGATCCAGAAAAATATCATAACTGGGGTTTTTCCATCTGGCCTAAAATTTAACATTTTCTAATGCAGTTTAGATCAAACCTCCCAAATGCACCTTCTGTTCACAGCTCCGATATAGCCAAATATATACATGCAAAAAAAAATCTGTAGAAACTATACAGACTGATATAGGTATCCTTTTGTATACATGTGCATGTGTATATACACACATGTGTATATGGTAGATATTTTTGTATCTCTCTATGTATTACATAGATATTTTACAGAGATGTGTGTACATATACGTATATGGCCTGGACACCAGATGCCCATAAAAGCTGTTCCATACCTGCCTTCCTCAGCTGAGAAAATATAACAAGATATAGCAAAAGGCTTGTGGATTGAGATACAGGCAGGGTTGAGATACTGTCACTGGGAAACCAGACTCAGCTTCAGGAAATTAGTCTGACTTTTTGCTAATCAAAGCATAATAAGGTAATGAGAAATAAAAACTAAATCACTTCCCACTCATCTCTCCCTTTTTCCCAAATTTAACTTCACTCCTGAATTCTCTTCCTCCTCCCCTCAGCAGTGAGCAGAGAATGGGATCTGTGGCCAGTCCACCACACATTGTCTCTGCTGCTCCTTTCTCCTCAGGGGATGAATCCTCACACTCCTCCCTTGCTCCAGCATGGGTCCCTTCCACAGGTCCTGCCAGCAAACCTGCTCCAGCATGGCCTCCTCTCTCCCCCTCCTTTTTCACTCACCCTGGTGCCTGCACAGCTGCTGCTCTCACATGTTCTCACTCCTCTATCTACTGGCAGAAGTTACCAGCTTTTTCTTTGCCCCTCTTTTTAAATCTGTTGTCCCAGAGGCATTCCCACCACCCCGATGGGCTCAGCCTTGGACAGTGGTGTGTCCACTCTAGAGCTGGCTGGCACTGGCTCCCCTGGATATGAATGAAGCTTCTGGCAACTTCTCACAGGATCCACCCCTGTAGCCCCCTGCTACCAAAACCTGACCGTACAAACACAATACAATATACACACACACCTCTAAAGTATCTATTCAGCCTGTTGCATTTTTATATGTATTTGTGTATATGGTGTATATATTATATATACTTCTGTGTATATATATATCATAGGTATTTTACATATATATGTACATATGCTTATATAAAAAGAAGTATGTAAAAAACTATAAAGCTTCACGAAGATATTTTTGACCAAACCTCTTCTCACTTAAGGAAAGCTTATCAAACCTGCTATATATAGACTTTAGTTTTCACTTCCAAACTAGAGAACACAGCCATGAGCCCACAGTTCTTGGAGCATCCACAGACGGTGCTAAACCTGCTCTAAATCAGGAACAGCAAAGTGCAAACCACATTTGGTACTTCCCCACCCTCCTCCCACCACAACCACCACACCTCCCTCCCCAGCTGAACAGACACGTGCTTCTACCATCTCACATGGAGTTGTGAGAGCTGGGGCTTCTACCAGAAAAGCTTGGCCCACCAGCCCAGCATGGGGGATGCAGCCCACCCAAAAAACCCATGCCAACCACAGGGCTTGGTTCTAACTATGAAGAAAAGGCCATGAACCTGCTATTGGGATTTATTCTGGGGTGACTGATGTGACCCAGCTCATCAGATACTGATGCACATTGGTTTATAACAGAGAAGCAGGAATTAAGCCTGGTTTGGTTAATGCTTCCCATTAGTCAGATGAAGACCCAGTGGCCCTCAGTTCAAGGGACTGAGCTGCATGCTTCCAGGCATATCCCAAATTCCTCTCCCTCCATGATTTTGCATCCAGGCTGGCTGTGCAGAAGCACAGGCAGTCCAGACCACAGTGGCAGCCAAGCCCTTGTGTCTTCCAGTATCACACACCCGGGTTGGTAAGAAGCCCAAAAGACAACTCAGGTTTGAAGTCAGGTCCTTTAGAGCAGAAAACTCAACTGCTTTATGCATAAAAGCAGAAAAATGCCTGATTTATGCAGCATTGCTTGATTTTATCACTCAATCCAGGAGATAAAAAAAGTAAAAATCCATGAATACAAAGCTAGAAAAAGCTCTGCAAGGCTTGTGCACCAAGGTAATGACAGCAATGCAAAGAGGGATAATCACGTGTGGTACTGCCTATTATATATCCATATATAGATATATAGATAACGATTTATGCACTGAGATACAGATATATAGGTATATATATATAGAGAGTATTTAAGTTGTTATCCCACTGCATAAATCTTGCAGAGCTTCTTTACTCTCATACTCAGCAATTACTTTTTGCTAGGTTGATATATATATATACATATAAATATATATATACACAGAGAGAGGGAGAATGAGAGAGAGAATGAGAGAGATAATGCTGCCCATTTTTTAATGCACACACACATCAAACGAGCAGCATCAGGTCTCCCTGCCAATGCTGCCCTGCAGTGAGACAATGAGCTAAGGCTGGGTGGGAGCTTTGCCCACACCCACTCCCATGCACGTCAAACACACAGAAGCATTAAAACATAATTTGCTGGTTTATGACCCCCATGTGGAACATCTAGTCAGCCCAGAGAAGGAAAAACCCATATACTACCTGCTCCCATTTATGTATTTAATGCTGACAAATCCCAATGTTTACAACTGCTGTACTGGTGAGAGAAGTTTTCAGCTGCTCACAACTTGATTTGCACTGGTTTTATGCGGCAGCATGACATTTATGTCCAAATGTTCTCGCTCAGGATTTATGACAAAGCGCTCATACCTCTACTGAAATTTTCAAGTTTAGTGTATTTAATCTCATGTTCAATAAATTGGGCCCATAAACATGTTTATGTTCCTTGGCTATAACATCCCTGGGCACGAGAATACACCAGGCAGCAGAGGACTTAATGGTGCGTAATAATCTTGGGAGAACAAATGTTCCATTAAAAATGAATTTGGAAATGTCTACCTTAATACTATAAGAACCTTAAACTCATTTTCTTGCAACTATTAAATGAATTTAAGGCCCATATGTTCGCTACATCCACTACAATATTGTGCAAACAAAACCCAGAGAGATATGAAGAGACGTGGACTAGAGTGCAGATTTGGCTCCAGTCAGTAAGAAAAACATTGCTCCCTCTGCTCTTAAAAATAAGATTAAAACCATTACATGACAAGCTGCGGATGCACACCACCAAATATTACTGCTCACACTAAAATAAAATGCTTATAATAAGCTTATCATCCTACTACTTCCATATTTCCAGAAGTCCTACAAACTGGAGCAAAAATCCCAGCTCCACCACAAGTCCTGGATCTTCTCCTTCTCCCTGAACCATGTGAAGCCTCTCCCACCATGCCCATCTGCACACCAGGGCTGGAGATGGTGCTCAAAGACCTCCAGACTGTAGCAATCCCAAGTAAAATGGCCAAGCTCAGCAGAGATGGTGCTTTAACCCACACGTTTCACGTTTCCCATGTGAGGCTGGTCACAGCCATGTTGGTGCTATGCTAAAGCTGCTCCAAGCTTTCCACAGTCTGAGTCGTCCTCCTTTTTTACCACAGGCCACAGGAACAGCCTGGGAGAGCTGTCACCATCCTGCTGCTAAAGTGGAAGACAGCTCCACCCCTCTCCATCACCATGTCAGGAACCATCAGCACTGATCACCCAGCTTTGCTCGTGCCTCAGACAATGGAGTCAAAGAGGAACACCCATGGCTGCATCTGGCTGAGCTGTGTTTTCGAGTTGCATTTTCCATGGTCAGCCCAGAACAGGCAAGGACAGATCTGAAGGAGCCAGGACATCCCTACGTGTCTTAGGTACCTGAGCAGGCGGCATTTCAGTTCATTCAGTCACTCATTCAGGCATTTCAGTCATTATCTTAACACTGAAAGTCTCTAAATGCTGTGCTGGGCTACACCATATATCCCCCTAGTATTTTAAGGTGGTGATAACCACACCTTCAAGCCAGGACAATGCAAAGATGTTGTGCACAGGCCAGTGAGAAGCCCAAGGGACTATGTACACACATGGCAACACAGGCAAAACCAGGCACATCTACAGCCAGGGAAAATTGGGACAAATGGAGCCAAGTCTGGAAATGGACAAATACCTCCAGAGTGGCATAAGCAAACACAAGTCCTGCCTCTCCAGAAAGGTCCTCCCTTCAGTTCATCTACAAAGATGCTGAGCTGAAGATCTTCCTGGAGAAGCAGGGCCTCCACTTCTCTATAGCCTCCTGTCAGGTAGTTGTAGAGGGTGATAAGGTCCGCCCTGAGCCTCCTTTTCTCCAGGTCAAACATCCCCATCTCCCTCAGCTGCTTCTCCTCAGACTTGTGCTCCATTCCCTTCACACCTGCTCCACTGCCCTTCTCTAGACACTGCTCACCTCTGTCTCATCTTCCCCATAAACACGATTTCAGTTTATTCAGTGACTTCCACTTGCTTGTTTTGAATCTGGTTCAAGATTTTTCCCATCCACTTCCTGTTCCTTCAGAAGTGCCCCGCCTCACTGCGGTATAGTTTGATGTAGACAGAGCCATCAGTCCTTCCACGTCACCAACGTGGTCATCAAACACGCACTTGGGACTTGGCTGAGCTTTACTGCCTTGTTCTGGACAAGCCTCACTGGTCTCCCAAGCTGAGCTATTTGCAGGTTGGACACGGACCCAGTTCCTCAGCATCATCTGGCCTCAAGCAGGGCAAGGAGCCAGTGTGGTGCAGGGCTGTGACCAGCAGTACTGGCACACTCACCTACAGCACCTGCAAGGCACCATTTCCCTTCTCTGCCATTGTTTTTTCACATCTTCAAGCAAACTTGATAGTAGAGGAAGAGCTGCCCCACACCCAGCAGCAGATGCAGAGGAGTCAAACCACAGCTACAGAGGTGCTGAGGCTCCTTCCTCTCCCCACCCTCTCACAATGTCATTGTTTTCATTCTCAGAGCTCAAGTCAAACAACACTTTCCACAGGAGTGCTCCTCAAGAAAATGCTACCTTTAAGGGGAAACCTCATGCTCAGAGCCCCTCCAAGCCAAGTGTCCTTCCACCCACTAGTAATGAAGGGACAGAGTGCATAGAAAAGGATTAACACAACATGAGTTCAAGTTTTGTAAGTGCCTTATATAGCTGGGAAGGAAAGTTTAGGAGATCTCCCAGGACCTATGGCATACATAGTCCCATGAAGTGAGCAGCTCAGCAGCCCAGGATTCCAGAGACAGCTTCATGAAAGGCTGGATTTCAGGAAACTCCATGCTCCAGTCCTTCATCACCAGTTACGAGATCCCACCAGTTCACCCAAACACTTGGGGAAACTGACCTCCACCATCCCAGTGCCAAGCTGAGCTGGAGCACCTGGAGCTTCTACCATGTACATACAGAGGTATTCCAGAGATGGGCAATATTAATCTGTGCACCACATGCTGTGACAAATCCTGACTGTAAGAGGCAGGCTGGATGAAGCATCACAGAGAGCACAGCCCAAGGGCACACACAAGTCAGACAGAAAAACCACAGTGATGCAGACCAACCCTCCCCTACACCCAGATAAAAGCTCCAAATCACTGCAAAGCCAGCTCTTCTCCTGAGCTCAGCCCACCTCCCTCCTCCAAATATCCTCCTGACTCATGTGAAACACAGCCACAGCAGCCTATTTTTATGTCTGAGCACACACTGAGAGCCTGTACAAGAGAGCCAGGATGCGGCACATCCACACTGCAGCTGACAAGATACCACAGCTCAACCAAACCAGGACTTGGAAATCCCAAGTGCGCAGCACAAGCACCTTTCCAAAATGCAAAAATTCTACCAGCCCCTGCCAAAAAGGTTAAGTTATTGGAAACTCAATTCCTCCCCCTGCCACTCAAAATATACTTCAGGTCTTTAATGGGGAGGTTTGAAGATGTGCCAGGTCCTCCATCTGGGTCAGGACAATCACCAGTACTGGCACAGGCTGGAGGATGAAGGGGCTGAGGGCAGCTCTGCCAGGGACTTGGAGGCTCTGGTGTGCTGTGTTCAACTCTGGGGTCCCCAACATAAAAGGGATGTGGACCTGTTAAATCAGGTCCAGAGGAGGCTACAAAAATGGTCAAGCGGCTGAAGCACCTCTTGTAAGAAGACAGTTTGTTCAGTCTAGAGAAGAAAAGGCTCCAGGGTGACCTTACTGCAGCCTGCCAGTACCTAAAGGGGCCACAAGAGATCTGGAGAGGGACCTTGAACATGGGTGTGTAGTGACAGGACAAGAGGGAAAGAAGGAATGGCCTAAAAAGAGCACAGGGTTAGATTTGACATAAGGAAGGAATTCTTCCCTGTGAGGGTGGTGAAGCCCTGAACAGGCAGCCCAGAGAGGCTGTGGCTGCCCCACCCTGGAAGTGTTCAAGGCCAGGTTGGACAGGCTCTGAGCAATCTGGTCTACTGGGTGGCATCCCTGCCCACAGTAGGGGGGTAGAAACTAGATAATCTCTAGTTTTTTTGTCAAGACAGTTGGAAAGAATGCACTCATGAAGATTTCTTAGTGACAGAATAGTTTTCCCAACAGAGGACAGTGCTGCTATCAGACTCTCCCAGGACCCAGTGATTCATATCCTTGGCAAGAACTGTTTGGGCAACAAACCACGAAATGTATGTTTGGAGTTTGTTGTTTTTTTTTTTAAAAGACAGAACTGAAAATCCTGCAAAGCAGAAAGGGACTTCTAACAATCACTTCCCACAAGTTTTCTGGAAAATAACCGAACTGGACAGTGGAGAGAGGTCTGTGATCAGCCACGTGCAGTTATGAACATGTTTATGACCTTTGGAACTTGAAAATCATCATGAGACAAGACCTCTTTTCCCAATACATTATGTGGAAGTCACCTCTGTAACAGCCCCTTGGTCCAACCCTCCTGAACTCCTGCCCACCACCATGGGATGCTACACCAGGGACCTGCTGAATGAACTTGCTCTTGCTTTAGTTTGCATGAGAATGGCCAGCATAAGTATTTTATGTAATTATTAAATTTTAAACGGCTTTTGCAGAGTTAATCTTCATTATAACCCTCTGGGACAGCTGGTAACCCTGAGCACGTACACTGCCACAGCCAGAGCCATATAAATATCCAGACACCCACAGATGCCAACCTGAGGATTAAATTCACCTCCTGCATTTTTTTTTCTCTCAGTCTTGGAGAGCGAGGAAAAAACCAAAAAAAAACCAGCCTTGTTATTCGAGGAGTGATGTGTGAGAGCCTCAGTGATGTGAGAAATCACAGCCCTCCCGGCGCTGAAACTGGTGTCGGGTTTTTGGCAAAAACACCCTGGGTTCAGAATGGTTTTCTACAAGGACAATCCTCCTCTCCCACAGAGCTGCCCTGCCTCCCACATTCGGCCCTACACCTTAATGGGCAGGCACAAATCCCAATCCCTCATTAAATTAATACAAGGGCCACCCAGGAATTTTGACCATCGGATAATTTGGGTTTTCTTTTCTGAAGCAGATTTGGGAGCAAATGTTCCAGCTTCCAAGAGGAGCTCCTCACAGCCCTGTACATGCTGCAGATAGATGGCTCACGTAGCAACACACATTAAAAGTGATCAAGCACCAGTCTTTGGTGCTAATGCAATAAGGCTGAGGAACAGGAGATGATAAAACCTGAACATGATTAGGTTTCTTCCTCTCAAAGCAGAACAGCAGCCTCCCACGTTTGCACTTTCCAAGGCTCCCTTTCATCATATGAAGCTCTGGTCAGCTCTTGCATACGCCCTTTGGAAATCACATAGCATCCCAAAAGGACAAAATTATTTCTGGGCATACCTGAGCAATGTTTTACACTGGGTGGTTTGAGGAAGATGGTGTTCCGAACTTGTCAGATGCCACCCCAACACTCCCATGGCAGAGGTTTGTGCTGCAGATGAAGAGTTGCTCCATTCCACCCAAAGCAGAGCACTGTGCCCGTGTAGGAGCAAACAGAGCACAAAACGCAGCAGAACAAGCTGCAGTGAGGGAGCATCCATACTCCTTGTGGTGCCCAGCACATTCCTGCCTCTCCCAATTTAACCAGCTCCCCTTCTGCCTGGGTTTCTCTCTGTGGAGGTGGACAGGCTGTCAGAGGACCAGCAGTCATCTGCACATCATCAAGCTGCAGATGCCAGAGGGGAGACTGCTTTGGAAAACAAACACAACATCTTCTGCCTCACTGTTTTGGCAGGTGGACAGACATCAATCCCTCATCTCATGCTCTGCCTGCCACGGCTGTGTTAGGCTTTGCACACAAGCCCAGGGCTGCTCCTCTCCAGGCGGTTAATGAATTACCGAATTATGTCAGCAGCAATGGGCACACCTGCCCTCTGGAGATGCTCTGGGCATCTCTGCCCTACCTGTGGCCTGGGTACAAAACCTTGAGGCCACCACAGTTTGAGGCTGGTGAAGCTTTAGTGCTTGAAAGGATTGCTTGTTTGCCCAGCTGTTTCCACAGCAGCTCCTCCATCCTTACCCTGCCTCCCAGTATGATCCTCTTGCCACCTGCTGGGATCTGTTCAGGAGCTGATCACGGGAAAACTGCCTCTACCAAACAAAACCTCTACACTAAGTGGCTTTCATCTCATTTACCCACACAAGCACTAAGGAGGGGTCCTAAAGTAGCATTCAGTGTTACCCCGTAGACCTGTGAGTGCCAAGTCTGAGCAGTTTCCTTATTCAGAGTAGCAGTTAAACAGGCCTGAGGAATAACATCCTCAGCTGGACTGTTTCCATGCACTTGCTTCCCTTCATTAGGTGATGGATCTCTAGAAAAAACTGACTTAAAAAGCCCACACATAAGCTTAATGTGCTGTCTCTTGCAAAGAATCATGTCATTTTACTTCGATAAGCATCTTCCAACTAACCATAAATAAGTACCTGATTCCATTTGAGAACCAGCTTGCAATGACCCTACCATCCCCACACCCCCACTGGTTATATTCATGTGGGAATGAGCTGCAGCACAGCATCAGACTCTCCAAGGTACAAGATGCGGTCCCCCTTCAGCACCCTCAATGACTTCACTGGGAGCAGATCAAGCTCAAGCCCAGCCCTGGTCCCTCAGCAATCAGCACGCAAGCCAAGGACCCACTACACATCACCAGCCAAGAAGATCCTGGCCCCCAATGTGCTGACAACTGACCAACCAAGACCCCCAAATCCCAACATTCCCCATCTCTCCAGCATCACATTTCAACTCCCCACTTTGATTTTGAGCCATTTTAAGCACATGCTCTTCTACATGCAGTCAAGCCTCAGCTCCACCCCAGCTGCAAACAGCTTGTGCAGAACAGTTAATTTCTCTGATTATTTAACCAGAGGCTTCCTGGCCTTGCTCTCACCACCCACTGCAATAATGGGCAATTACAAGACTTGAAGAAAAATAAAAGGGAAGTGGCATCTCATGCCAGGCCAGCACTGCCAAGATCTATTCTTCAGTCTTTAAACTCCAAAAAAAAAATAAAAATCACCAAACTCTTTTATTGCCTCCTGGCATATCATTTCAGACAGCTGCTTCTACACACAGGTTTTACCCTAACATTTTGCAGTCTTTGTCTTTCATCCTCTGCTACTGAATGGATGAAAGCCAAAGGCAACAGTATCAGCAATTTCTGCAAAAAGAATTCAAGCCCATCCTCATGTTTGGCAAATGGCATGTTTGGCATGATGGCAAATCTGGCATTTCCAAGGCATTTGAGAGACAGGTTCCAAATCTCAGTGTTTACTGAAAGGCTCCTGCAAGCCCACTTTCTCACCTATGGAAATGTCTGAAGAAAGGAAATGGGTATTTGGTAAAATAAAGGCATGAGCCTAGTGTGCAGGCTGTTCTCGATCTTCTAAAGGAAAGAAGTCATACACACAAGGTTAAACCACAGAGCCCTATCAGCCCTGTACCCACATCACTCAGGCACCACATGGATAATTTCTCAGGAAAACTTTGACAAACTGTCAACTGTTGGATTCCCATCTGCAGGGCTGCAAAGTAAGAGCCAGCTGAGGCACAAGAGGTCCAGCTTCTCCAAGCACAGCTACACTGTTCTACCTTCTCAATGTCTCTCTGGACAGCCCCTGGTGTGAGGATGGACACGAGGACAGACATGGAGGTAGGCTGGCTACTAACTCAGGCCATTAGTCATTGCAAGCTCTTCCCAGACCTCTGAATCATTTAATCCAGTGAGAAGCACTGGCATTTGCTGCCTTGGCTGGAACATATCCATGCTGAGGACACGGGTCTAGTTCTAACACCAGCCTCCCAAGTTACTTCTATTTTTATGTTTGAGCTGTTATTTAAGGCATGTATTATGACCAGAGAGAGGACAGGGCACAGATACCAGCTCAGGGAGGTGAGGACAAGTGAACCTCCTCCAGACAACAACTGCTGATCAGGATCACACACCCATCTCAATTATTTAAACAATTCAGGAATTCAGTCCCTTCAGGAACCAGGGAAGAGTTTTAGTCCCTGCTTCCACCCTAAACCCCTCCTCTTTTGGTAAGGAGCCCAATCACAGTGCCCTGTCTTTGCTCCAGCACTGAGCAGTGCCAGAGCCACCTTGACCACACTTCACCCAGCACCCACAGCCTTGGAGAAATCAATAATAAAATCCTCCAAACAGGCAAAGCCTTGGATGCCCACCTGGTGCCGTGGGAGGCTCAGGGGGTTGCCAGTGTGAGGGCAGGAGCCCAAGGACAGCTCCTCTGGGGAGAGGCTTCAGTGCCTACGTCAGACCCGGACTTTCCTTTCAAAGGTTAAAGCTGTTTACTGAAAGGATTAGGAGGGAGGAGATGGTAAACTAGGAACAAATGGGGGCAGACTGTTTGCAAGAGCTACATAAACAGGCAATAAACACAGCCCAGACCCTTGCTGGTGTGCCAGCCAACCTCTGTATGGAGGTCACACAGATGTGGGTGCACTGCCCGCACCCAGCCCAGGGGCTTCACCCCCAGCCACAAAGATAGTTTACAATCTGATTGCCCTCTACACCCCTTGTGCAACCACAAACCAGGCTGGCACCTGACCCTGGGGAGCAGCTGTGGTCCTCACATCTCAGGAGGCTTTGCTCTGGTAGCCAACCATGGAGGGATCCACACAGCAGCACAGGAGGGGAAAGATTTCCCCTCTGTAACAGCCTGAAGTTTGTTCCTGGCTAAACTCACCCCTGTCTGAAATGCTGCTTCAGGATGAAGCATGATTTGGGAATAAACACTGCTGGAGCAGCAGAAAGCTAAGCCATGACGCGGCAGCTCTGCAGAACATCTCAGCTGTACAGCCAGTTATTAAAGAAAAGGTCAATTCCTTTACAGCAGTACACCTCTCCTTTCAAGTAAACAGTCTTAAGAGCCAGACATTTCAACAGGAAAGGCAGAGAGGGATTTATGCACCACCGCAGAGGAGAATAATTTCCATATCTGACACGTCAAAGAAGCACCACCAAGTAAGAGCTAATGAGCAAGGTCCTTCCAGCCAGCGCAACACAATTTGGTTTGCACTAAAAGCAAGACAAAGCATTAATTGGTTTGTGCTGTTTGCCTGCCTTTATTGCACACAGTTCATCTGAGGACATTTGGCGGCAGGAGGAAGTCACGAAGCCACCTTTCCAAGAGGAAACCTGCATGACTGTTGCAGGAATGACGGGGAGTAACGGCGCCATTCACCTCCAGACTGGAGAGGCTCAATCACACCAAGCTGGTTTATCACCTAAGTGTGGTTTTGCTGTTACACCCAGCTTATTTCCCAATACAAAGGGAAAACTTAGCAAGGATCTTGCGAAATTTATGCAGCTGTTAACGTGACAGAGAAGGCTGGAATGCCTCACCCTGGGAAGCACAGGATGACCTGTGGATGATGCTGTCCCCCAAAGGATGACAAGATCTGGGAGGTGAGGTTTTATCTAAATGGGTTAAAACAGGCCATCACTCTCCACATGAATCTTCTCTCACCTGCATGGTTTCTTTAACTTGAATCATGATTAGTGACCCAACACACAGCAGTGCCCATAAAGGCTGCTCTAAGGTGGCTTCCAGAAGGATCAGCTGCAGCACAGACACTTAGGCATGGTCTGAAACACCAGGATGGAATCCAGAGCTGCACCCACTCAAAGCAGCATGGTCTGGTCCCTGCACTTGAGCATTCCCTGTCCAGTACAAACTGCCCTGCTCTGAGGTCCTTCAAGAAACAGGAAAGCATCAGAAATTCAACCAACTGGTAATTAAAGTCTTGGGGAAAAGGGTTACTGCAAGTTAGCAACAACCACTCGTTTTTGACCTATGAATCATGGCCAAACCCATGTATTCCTGGTAGTGCCCACAAAAAAGGATTTCTAATAAGGTTCTGTAACTTCATTGCAGATCACTCATCGCAGTCTCATGGATCATGCTTTGGGTGCCACAGATTTTATGGACAATGGAGTGCAGGGGTTATGGGAAAAAGTTATCAGAAACAGAAAAAAGTTTAAGAAGTTGCAGCCCAAGAATACAAAAGAGTTAAAAGGAAACTGATAAGCAACACAAACACAAGAGAAGCAGAAAACAAATTCCAACAAGATCTTACTGGTTGTATAAATGAATTAATGAAGGCAAACAAAGTGTAGGTCTGTTAATCAGCAGGAAGGTGAAGAAAGTACACGACAGAAGACGCCCTATTCAAAACCTTCTTTGCTTTGTACTTGAGCACTCAAGGATGACTTTCATCAAGGACTGATCTCTCTTAAACCTTCCAATCTTTGTTCAATCCATTCTTTGTTTGCTGCCGCTGCCCCCCCCCACCCCCTTGTTAAATGTGCTTTTCTAAAGGTTAACTGTGAACGGATGTTTAAGGTTGAGCAACATCAACCCAAAGTAAGTAAGGACTCCTCAGTCTGCACAAGATAAGGGAAGGTCAAAATTGCCACGGGAGCTTTGCAGAGGAAGAACTGTGCATCCCACTAGGGAGGAGTGAGCTGCTTGGTGCTCACGGTCTTGCCACCATTAGTTTATCACTGATTTTTACAAATTTCATCTTGAAGATCACAACATGTCATCTTTAAAGTCTTATCAGAAAGCAAATCATCCACTGAATGAACAGAAAACACTACCAAAAAGAGAGTTCAGGCAGACCTGATGACACTCATGGAGCTCTACACATCCACGACTCAGCCTTTAAGGATAACCTTTCTGGCTCCAGTGTGGGCAAAGGGCTTGGGACACAAGCCAGCACTTGGGATTTAGGGCTAAGAACTGAAACTGAGGCAGTGCCAAGAGGTGGGGGATGACTCAGCCTTCCAGAAACAGATAGGGATGAGGGGATAAAGGACGACACGAAAGACAACCAGATCCATGCCTGAGTCACCGAGAAAATAAGGACCATATGAAACAGAAGAAAAGCGGGAAGGGAAGGAAACGGGGGAAAAAAAAGGTGCCTTCTACCAATGGAAGGGTAGAAGCTGGAGAAGCTGGGTGAGGAGAAGCTGGAGTGAGTAGGTGACACTCCCTCCATTAACTCTTCCTTCAGGAGCAGGGACATACCATGGGAACTGGAAGGAGGAGAGGTCAAGGATGAAGAAACATCTGAGGAACCACGCTTTGTGAGGGCTTTGTTCTCACTACAAGACCCACCAAATGAGGAATGCCACTGGTCACTGGCTGTGGGGTTGGCCCCTCCACAGCCCTGGGTTTGAGTGGGGAGGACCCCATACGGTCACTACTGCTCACCGTGCCCGTTGCAGTAATAGATCCACTTCTCCCTGTTCTGTGTGGGGGTGGTGGACTTTTTCATAATAGCCTTTTCCACAATGGCACTGGGATCTTGCCGAGGTCCCTTCTTCAGAGTCCGTGAGCTCTTTCTGACGCTGCAGACCACGATCACCACCAGGACCAGCAGCAGGAACAGGACGATCATCCACGGCAAGTGCTCGTTGATGTCGAAGTGCTGGTGGACGCTCTGCGAGCCTCGCCGGGGCGGCTTGTATGGGACGTTGGGCTTCTCACCCCCCATCATCTCCAGGGATGGCTGCTTCTCCAGCGCTTGGCTGGTCTGCTTGTGCCGGTAGCTCTGGGCCCTGCTGGTGGTGCCAGAGCCCAGGAGGGTCCCGCCGATGCCGTCTGTCTCGTTGGCTGAGGTTTCGTTGTAGTACCGTGCCCGCTCCACCATGCTGCTGGACGCGCGCGGCGCCGGAGAGGGGACAAAATCGGGAACTGAAGAGTTCAGACCTGCGGGAGGAGAGGAGAGTTGAGTGTCACGGCCCCGGAGATGCGATATGGCATCACATCACGGGCTAAGACCTGCCTGAGCATCGGCTTGGCCAGCAGACAGAAACCCAACGCCAGGCAGCGAGAAAGAGTAGAGGTGAAGTTGAGGTTTGCCTCTGGGAACAGATGGGTACGGTTACAGAGGGAGCTTCAAGGTAAAACTGACCCTTGCTGGTTAAGGCTAGAGGCAGCTTATTACAAGAAATGAGTTACTAAAGGCATGTTGTCAGCCAGTGTTTGTCCCACATTCAGCACTCCTCAGAAAAACAGCAACTTTGAGTGAGTTGGTTTTTCTTTTTAGGTTTATGAACAATAATTTCAGCTTATTTGTGGAATTTCGTATTTGGATTAAAAGTACAAAAAAACATGACAATTTGTAGGCTTAGTGTCTCTCCACTGGGTTTGTCAAGGAAGCAAAGTATCCTTTTTATCAGCCCTGCAAGCAGCTGCCGATGAATCAACTACAAAATAGGTCTCTGAAGCAACCAAACTTCCCCCTAAGAGCTACCTTCCATCTTTATTGAGTTTCCTTATCAACCAACACCTCTCAGGTCCCAGCCAGATGCAAAATGTGAGCCAAAGCCTGGCAAGAAGACGAAGAAAGGCTGTTGTGGCAAAAACTACAGATTATTTTGGAAAGTCATCTTTTGCAGATTGTGTCTTATCCCAGCTGAGATAGAGAGTGGGTGCATTCATCTGTACCTGGTTTTGCCCCCAGTTTGGTTACCCAAAACACCCTGAACAGGACACAAACAGGGAAAACGCTTCTACGTAATTGTCAACTTCTACGTAATTGTCGACAGTTGATTTCAAAGTTCAGGAAACACCCTCCTGTACACTCCCAATGATACACCAATGTCAGGGCAAGCTTTGAGACCTAACAAAGGTGAAGCACTGGAAGCTTACCACTGTCAACACTTCCCTGCTATTATATTTACTAACTCAGCTGTTGAGGTCATCAAAAGGTGCATTTTTAAATTAAAATGCCTCATCTGAGACACTATAGGGAAGATGCTTTCCAGGGAGTGCAGAATACCACCTTAAGTGGAGTCCTACAGCACCCCTGAAACCAGCCACAGCTAAGGCATCACCTTGAAGGCTGTGAGGATGAGCCACTTCCAATTAAGTGACAGAATGAGGAATTCCACATAGTGATCTTACAATATTGTAGGGGGAAAAGTTACAGGACAGCCCAGGCTCCTGCAGGGTTGTTTCAGCAATGGTTCCCAACCAACACTGTGACACAGTACAGAGTGAAATGAAGCAAGGAAAGCACAGGCACAAAAGCAGTGAAACCATTGGAGGAGGAATTTCCCTGCTGCAGGGAGACTGCAGGGGTTTTCCTGCTGCATCCCAACCCAGGTTCACCACAAATGCACAGACTTGTGCCGGTACATCACAGAGACAGGAAAAGAGGCTGGGGAAAGCCATGTTCTTTCAGCCCAAACAGCAGGACAGCCAGAAGTCAGATCAGGACTGCAGTCTCAGTGAAATTGTTATTAAATGTGGTTTAATACAAGTGAGGGCAACCTGATGCCATGAAGCAGAAGCACCACCCAGGCTTTAAACCAGGTTGTTTTTTAACAGCCTAACACCAAGGCAGGAACACAGTCCCTCAGTCAAAACCACACCTGTGTTTCAGGAGTGGACATTACCTTTGGGAAGATCAGCTGTTGGTGGAACTTCATAGGGCTGCTCACCCGCTTCGGTGCTTGATGAAGCCAAAGCCGTGTTCGGAAGGGATGCCGGAGAACCACAGACGTTGTCACTCTCCTTTGTTCCCGGCTTGATGACCACCATGTTTTTCCCAAAGCAGTCAGTGTAGGGTTTGCACTTCATCACACTAGAAGGCACATCAGAAAAGGTACCACGAGGGCACGGCTTGCACCTGACGTCTTCGGTCTCGGTTCCTTTCTTGCGGACGCCCCAGCCGACCGGGCACACCGTGTAAGGGACGCAGGTATCGTTTGTCTGAAACGTACCAGACAGGCAAGTGCACTCGCGGTCAGTCAAGGCAGTACAATGAGTTTTCTCAATCATTGGCAGTTCACAGGGTTTCCTACAGGGGTGGCACCGCTCTATGCCGTTCTCATGCTTGGTAAAGGTCCCGTCTGGACAAGGGCTGCACTCTCTTAAGGTACTCTTCGTACAGTGCTTAGACACGTAGGTTCCTGCAGGACATTTGTCACAGGTCAGCTCTTCGTTGGTGGCACGGTCAAGGTGGTGGTACTTGCCAGGGGAGAGGCTGATGGCATTCTGCTCAGAGGTCAGTTTCGACTGACCATCGGTGGTGCCAAGGAGCATGAGCAGCTGGAAAACAAACAGGAGGTATCAGCCAACGACAGCAAGCAAACAGAGCCCTCTCTGTCAATGACCCCCTGTAGGATCACATAGGATATCCCAGAGCTGTGGGACCATGGACAAGTTACAGCCACAGGAGGGACCTCAACGAGGCTGGAGTGGAATGGAACCGGTGCAGGTGGCAGCACGCTCTCCAGACACATCCCCAGCTACAATTATAATTGCTTAAACTTGACACCACACTTCTCCATGAAACTAAGCATCATTTACACTGCAACCCTGCCAGGGTGGTAAATACTGCTAATTGTGTTTCAGCAGTACGTGCTACCTGGCCACCCCAGGAGAATTCAGACCAGCTTTGCATTTCAAGGCTGAGAGGCTGCAGCACAAGGCAGGCGCTCACTGACAAGACAAAAAACACATGCAGATGGCAGCTCTGACCTGTAAAACTTTCCTTCCCTATTTGTTAATCTGCACTTGTTCAAATAGTTACCTTTCTGAGTAACACAAACCAGGATGAAATCCAGGCTAGCGGCTGTTTCTGGGCTATTTCTCAGCTCCTCTGCCTTTCCACGATTTTTTATGACCCGGTGCAAGTGTTGGGTTTGGAGAGACCGCAAGGGATGTTCTGCTTTGAGCCTCCAACCACATCTGAACCCACTCTAAACCAGCTGCATTAGCAACAGGAGAAAAAACCTGGTGTTATTTTTACACTCTTCAAGGAACTCTGCTGTAACTCAGCTTCTCGTTGCATCAGACATAGGTAAAAGGACACCAGTTTTTAGACACTGAACTACAAACAACTGGGCTTTGCTATAAATCCATCTCTCTCTACTGACCTCCAATCCCAAAGCTTTACTGCCTTAATTCCTTTGCAACAATGCTTCTCCATCCCCAGGAGAAGCTGCATCTACCAACAAGTATCTCTGCTTCCTCCAGAAGACCTCTGGTCCATGGATTTAATGTCAGTTATAGCAGTGGAGATAAGTCACCAAGAACAAAAGGCATATCAAAAGAAAAGTGGACACAACCTCACCAACATGTAAACCAATAGGAAGCACATTTCCAAACAGCCACAGGCTAAGTGTGGAGGGACAGAGGGAACAAGTCACTGTTATCTTGAATTTTCATATATTTTCTACACTGAAGGTAAAAAGACCAGAGATCCTAATGCTGCTCAGCTGCAGAGCCAAGCACATAAATCACTTGGCTGTGTTATACAATCCCTTGCCTCTTTCTCTGCTACCTATTCTGGGCTATCAGCCAACAAGAATATATTCAGAAGGAAAAAAAAAAAATAAAAAAGGCTCCCAACAACATGACTCTGCAGAAGGCACATCGCGGAAGAGCCGCAAGCTGCGCCGCATCATTTTTGGTGCAGTCTCTGCTTCCTGGAAACACACAGCACATTTCTGTTTCACCTGGTAAATAATTCACAGTTTGGGATTTGTACAAAACACTTCATATTTTTATTTTTTTTAAATTTGGTTTTCTGTCCCTGAGGCAGCAATTACAGAGCAGGCAGAAGCAGGCAAGCCCGCAGGACCTGACGAGGATCCTGCAGCGGCTAGACTAATTATTGCACGTCAAATTAAAAAGCGGGGCTGCCCTGGCAGGCAGCAAAGGCTTACAGGATGCATTTTACTTTTCCCCTCCCCTAAGACATGATTTAACAAAGCGCTTAGCTGGCTCTAAGGAAACCTGCCACCCCCCCTTGTAATCTCCATGACGCATCCCTGAATTAGCAAACTGGCCTCTTAAGTGGCAGGAGGGGTCACCTGTGTTACTCACCCTGCTCCCGTGCCAGCGCCGAGCAGGACAGGGTGATGGAGAGGAAGGACAGGCAGTGGCACTCCTGCCTCACCAGGAGTGAGCTGTGTGCTGCCGTCTCAGATCCTGATTTCTCGCTCTGCATCAAGCTAGACTTTGAGAAACCCATGGACAGCCCCTGTAGCTTGGCTACAAGCATGTGCCATGGGTTCCCTCCTTCCATTCCAGCATCTTCCCATCCCTCAGCCGGGTAACCAAATCCTGTAATAGCACTAGGTTTGAGTTGGCTTTTTTGAGCCTTTTTTTAAACTCTATCTCAAGAAAAGCAGTGCTGGTATTTTTGAACATCTCGAGATCTTCAGCTGCATATGCACTTTCAAGGGAGAACAGCAAGTTCCAGTGGGGGATGGCTAAGCAGCATTGAGCATCTGCTATTTATTCAGACTGGCATTTCTGCTCCCTAAAATAATCCAACTGCTCAGGTTTTGCAGCACCCAGATCTCTGAAAGCGAAGGCCAGGAGCAAGAGGACATCTTCAGCAAAGAGGAAAGTCTGCTGGTTTGGTCTCTCACCCTCAGGGCTGCCCAGCAACACACAGAGCTGGACCTTTCTGGCTGACATTCCCAGTTCCAGTTTCCAGTGGAAAAAGCAACCGAGTAATGAAGTGAGCTCTGCTGAGCCACTGCACTCCATTTCATTACTCTGGTATCAAAGGAAGTGTACAGGGTAACAAAAAAACACAGAAAAAAACCAGAACGAGTGCAAGACAACACTAAAGAGCAGACTTGGTTTCAGCAGTTTCAGCGATGCTCTCTGTGCCCAATGCAGGAACAAAGAAGGGTTTTTAATGGGATGGGGGCCCTTTCCAAAAGGGTCAAGCAGGAGAGGGTGGCCACAAGCCCGAAGAGCATCCCCAGCTCAGCACCAACACCCTGCACCACACGGGCAAAGGAACCTCCCAGCCACCTTCACCTATTTCAGCACATGAAGGTGTGAGGAAATCGAATCAGGCTGGGGGACACCATCATTGTGATCTCCCCACACCAGGAAACACTCGGGCAAGGGGACCTCCACATTCAGCTGCAAACAAACCCTTGAGGCAGCAGCACCCCACAGCTGGTGTGAGCACAACCCACCTCAGCACCACCCAGCCCTCAGAGGGTGCCTCTGTGCTGTGCTCCCGTCACCCTTTTTCAGTAACTGTGCTGCAGGAAGACCTGACAGGCGATCTGCACAGGAAACAGCTCTTAGGGGGCCACAAACTGCCTTGGCATGTGCACAGAGGATGCAGCTGCAAACACCTCAGAAACCTGGTTCAGTGGTTGGCATATCTGCTCATGGCAAGGGTGTTTGAACTAGAGGATCTTTAAGGTCCCTCCCAACCCAAAGCCACTCTATGATTTGATGAATGTAGCATCTCCTTCAGGGACCCAAACCTGCACAGTGAGTCAAAACAGCAGCAGAAAGTTGGTGAATCAACATGCTGTCCTGGAATTTGTGTCCTAAAATGCTGTGACATTGAGATTGTCATAACCTCAGGTTGTGTACAGTGCTGCCCTGTGCCAGACTTGTGGGGACACAGAAATAAACTTAAAATTAATTTTTTTTAAAAATTAAAATTAAAAAACCCAAAACACGAACAGCAGCTAAACACAGGGCATTTGATCGTGGTAGAGAAGAGCAGTAGCAGACTCCTGCAAGTGAGCAGGGACCAACAGTGCTAAACTGATACTCTGGGAATGGTTTCCAAGCAAAACCAGCAGAATTTGGTAGAAATGGCAGCTGGCTCTGTGGCAATGCCTTGGCACAGGTTGGGGATGAGCTGCACTGCCTGTCGCCCTTCCCAGAGGTCAGCTGCACCCCTCACTACTGGGAAAGTGCTTGCAACATTAAAGTAAAAGAAATAAACACATAAAAACACCAGAAAGACAAATAAACTGGTCTGGAAGTTTTACGGTATCTTGGCAGACTGAAGGAGCAAACGTCCTGTGCAAAAAGGATCAAATTACTCAGTCCGAAAAAAGTTGCCTGTGAGGAGAGTACTGAAGAGTAAGGCAAATTTCTGCTTCTTGCAACATGAGCAGCTATTTCAGCTGGTTTGGGGTTTGTGAAATGAGAGTCCGGGACTCACTGCTCAGCAGTTCCTTCACTCCATCTCAAGAAAGAAACACAGGGAGTGGAGCGAGCCAGAACAGCAGCACCACAACATCTGGTCCCCATGAAGGAAAACCCAGCAGCCAACCCTGCAGCCAGCGCAGACCAGACTCAGGAGCATCCCTGCCAGCCACGGTTTTGCTCCAAACAGATAAAATCCCCCAGTTTTCCAAAAGCCCCAAGATGAAGTAAGGTGATGCAGTCTTGGTTCCAGGCAAGGGCAGTGGGGGAGATGGTGGAAACTACCTTGCAGCAGTCAGTGGGGTCCCAAAAAATCCACCAAGCAAATGAAATCACAGCCAACACCAGCCCCACACAATGGCTGCCAAGCTGTTACTGCTCCAAAACCCAGCAGCCAGGCAGATTTGGGATTGCTGTACTAGTAAAAGACCCACAAGCTATCCATTTGAACATACTTCCTCCAGGCTGAAAAGACATGAACTCCTTCTGTGACCAAAGGGAGATGTCCAAAATGTTGAAGGTATCGAATGAAAACCCAAGGAGGATCCTGCCAGCTCACAAGCAAATGGGAATTTTGCCTTGCTTGCTTGTATAATCACACACACAGGAGTGAGAACACACTCACACACACAAGTAACATACATGTGTATTTGCTCAGTCTTGCTTCCTGCCCCAAAATTGCTGCTGTATTTCCCCACACCTTTATATCACTCTTTTTTTCCACCTCTTCCCTCTACACCCACCATTCCCGACTGACCTCCAGGATCCCAGCTGGAGCTGCATATCTCAAACTCCCCATCAGCATCTCATCTTCCAGACGTGCAGCAGCACCGGCTTCTCCCGGCTCGCCTCTCCCAGCGGGAATCCAGCACCGGGGAGCGCCCAGCCAGCACCGAGCACGGACCCCGTCTGCTCCGCCACTGCGCCAAGTTCCCCTTCGCCTCCAGTGCAACGAGGCTGTTTCCCGGCTAATGCCCTTCCAGCTTTAGATTATTTGTTGTTTACTCGGATTCCTGTCGAGCCAGCGCCAGCTTGCTCAGATCCACCTTGAGTTCAAGAGCAAGTGCTCTCCTCGGTTACACAACCCAGCCGCAGCAGCTGCGGCGTCTGCCTGACACACCGAATTACCGTCTCTCCCCAAAGAGACGGGATGGAGCCCCAAAGCGCTGACTGGGAAGTGCCCTACCTGGGAAGGTAAAAGGGGAGATAAAGCTGCCGGAAAACATTTCCGCGATAAGTCAGGGCAGCCGCCTGCCATTGGCAGCGGGGAGTTTTACTGCCTGTCCAAAGGGTGGCAAGAAAAGCAGCTGCGGAGGGGAGGGACGGAGGGATGGATGAATGGATGGATGGATGGATGGATCCCTCTCCAGCCGAGCTCCCGGAACAGCGCAGAGAGCAGAGCAAGGATCCGCTCAGCTCAGTGCGGCACAGCCCCGGCTGGGGGATGCCGCCGCCTGCGCTAACACAGGGATGGGGAGGATGGATAACGCAGGGAATATCGCACCCAGCCGGCGTCCCCTACCGGGACCCGGGGCTGAGGCGGGCAGCAACCCCGGGGAGGGCGCAGCGGAGCCCCGCACGGCCCCCGACACGCGGAGCGGGGTCAGCAGGAGACCCAAACACCCTCCCCTCCTGCCAGGCTGGCCCAGGCGGGGCAGAGCCGCGGGCGGGCAGCCCCGCACTGCAGCACATCCCCACCCACGCCGCGGACACGCGGACGC
>WBNO01029113.1:126170-152218 GCA_013400575.1 Peucedramus taeniatus
CCCATCGCCCGCCCCGCGTCCCCATCGCTCGCCCCCGGTCCCCATCGCTCGCCCTGCCCGTGCAGCACCGGCCGCGCCGCTGCCCCGCGTGCTTCGGGCTGGGTGGGGCTCAGGCGTCCCAGGGTAGCGGGCGCGGAGGAATCGCGGCGGGTGTGGGTGTTCGGCACCGTGAGACCTTCGCGGGGAGACTTCTGTTTGTTTTATTTTTCGTGGTCTCCAATGTCAGACGTACAGGGATGAATTTTTTTTTTCACAAAAGGGGTGGTGAGGACTGGCACAGGTTGTCCAGAGAAGCTGTGGAGACCCATCCCTGCCTCATCCTGATCCCAAGGGCAGCTTGGGACAGGTCTCTGAGCAGCCTGGTCTAGTGGTGGCATCCCTTCCGTTGGAATGCGGGTTGGAACTACACAGCCTTTAAATGTCCATTCCAACCTAAACCATTCTATGACTCTGTGAACATCTAGCACATTCCCTGTGGTGGAGGAATTCATCAGGAGACAGACACATCCCCCCGTGGAGGAGGATTAGCTGGATGCTGAGGGTGGTCACGGCATTGACAGTGCCCTCACTGCCCGTCTCGCAGCACCTGAGCAGGGTGGGCAGAGCAGGGTGTCGGTCACAGTGTCCATCAATAGCTGTGACAAGGGATGGAAACAGGTCCAGGTTTGTCCAGGGTGTCAAGGGAAGCAGGAGATGGGGCCGGAGTCAGGACTGGAAGGATGCAACGTGCATCCAAGGTCCTTACAGGAAATGGGAACTGAGGTGAGACTTCAGCGTTGTTCTAAAGTCTGACCAGGAGACCAGGGCACCCCCAGGTATGGCTGATCAGGGCCTTCAAGGTTTATGAGTGCTGCAAATCAAGGCTATTTATGACTCTCCACATTGCTGGTTATCTATTGAGAAAAACACTCAAACACCTGATTTCCAGAGCTTGCAGAAATCTCCAGTAGTCACCTTCTGGAGATGCCCTGAAGGCAGATGAACCAAAGGAGGGTTTCAGTGCCATGCCAAAGGAAACAGCACAGAACTTATAAAATCCCATCTAAAAAAGGAGAGGAGTGGGGGGAAATGTGGTGCTCTTGCTCTAAAGAAGCGTGGATTCCATCCAAGCCCTTCTGAAGCTCACATGAAGCCTCCTTCTGATTCCAGGGAGTTTTGAGTCCAGCTAGAAGGCTCCTCTCTCTGACAAAGTGGAGTTTTTCTCCCCACACTTTCTCCATCTCTAATGCTGGAAGGGAGCTGGAGAGGAGTAATGACCCTTGGGAGCCTGGGAATGAGTCTGGAGAGATTCCCTGCCAGAGCTGGGGTGGCGGTGGCAGGACTGCTGTTCCCAGGAGAGGAATTAGACCGAGTGTGTCACATGTGCAGGGAGAAGATGTTCCTCCACAGCTGGCTGTGCTGCTGTGCAAGAGCTGCAGAGCCCTGTCTTGGGCTTTGTCTTCCCTCGAGGCCCCCAAACCCGGGAACAACGTGCTCTTCCCAGGAGGTCAGCAAAGGGGAGCCTCATCCCAAAGAGAGATCAAAATGCAAACCAAGACACAGTAAGGTTCTTCAAAAGCAATGGGATGCCCATTGCTGCTTTTAATTCAAAATAATTTGGGCAAATAATAGGCAATAACACAACTGGGTTAACACCAGGCTCATGGATGGTGGAGTGAACTTTAATTTTAAAGATGTGCAGCTCTCTGATGAAATACAGGGCAGATCTTGGTGCAGGACTAAGTGGCCTGGTTGTGTTTGGGCTAGAAGAGGGTTTGAAATGCCCCAACAGCACCAACCCACACTGGGTCCATCAGCCCTGTGAAGGGCAGCGTTCAGATTGCATTAGGGAAAAGCAGAAAAATAATCATCTGGAGGACAGAGTGACTCAGGGGATTGGCAATAAGATGGATCATGTTACTGCTTTGGAATGGATTCCAATTAGTTACATCCGCTTTTAATTATTATTATTTATACAGAAGCTAAAGGCAGTCCACAGATTATCCAAAAATGCACGGGCTGATCTGTAAATCCCCCGTTCCTCCCCCCTCTCAGCCCTTGCAATGACAAACCCCAGTCACGCTGCCTGGACTGGTTCATACTGGTTGAGGCATAAATTACTTATCAGTGACCAGCTTGCTGCTTCTCCACTTTTATCACTCTTCGAGAGAAAAATAGGGAACGGGTGACTGAGGTCGGAGTTTCGTGTTAAGTGTTTTTGTTGGAAGCAGCAGCAGCTCAAGAAGTTCCTCCTCGCCTCCCTGCATTCGGTTCCTTTTTCCCCCTTGTGCCACCCCATGAGTCATGCAAATACACCCAGGTCAGTGAACTGGTAACTTTGAAAAACAAGGAGGGTTTTTTTTTTTTTAATCAGAGTATGTGAAACTCACTGCTCATGTTGACCAAAGACTGCTGGGTCTTCACTAAGCTGGTGGTAGGAGTCCGAGTAGGCATCCACTGACCTCGTTTGCCACGAGAAATTATCATCTCTCCAACAGCAAGGTCTCTTGTCTTGTGAGGAAAGCCAGTGCTCCTGCTAAGTCACCTGAGGATAATTCAAGCCTATGCATGAAAAGGGGGGAATTGTCTCACCAAAAGAAGCTATTTGGGAAGTTTTGATGAATACACCACAGAACCATGGAATCACAGAATGGTTTGGGTTGGAGGGGACCTTAAAAATCATCTCGTTCCAACCCCCTGCCATGGGCAGGAACAGTTTCCATTAGACCAGATTGCTCAGGACCCTATCCAGCCAGGCCTGGAACCCTTCTGAGGATGGGGCACCATCACTTGTTTCACCCTGTAGAAACCAGAAATGTTCCAGGAAGTGATTTCTCATCCCTGACTTGCACTAAAGGATGCCAGGCTAATGGGGCAGACATAATTTCCTTTCAGGGTGTCTCATTCTCTGGACATGGACCATTGCTTCCACATCTCCCGTAGAAACAGAACATTTCTGTGTTGGTGTTGTTGTTATGGGAAAGAAGCTGCTGCATGGGAAAATTCGTGACTCCAGTTCATATAGAAACCACAATTATAGCTTGCATTAACATGAATTGGGAAGTTAAATCAACAAAGCCCCTAGACTTCCCTGGGTGAGGGAAAGGAGAGTTTGGGTGGGCGTTCTCACCCTTTTGACCCTCCCTATGATCTCCAGGAAACCGGGAAGGGAAATGTCTACCAAGAGCAGATGTTCCCAGCAGGAATATATAGATATACACACACATATACATAAACACAGTCATTTCAAGCCAGGTGTGTTATCACTGATGGATTTCCCGCCTCAAGAACCCCATGGGATTTCAGGGCCAGGCACCAGGGAGCCAAGGGTGGCAGATGGGGAGTGAAGCATGGCACTGTTGGATGGAGGTTTGGTTGCCATCACACCTGAGCTGATCTCTCTTCTGGAAATAGGGATGCACAGCTGGAGAGCCTGTTTTCCCAGAGGACTTTAAGAAAGGAGAAGGAGCATCTGATGGCCAGGCTAAGTGCATGGACACCACCTTAGCCCTGTGCCCAGGGCTGTGGGATAACCAGCAGGTGGGATGGGGAGGTGAAGCTGCAGGTGAAGAGCAGGTGGCCCTGCATCTTCTCCCCTGGTGAGATTAGGGGGTGAGGCTCATGAGGCTGGCATCTCACATCCTTCCCAGGCCAGTGACTTGCTATGAAGAAGTTTCCTTCCTGTCCCCCAAGTCATGCAAGTGCTGTCAAGCAGGACAACTTTTATCTGACTGAAAGCTACAGCTGCCTGCATGCCTGGTTTGGTTCATGTGGAACAAGCCCAGCAGTCACATCTGCATCTCTCCAAGTTAAAATAATGGATGCATTTAAAGCTTCTTGTTTTGGGGTTTCATCCCTTTGGAGTGTTGTTTTGCAGGGGTCCTTTGGCTCAGCTGCAGAGTGAGGTCTGGGTACAGAAGCCTGAACGCTCTTCTTAACCTCAGCAAAAGCACTGGGGCTCTGGGCACCTCATCCAGTGCCCTCATTCACCTCCCTCCTCCCTTCCTTATCCCTTTCCTTCTCCTTGGTGCAAGTGCTTTGGGGCTGAGGCTTGAACAGTGCCTAACAAAGCCAAGCCTTGCTCTCAGCTGGGGTATCTTGATGGTCATGAAGCTGAAATGAAAAAACGATGAAGCTGGAAATGAAAAATAATGAAGAGCATTTTTATGGATGAACCTGAAAGCAATGTCCCCGGGTTTACAGTGGAGGAAGTGAGGCAGTGGATTAAGTGGTGTAGCCATGAGCAGAGCACTGGCAGCAGAGCTCGGAGCTTCGTGCTAAGCAGAGGATCACGTGTGGTCTTGCTCCTCTGTGGGCAGCGTGACCTAAGTGGGACAGGGAGGTGACAAGGTGACAGGATGGTTTGCAGAGCTTTTGGAGAGCACTGCAAAGCTCAGTATGAGTTTCCCAAAGTCAGTTGCTTTCCAGGAAGGACTGTGCACTCTTCCAGGTTCAGCATGAAATACAGATACCAAACAACCTCCCCTGCAAATCTGTTGTTCATGTCAGCTGTGGATGCAAGATCCCTTCTGTGTCAGATTACCCAGCACACGTGATCCTGCCAGCTTTGTGCCTTGTGTCACCTGCAGGACCACTGGAGTGGCACGGGCAGCCACTGCCTAATCCAGCCTACATCCTCCTGGTACAGAGGGGAGCCAGCAAATAACTCTCACCACCTCTAACCCAACAGACTTCATTCCTCAGCACAGCACACTGCTTTCTTTGCTCGAGCTCAAGGCCAGCTATGCAGCCTTGGGGTTTCGTTTGGAGTCCAGGGAGAATGTCACTTCCCAGGTGACCATGCCCAGCCTGCCAGCTGCCCCCAGCAGGGCAGATCTCATTGCTGAGTGGTCACAGATAATCTTAGTCACAGTTTAATCAGGTAGTGGTGTTCATGGGGGGAGGATGGTCAGGGTGAGAAGTAGCTCACATGGGGCTCTACTGTCCCTGCACATCGTATTTGATGTATGTTGGATACAGAGTTATTCAGGGCAGTTAAAGGTGACAGCAAGGAGATGCAAAGAGCTTAAAATAGTGCCTGACCAGGCGATAAAAGCACACATTAAGCTCAAGTGTCCTTGAAAAGGGACAGGGGCTGCCTCGGTGTGGGTTAATGCCTCCCAAAACCGAGACACAGCGCCTTTCAGAGGCTCCCACGGGCATCAGGTGACAGCACAGCGGTGGGCGAGGAAGGCAAAGCCTCCCCTGCATCCGTGAGGATGACTGGGGGGATGGAGGAGACCCTGGATGGGGATAGCCCGGGAGGCAAGTAGCAGGGAGAAATATGAGGCTGAAGTCCCAGATGGCAGAGAAAAAACCATCGGGGGAATCAGTAAGGGATCAGCCTCAGCGTGGGTAGGTGACGGAGCCTGCGAACATGCCGGGTCTCTGAATCACCGGGGTTTGTGCAGCCTCAGCCCGGGCAGCGCTGGGTGTTCCCCGCAGCGTCGGCTGAGAGTGGCCGGGCAGAGCCGGGCAGAGCCGGGCAGAGCCGGGCAGAGCCGGGCAGAGCCGGGCAGAGCCGGGCAGAGCCGGGCAGAGCCGGGCAGAGCCGGGCAGAGCCGGGCAGAGCCGGGCAGAGCCGGGCAGAGCCGGGCAGAGCCGGGCAGAGCCGGGCAGAGCCGGGCAGAGCCGGGCAGAGCCGGGCAGAGCCGGGCAGAGCCGGGCAGAGCCGGGCAGAGCCGGGCAGAGCCGGGCAGAGCCGGGCAGAGCCGGGCAGAGCCGGGCAGAGCCGGGCAGAGCCGGGCAGAGCCGGGCAGAGCCGGGCAGAGCCGGGCAGAGCCGGGCAGAGCCGGGCAGAGCCGGGCAGAGCCGGGCAGAGCCGGGCAGAGCCGGGCAGAGCCGGGCAGAGCCGGGCAGAGCCGGGCAGAGCCGGGCAGAGCCGGGCAGAGCCGGGCAGAGCCGGGCAGAGCCGGGCAGAGCCGGGCAGAGCCGGGCAGAGCCGGGCAGAGCCGGGCAGAGCCGGGCAGAGCCGGGCAGAGCCGGGCAGAGCCGGGCAGAGCCGGGCAGAGCCGGGCAGAGCCGGGCAGAGCCGGGCAGAGCCGGGCAGAGCCGGGCAGAGCCGGGCAGAGCCGGGCAGAGCCGGGCAGAGCTGGGCACAGCCGGGCAGCCTTTTCTGCGGGGCGGCCGGAGGTGGGAAATGCGCCTGGAGCAGCCTGGCACAGTGGCTGAGGCGGCTGCCCGGGCTCCAGGCTGTGCCTGGGTGTCCTCAGCTCCGCGGGGAGCAGGGCAAGGTGACTTGGAGGTAGCGAGGTGCTCTCATCTCCCCTGGGCTCCTGCGGTCCAGCTCAACTCTTTAAAAGCCTCGCCCGAGCTTGGCAGATTTAAATCACTTCAGGCCATTTAATCATCACATAAGTGAACCGAGCTTAAGGACTGATTTATAGACTTCACACAGGTCAGAGTAACCCGGTGGGTTGTATAAGGAGCTGGTTATGCCATGATAAGCTTTCGGTGGAGATGAAGACCCAGGGAGCAAGACCAGCAGGAGAGCTCCAGCCTTGCACTGCACACCAGTTTAGGAGGCAAGAGGAGTCTGTAGGAAGCTCCCTGCAGTCTGACACACTCCTGCCTTCACACATTTTAACTGCCTGCAAATCCTCCTCCAGGAAACTGAGAATTAGCCCCGGTGCTAAATGAATTAGGAAGAGAGGATCCTTAGTGGGGACTCTTGCTGAAAAGTTTAACAAGCCTGGATGTGTGACAATAACACACAAATTAATATATATATATATATATATATAAAATATATATTGTATAATAACAAGCCTCATTCAAGCAGTGAGGAGTTCACAGGCCAGCCCTTGGGAAGGACACATCCCTCCCATCTCACCAGCCTCCAGGTCCTTCCTATATACTGGGCAGTTTTTCTGTTCCCTTAGCAGCTTTTCAGACCCTCTCTGTGATTGTTTCAGTTCTGTTTGCCACCAGTTAAACTCCAGCTGGATGTGAGGGAGAAGGAGGGATGAGTCCCACACCCTGAGCTCAAATCACTTTCAGCCACAATTTAAGCACATCAGCTTGAACCAGACTAAGAGCTTGCCAACACAGAGGGCTCATTCCTGTCCTTTCTCCTGCAGCTCCAGGCTACCAGCCCATCCTCCCTTTTATCTCAGCTCTTGTGCTGGGTAACTCGGCCCTGACTTAGCAGAAACCTGTTCCCTTTTTCCACTCAGTTATTTTTGTGCCAGATTAGTAGTTTGGGTGTGTGGAGGCTGCACAACACCAAAGCTGATGCAAGGGTGATAGGGTGGGGTGAGGGATGGTTCCAGGCAGCCTGTGGGTGAGAGATACTCAGTATGGATACAAATGCTGCAGCAGAGCTGGTTACAAGGTCACCTGGGGTCAGAGGAGAAGCAGAGATGTCATTTGGGGTTACAATGACAACTGGCATTAAAGGCCTGAGACCGAGGGAACTGGGCAAGGCTGCTGAGAGGTTCCTGGGACAACCCCAGCAGCAGTTTGGGAATGACTTCCGTGACATGGTGATGGCTGGGAAGTGTCTTGGGAGCAGTGTGGTTGCACCAGGCCTTGCTTGCAGCTCTTTTCACCCTGAGCCCTGCCCCATCACTGTGGGGCACTCGCTGGCTGAGTGGCAGTGGGATCCCAGTGCCATGGATATGGGATAAGCCTGATTAGAGGTAGCAGAGGGCTGGACATCTAGCTACCACATTCCTCCTCTTAGCACAGTTTTTTCCATTTCACCTTTGGAAACCTTCTCTTCAAGTCCTGAAGTGTCTGTGGAGCAAATTGTCCTTGAAACTGTGCCAGGACACAGCTCTCAAAGTTCTGGATGCTGCAACCAAGGTAATCTGTAATAAATGTAACCTTTCTGGCAGCACAAGAGAGCAATTAAGGAACCCTTAACTTTTAAGAGTCCTCAAAAACACATCACTAATTTCTAGCCAGAAACATTGGAAAATTTAGTCAAACCTGGATACTCAAGGGACTCCTGCCCTACAAGCTGTACACATCTGCCTCTGCCCTCATTCCCTCACACCATGCCTCAGCCATCCTTCCTCTGGTCCCCTGCCCAGCTATCCTTCCCCACTCTGAGCAAAGAAACTTAACAAAGCAGTGCTCCAGTAGAGGGAAGGGAGGCAAGGGAAACAGGAAAGCAGATAATGTAACAACAAACAACAACCCCATCCAAAGTACACAGAGGCATGTTCATCTTTCCATTTCTCTTTGCTTTTCCTTGGCCCCTAGGAAAACTGGCTACTGCCTCCATCCTGCAGCCTCCCACTGTGCCAGTTCACTGGTCTCAAGCTGCAGACTATGCATTTCTCCCAGGCATCAGCTGTTCATCCATCCATCCATCCATCCATCCATCCATTCCCACTAGCCACTGCCCAGCAGTGATGCCCTTCGCAGGAACCCTGTATTGTCCTCTCTCAGGATAAGACTCACTCAATAGAGTCAGGACCCAAGGGCAGCCATATTTTACGCACAATTTCTGATACTGGTCTTGCTGAGCCCAGGTCTAAAGGTCACAGAGCGAGAAGAGTTTAACTCAGGAACCTTCAGTTTCCATCACCAGGCTCACCTTGTGCTCAAGCAGGAGTGGAAGAGGAGTGACTCAGACTCACAGAATCAGTTGGGTTGGAAAAGAGCTCTGAGATCATCGAGTCCAACCATGACCAAACACCACCTTGTCAACCAGACCATGGCACTTGTGCCATGTCCCATCTTTCTTTAAACACCTCCAGGGACAGTGACTCCACTGCCTCCCTGGGCAATCCATTCCAATGTTTAACAACCCTTTCAGTGAAGAATTTCCTCCTGATGTCCAACCTGAACCTCCCCTGGTGCAGCTTGAGGCTAATCCTCTTGCTATTTACCTGGCAGAAGAGGCTGACCCCACCTTGCTGCAACCTTTGCAGGCAGCTGCAGAGAGCACGGGTGAGGGTCAGGAGCGTGGGGAGGTGAGCTCTGGCTACAGGCTCTGGTGAGTGGTGCCAGGCGAGGACAGGCTGTTCCCTGGCTCCTTATTGTTACCAGATGAGTGGGGGACTTTTACGATCGCTGGGTTTGGATAATCAAATTCTGATTGGGACAGAGGAAGGAGAGCTGCCCTCCTCTTCCCTCCTGCACCCCATGCCAGGCACTCAGCCCCCTGCCCTCCCGCAAGGCTTTGTTCCTGGGGGTGACGCGCAGCAGCCCGGACGTGACTGTGGATCCCACACCCCCACGACGCCCTGCTCTGTCTGGGGTTATTGTGTGATGCCCAGAACAATGTGCTGTGGTTAGGGATGCCTGGGAGAGTGCCGGGAGGCTCCCTCTTCCCCCTCTCCCTGCTAGTGCTGGGGGAGGCAGCTTTTGGCCATCTGGTAGCTGTGGGTTTGGTGGAGGTCCCCCAGCAGGGGAGGAGATGCAATCACCAGTGCTGTTCCTAGAGAGGAAAGCCAACATTTGGCCCTGCTGAGCCACAGATGCACTGTGTGTCTTGGGCATGGGATGGCCTTGGGCACTGTAGGATGACAGGATAGCTCGTGTGGGAAGGGACTGCAGGAGGTCTCCGGCCCAACCTCTTCATCCTGCCAGCTCTGGGGTCAGACCAGGTTGCTCAGGGCTTTAGTGAGTTTGGTCTTGGAAACCTCCAAGGCTGGAGGCAGCACAGCCTTTCTGGGCACCCTGTATCAGTGCTGAACTGCCCTCCTCATAGTGGGAACATTTTTTCTCATATCCAGTCTGAACCTCCCTGGCTTCAGCTTATGTCCAGTGTCTGTTGAGTTCCCCTTGTGCCCCTCTGTGTACAGCTTGACTTCATCATCTCCATATCCTCCTTGCATCTGCACCAGAGCTTCTCTTCTCCAGCCCTGCACTCTCAGCCTCCCCTCCCAGGCTGTGTGACCCCACAGGGCTGTGTGAGCTCCGACTGTCTTGATGGCCTTTCCCTGGACTCTTTCCCGTGTGTCTCCATCTCTCTTCTACTGGAGGCTGTTGCAATATCCAGCCATGGTGTCAGCAGGGCTGAGCAGAGGGGAGGAGTTGCCTTCCTCACCTGCTGGCAATGCTCTGCCTAATGCAGCCCTAGGGCCTGTTTGCCTTCTTTGCTGTGATGATGCATTGCTGACTCAATGCCCTTTCTGCATAGCTGCTCCTCCACCAGTCACCCCCAGCCTGTGTTGTAGCCTGAGGGTTATTCCTTCCCGGACACTGGACTTGGCATTTGCCCTGGATGAAGTCCATAAATATCCTTGCAATTTCAAGTCAAAGAGAGTGAGGAGGCAGCAAGTCTCTTGTGGACTTTCCCAAATCACAGGGACTTTCATTTTGTGATGGTTTGGAAAGTCCCTTCTAGCGGACCATACCCACACCTTAGCGGGGAGAATCTCCTTATTTGGGATGTTGAGGCTGGAAGCTCAGGCAGGAATACGGGTCAGTGATATAACCAGAACAGCAGAACTGCTCTCACAAGAAAACCTCCTGCACCACCCAGTGCCGAGCTGGGGACTTGGGGAACACTGGGGGACACAGGGCTGTTCACACCAGTATGTCATAGCAAAACCCTCAGGGGTAAGGGGCTTCTGTGTCCATGGCCATGGTACTGACAGGGGAGAAGAGGAAATGTGTCCTTTCTGGCTTTGGGAGTTCCTTTGGCTGCCTGGGTGAGATGTCCCTCCACACACATTCTGTTTACACAGCCATTCTGAGTCGGGGCATCTGTGCAACACAGGTAGCTGAGCTTTGCATCATTTGAACTTCTTCTTGCTGGTTGTTTCCCCTCGTGCCCAGGTCCCCCTGGAGCCAACTCTCAGGCAGTTTGGTGTGGGGCATGTTTGGTCTGGGATTTGTTAATCACCTCCTTTTGCTGTGCGTGTCCTTTGGCCAAGTGTGTCAGGAGATGGGCATTGTCTTTGGTGGAGACAAGGCAGAATAATGTTCTTCCCTGCTGAACCCAGGGAGAACAGGATCCTTACAGGTCCTCATGAGACCCCATCTGGAGTGCTGTGTCCAGATCTGGGGTCCTCAGAACAAGAAAGACATGGACTTGTAGGAGCAGGTCCAGAGGAGACTACGAAGAAGCTCAAAGGGCTGGAGCCCCTCTCCTTTGCAGACAGACTGGGAGAGCTGGGATCAACCTGGAGAAGAGGAGGCTCTGGGAAGACCTTAGAGAGCTTCCCAGTAATTGAAGAGAGCTCATAAAAAAGAGGGAGAGCAACTTCTTACACAAGTAGATACTGGTAGGACAAAGGGGAATGTTTCTAAACTGAGACAAGAGTTTTAGTCTAGATGTTAGGAAGAAATTCTTTACTCACAGGGTGGTGAGGTACTAGCACAGATTGTTCAGAGAAGCTGTAGATCCCTGGAAGTGTTCAGGGCCAGGTCGGGTGGGGCTTGGAGCAACCTGGTCCAGTGGGTGGCATCCCTGCCCATGGCAGGGAGGTTGGAACAAGATTATCCTTAGAGTTTATTCCAACCCAAACCATTCCATCATTCCATGTGCAGTGAGACATGTAGGAACATGTCATTGCTTTTCTGGGGATGAAGACAAAGACCCCCTTGGCTCCCATTCTTCTCTAGCTTACCACAGCAGCAGTGCAGGGTCTCACCCTCACCACAGAAAGGTCCCTTCCCCAGACCAGAGCGTTTATTCCCAGGACTTCCCCGCCCCAGGGCTGCTCATTCATCTCTCGCAGACAGAATGGAGCCTGACACAAGAGCAGATGCAGAGCAGGCAGAGCTCCCCGTGAGACCCTTCACCACCAGAGATGATAAACAGATGGGGAAATCTGCTGGGAAATGCATTGACGTAAGGAGGTGAGAGGCTGGAGCAGTGTCCCCAAGGAGGTGGAAACACGCTGAGAAAGCTGCATGCAGAGCCCGGTGCACAATGGCTCTTTGATTCCCCCAGACGCTGCTAATGGGCCGTTTCCTCTCCCAGCCCTCCCTGTGGATCCGAGATGTCTTGCTGGATGTTTTGCCCTCCCCTTATCTGTCTCCCTGACTTCTCTCTGGGATTTCCTCTGATCAGGCTGCTGGGTCATCCCAGGCTAGTGTCCCTCATAGGATCCCTGTGTCCCCAGAGCTGCTGTGGCCAGAAGCATTTCTCTTCAGAGGATAACTGCAGCATATGTGTAGAGAGCATGGAGAAGCCTCAGCCTTCCCATCCAGAGGGAAGAATTGGGCTCAGGTACTTCATGACCTCAGTCTGATCCATCCTTGGGGGAGCGGGGGGGGGTTTACACCAGGACTGCACTCTGCTGCATCAATCCTTCTTGGAAAGATGGGGCCATCCATGCAATTATTTGTATAACCTCTCCCTTTCCCTCCAAAAATTANGGATGGGGCCATCCATGCAATTGCCATCCATGCAATTATTTGTACAATCTATGTGATATACCTCTCCCTTTCCCTCCAAAAATTAAATGTGGGAGCCCCTGGCAGCCCACTCTCCCAGCTAGGCATCCAGCTACCAGGAGAGCAATGCTGGGACCACCACACCGGGCACAAGAGGGACAGGCACATGCCTGATAAATTCATCCCTACAGCTTCAAGGTGCTGAGCAGGTCTTTATTATCAAATTTTAATTACTGTGGCTGAATTTTAATAGAGAAATTGTGCAATTCCACTTTACATCCCCTCCCCTAGGCTAGGTTGCTCGCGTCACACTCCCTGATGTTGCGGCTCTGAGTTTTTTGGCTAATGCAGCAAAAATTCTTATTGGATTTGGAAATAGAAGAAATTAGTTGCCCTGGGGGAAGGGGAGGCAGAGGGCTGACTGGCATGCAGAGCTGCCAGGAGGCTCTGACAGCCAGACATATATTGCTGTTTATAATACTTAATAGCAAGCAGCTCTACAAAGTCCTTTCTTTATTCATTTTTCTGCCTAGCACTTCACAGCGTGCAATAACTTGGATTTATAAATTAAACATGTTCCTTGTTTTAATACATCATCTACTTCTTATTCCGTAGTCCCATAATGGGATTTTTAATTGCCTGTCATAGAATCGTGCATCCTCCTGGCAGCCTGGGAGTGTGAGTGCAGCCCTGAGTTCATTGGCCCATGCTGGCATTAAACGGTGCATTTAAATCTTCACATTAACAAAGGCGAGCAACACGAGCGGGAATGTGGAACAGTCATCATTAAGAAGAATTGTTTTCTGTGGCAGAAAATGAGGAAAACCAGGCCAAAAATACAAACAGATTTCCCCCTCCACCCGCCCCCCCCCAACTTCCCAAAGGGAAAAGCGTTGCACAGTGTTTTAATTATTGCTGGGTTTATTTTCAACTGATGCGTATCCAACAGCTTGAGCCCAGATTAGAGTCCAAAGGGCTGAGGCAGGGGCTGGAAGACCCATCCAAGGGTGGCCACACACACACATTATCTGCTGCCTAAACTGGACCATTCAGCTCCAGACCCCTGTCCTGCTGCATTTGCTGCAGAGCCGTGGCTGCCTTTTCCCTGCTTCTGTGCCCAGCAATGCTCAGGTCTGTGTGGCTGGGTGAGGCAGTCCAGCCAAGATGTCCCTGCCAGAGCCCAGGAACCCTGGGCAGGAGGGGACACAGGGGAGGGAGATGGAGAATGGGGCACCAGGTATCTCCTGCTGCTGTGCTGAGCCCTGGTGCAGCCAGTGAGCCCCATGTGCTGCCCAGGTCCCTGCACCCAAAGGGGGTGTGCTGGGGGACAAGGGACAGAAAAAGGCAGATAAAAGGTTAACAGGGATGGAGCTCCTGCCCTGATGCAATTTAATGTGATTTCCTCTTGCAACACTTGAATATCTGCTCTTTGTGAGAACTGGCTGTATCCAAGAGCTTTTTATCACAGCTTCCCCTTCCTGGCAAAACAAAGTTAAATCCTTCAACCTTTCTACTTTTTAGTATCTTAATCTTTTTTAATTAATTAACATCTTTGCCAAAGTGTGCCTTAAGTAGGAGACTTGGTCCAGCTGAGACCTTATCAGCATGGAGGCAAGCTGAGCAATTACCTCCCTGGCTTACACACAGCAGTCCAGAATTGCATCCAGGAAGGAGATTTGCTTCTGCTGGTGTTTTCCCAACTGCAGATTTCTCACCCCCATCCTTTGTGAATTGCCATTCCCCTTCCATTTCTGCTGTACTGTCACTGGGTAAGAGCTCCCTGGTGGTTACTGTGCATTTGATATACTCCTGTCAGAGCCACAGTTTGTGTTGTTATTTGCTGGATTTCAATTTATTCAAGTCAGGCTTTTTCTCTAATTTTTCCAGGTAATCTTGAATTCTCATCCAGTCCTCCCGGGTGCTTGACATCCAGCACTACCTGCATATTTTAGAAAAGCATTCCCTGGGCCATTGCTTGAGTCAGTAAATGAAAATGCAGAATAGGATCACCTTTATGCCTGATCCAGGAAAACCCTGCTCAAAATCTCCTCCTTTTGTGACTAAAAACTATCTGCAGTGACTGTAGCTGTATTTTATTAAATTGTTCCTAAATTCACTTTCTCATATTTCCTTAATTTAAGAGAATTGGTAAAATGTCAGATGGGACTATTTCAAAAGCTTGGCCTAAATCATGGCACATTTCAGCTGCCCAAGAGGGAACCTGTGCTGAACATTACTCTGGTTTGGGCAATTTATTTTTGACAATTTCCTCTTTTCTTCTTATTCCTGTGTTCTCCTCTGGCTTTGAATCAGCTGTTTGTTTAATAATTTGTTCTGGGACTTTTCCAAGACTCAGAGTTAGGCTCCTGATGTATAAATCCTGCTTTTTGAAGGGAGATATTGTGCCTGCTGGTTTCTGCTCCATGGGGTATTTCCTAGCCTAAGGTGTCTGGGAAGAACATCCCAACTCCTTCCACTGCTCACATCCCACAGGATCATCCTCTGCTTGTGCTGACTCCATCTCCTCTATCCTACCTAAACCATCTCTGGATGGTTTCTTTCTTCTCCACCCCTTGGTTTGATTAACTGGTAATTAACTGGTAATTACAGTCAGTCAGCTGATGACAAGGAAGCTTTTTTGTGAACACAGCACTGGCCTTTCCCAAGTCATCCCTTGGTTCCTCTCCTTCCTCTTTCTTCTCCTGATGTGTTTACAGAACCTCCTGTTGGATTCTCACCTGAGCTAGCTGAAACTCATTCAGGCCTTCCTGTGTGGTTTCACAATGGGGCAGTTTTTGATGTAAATGCACAAGGAGTTCCCACAGTTCCCACCTCCCTCTGCCCTGGGTTTGCAGCAGGGCCACTGATCTTGGGCTTAGTGTTCATGTTTTCTGCCTTCCTCCTGGCAGGATAAACCACCCACTGTCTTTAGGGCTTTTCCCTGCTGTGCTGGCTCTCCTCCCTCAGGAGGTATCCACAGCTTTCCCATGTGTGCCAAAATCACCTGGTTTTGGTCCAGCATGCCTCTGCCCCTGCCCTTGCATCTCCCTGTTCGTGAGGAACATTAATTCTGCCACTTTGTGATTGCTCTCCCCAAAATCACTCTCCCTTTAGTTCCCAGCTGGCTCCTCATGGTCAGAGCCTGATGAATGTACTGTTTGTCCATCTGAGCTGAAATGTTGTCCCCAGCATCCTAGGGATTCACTGGACTGGGATTCTGTCTCATTTCCAGTTGTGGGTAATTAAAATAACGCCCCTCACTTTCACGGTTGTTGATAACTGGAAAAACCTCTCCTGCCCCCTCCTCCTCAGCCCTCCTGCCATGGCCACATCCCAGGCCCTGCTGTGTGCCCTTCTGGGCCTGCCTTCCTTTCCTCTGCTCTTCCCAGGTTTTCTCCATAAGGACAGGAATAGGTTTCTGTGCTCTGCATTCTCTGTGCGTTATGTCATGGTTGTGACTGTGTCTAAGAATTCACGGTGTGTTTATTTATCTTCAGGACTGCTGGGGGAAGTTGATAATCACTGCATTGTCCTTTTCCCTTCATTGGGTCACCCTTGGACCAGCACTGCAATTTCACCAAGAAAACTGGATCCTCCCCTTTCTCCTGTAATTATGGACCTCTGCCCAAGGTGGGGGGTTCTCAGCTGTGAAAATTCAGCCACCAAAATCTTCATTCCCAGCCAGAACTGGCTGCCTTTTCTCTCATTGCTCATCCCAGTGACCACACAGTTTGAAGAATGAAGTGTTTGGGGGTAAGGATCATGCACCTCCCAGCTTTGGTGTCCCACAGGCATCCAAGACTGAGCACTGAGCCCTCTTCTTTTCCATTGCCACCCAGGGAACCCGAAGCCCCTTCAAACCCTGCAGGCACCAGGGGCTGGGGCTCACAGGTCTCCACTCAAACCAGCAGGTTAAGCCAACCTGCATGGCAAACAGGAGAGCCAGCATGTAGTAGAGGGGTATTTAACATCAAAATTGGATTCTGAGAGTGGCCTCAGACTGTTCAGGCAAGTATCATAATTAACTGTGACATGTCTCTACAAATGTTGCTGGAGCAAGAGACTCAAGCATCCTTTCTCTGGTCTTATTCTGCAATGCAAGAGTTTATTTACTGTACGTTTCAAAATAGAGCCCTTCCCCCCTCCCCATTTTGTGTGGAACAAACAATGCTATGTCTCTCCTGCCACTGCAGTATTAGAAAAAAACTGGGTCATGCATATAATTCTGCAGAGGGAAACAAAAGGCCATTCTGCCCCTCTTGGATCTTGTATTTATGGATGCTGTGGCACATTGTGGTAATTCTCGCTTGAATCCAGCATATAATTAATAGCTAATAATTAGGCTGTGGCATTTTTACATGCAGATACAGGCAGAGATTCATGACACAGTGTACAAGACAGTAAAATGTGACTGACACATAAAACTGCTTGCAGGCTTTCCAAGGCACCAGATTCCCATCTCCACTTTGCCTTCTGGCTTTTCACACACTCATGTGTGAAAAAACACTCTCATTTTTGGTTGTTGATAACAAATTCTTTCCTCTGTTTGTATTCTGTCCAATTTAAACAAAAAAAATTACACCATGTCTGCATGCAAGGCTGGACAGTTGGTGGATTTATTAGAAGTAAGAAGTTGACATCTGTTCTGGACTCACAGAGGGGTAATTCCAGGAAGGCAGTAAATTGTGGGGACACAAGAATATGCTCACATACACTTGCTTGTAGGCTGTACATGCTGATTTTATAAATGCTCATGTACAAAAGTGGAAAAAACAGCTTTGGCTTGATGAACAGCTTGAAACCACCAGAAGTGAAATCTAGTGTAAATATATTGATTTCTGGTACATTTTAGTGTTTCTTTGTGCTCTCCTGTGCATTTAGCCAAGTATTGTCTCTTATATATGCACCCAGTGACTCGTTGCAGTAAGAGCAACCCCAGGCTGAAAAGATGAAAATAAAATAAGTAAAAAGCCCCTAAAAAACTGTTTCCATGTGACTGGGAACAGAAGTGTTTCTGCTTTGCTGAGGTCAGGATGTGACATAACCACTCCCCTGCTAGCAAGGCTGAAGCAAAGAAGGTGATGAAGCAAAAATCACTCCCATTATCACTCTGGGATTATCCAACATAATACTGCAGGGTGAGATGAGGTCTCAGGGAATAAACACTGTCCTCTAAGTGTGTCCATCTCTGCACACTGCTGCTCCTCCCTGGCAAATCTGGGGTAACATATGGTCCAGGAAATCAAGGCTACAGACCCCCCTCCAACTTCCCCAGGCACACACACAGCTCTGCATCATTACACAGCACCTAAACACTAAATATCTGCTGCACATTTTGTTTCTGGGTTTAATTTTCAAACAACAGCCAGCTAAGGTTGTGGGTGCAGTGGGTTGATGCTGGCTGGATGCCAGGCACTCATCAAAGCCTCTCTGTCTGTCCCCTCTGCAGATGGACAGGAGAGAGAAAATGTAACAAAGGGTTCATGGGTGGAGATAAGGACAGAGAGAGATCACTCACCACATACCATCACGGGCAAAACAGGCTTGAATTAGAGATAATAATTGAATTATTAATAACAAAATCAGAGCAGGATAATTAGAAGTAAAATCAGACCTTAAAAATACCTTCCCCCCACCTCACCCTCTTTCCCAGCTCTACGTCCTCCCCCAGCATCTCAGGGAGACAGGGAGGGGAGGTTGTGGTCAGTTCATCACCCATGGCTTCTCCCCCTGCTCAGGGACAGGAGTCACTCCCCTGCTGCACCCTGGGGCCCCTCCCATGGGAGACAGCTCTCCAGAAACTTCTCCAGCATGAGTCCATCCCATGGGCAAGAGATCTCCCCAAAGAGCTGCACTGTGGGTCACTCTTCCAAGGGGTCAGTCCTTCAGGAACAGCCTGCTCCAGCGTGAGACCCCACAGGATCACAAGTCCTACCAGGAAACCTCCTCCAGCATCATCTTCTCTCTCCACAGGTCCCTGCCAGGACCCTGCTCCAGCACAGGTTTCCCATGGGGTCACAGCCTCCTCCCAGGCACCCCCCTGCCTCAGTGGGGACTCCTCCATGGGCTGCAGGTGGATCTCTGCTCTCCCATGGATCTCCATGGGCTGCAGGGGCACAGCTGCCTCACCATGCTCCTCACTATGGGCTGCAGGGGAATCCCAGCTCTGGTGCCTGGAGCAGCTCCTGCTCCTCCTCCTCTGACCTGCAGAGCTGTCAGTGTGTCTGCAGTGTGTCAGTGTCTGCAGAGCTCTTCCTCTCACATATTCTCACTCTTCTCTGGCTGCTTACACCTGCCCAATAACTTTTTTTTTCTTCTTCTTCAATATATTATCACAGAGGCATTACCACTATTTCTAATTGGCCTGGCCTTGGCCAGCAGTGGGTCTGTCCTGGAGCTGCCAGGGATTGGCTCTGCTGGACATGGGGGAAGCTTCTGGCAGCTTCTCACAGAAGCCACTCCTGTAGCTCTCCCACAACCAAAACCTGGCCATGCCAACCCAGTACATGGATCTGCACGACCCCATTACAGCATCTCCTGGAACTGCAGTGCCCATATATACCTCACCCAGGAAAGCCCAATGTTATTTATATAATTGTAGGATGGTCTGGGTTGGAAGGAACCTTAAAGAACATCCATTTCCAACCCCCTGCCATGGACAGGGACACCTTCCCCTAGCCCAGGTTGCTCCAAACCCCATCCAGCCTGGCTTTGAACATTTCCAAGTGTGGGGCATCCACAACTTGTTTGGGCAATCTGTGCCTGTGAATGTTTCCCCTCATTGACACTCCAAATAAATGGTGTGACTCGAGGCACTGGAAGGACTTGTGGGATAAGTAAGGGCACCAGTATTAGAGCTGATATTGCTCAATAGAATCCCATTCAGAAGGATTTTAAGCAGCCCAAGCCCTGGCACACAATCCTTTGTGGGTTTGCTCCTACTGACCTGAAAAGCAGTGGGAGTGATGGCTACAGCATTCCTGCTCCTGGATAACCATGACAAACACATCCAGCATCCCTGCAATCCCTTGTTACACATGGAGCTGGGGGATGCAATCCCTTGGGATCACCAGGGAGAGCAGGAGGTGTGTGGGGCTGGGGTGAGGGGCTGCAGGAATGGCCAGCCCCTGCACACCCTGCCCTGGAGGGGAGAGGACAGCTTGAGTCTGCTGCTCTCATTAAAGACACCTGATACCAGGGTCATGCTGGCACTGACACATTTTACCACCTTAACCCATGGACTTTCTGGGCTTAGGGAAATTACTTGGCATGCCCCATTCCTCACCTGCTGTCTGCCCAGTTCCTTCCTGCTGGTTTTGCTCCTACTGTAGCTGCTCCACTCTAGATGAAAAGGAAGAAAAATGTGAGTGGAAAAGAGGGAGGCTGAGGCATACCCACATTTCATGTTTATGGGCCTTTCCCTGTATTTCATCTGTCTTTCATTTAACACACCAGTGATATTTATGTATTTCCTGAAATGCCACCTAGGAAAGAAAACACATTGAGGAACAACTTGACATAAAGAGTGAGATATCCTTCAATGGGCTTGGCTGGAAATGTGCAGAGCAGCCTGCAGGCACAGGCATCCCTCTGTGCTGAGCCATCCCTGGAACCTCTGGGCTCCAGTGATGAGATGCTCCTGCTCCATGAAGCAGATCAAAGCAGCTCCTGCTCCTTGGTTTTGTCTTATGTGATCCAGCTGCCACTTGGAAGCACAGCTTCTGTCTGGGAAATAGGAATAATTTTTGCACAGAAGTGCTCTCCCAACTCCTCCAGCTGTGCTTGCACTCTGTGCTGTTCCTCCAATGCTTTAGTGACCTGCCCTTTCCAGGAAACTGCAGGCACAGGGGAGACCATCACAATAATAATAATATTAGTAATAATGATGATGATGATGATCATGATCATGAAGGCAGTGCTGGCATGCAGATAGCTCCTGGTTCTGGGATACTCCCTGGGCCAGGCACACCAAAGGCAGCAGGAACAGGCTGGTGAATTATTCTGCCTTTCAGACACAGGAGCTTTGGAGCTAATAACACCCATCCTTTACCAAGGAACTGCTGCTCAGAGCCTTCATTTGGGTGATGGATGGTCTCTGCTGGGAGCAAACACCTCTGCAGTTGTACCTGACAGGTTTGGTACAGACAGGCAGGACCCCATTTCTTATCCTCTATATTGTATATCCCAGAATCACAGAGTGTTTTGGCTTGGAAAGGACCTTACAGATCATCTAATTCCAACCCCCTGCCATGGGCAGGGAGACCTCCCACTAGACCAGGTTGCTCCAAGTCCCATCCAACCTTGTCTTGAGCACTTCCAGGGTTGGGGCATCTGCAGCCCCCCTGGGGAACCTGTTCCAGTGTCTCACCACCCTCACAGTAAAAAATTTATTTCTTATATCTGACCTAAGTTTCCCCTCTTTCAGTTTGTACCCCAATATGGTTTTACACCTGCTGTGGCAGTTTGGGGGGGCAGCTTGGCCCATGCAGACCATCAGTCCTTTGTCCCCTAACCCTGGGTGAAGACCTTACCCACCACTTGTGTGTGTCCTTCCCAGGGGAAGGGGTGGGATGCTCCACACGTACCTGTCTGACTGAGCCCAGCCCTGGGGCTCTCCAGTTCCAGGCTCAAGACCAGCTCTGGAGCTCTTGGACAAATCCCTGGTACAAGGATCATCATGCCTGATGCCAGTCTGTGAGGGGAGCACAGAGGCTTCATTAGCTGATGTTTAGGGAAGGCTTTGGGCAGGAAAAGTGTATTCAGCGTTAAAAATGAGTGAGCATCAGTAATGCCAAAAATGTGTGTGATACAGGGAAAGACAATACTGGAGGACAGAGTGCTCAGGGAGCTGGGAGCTGGCCCAGACAGAGCCACAGAATTCCTAGTGTCCAGGCAGAGGGCATGGCTGCAGCCCTGGCTGTGGCACAGTGTCCTTCAGGGACCAGTGGCCCACCTTGCCTGGCACGTGGAGCAGTGGAATACTCAGCAGTCTCCTGGGGAGTAGCAAGCAGGAGATGTGCTGGTACCACTGTCCTTCCATCATCCCTTCATCCCAGTCCTCAGACTTGTTGGGCTGAAGACACCTCCCTTCCCCTGAGAAATGGGTGGTCCAACTAACTTCTCATGCTTCCCTCCCCAACACTGCCCAGTTTTACACCTCCAAGGCCACACTGAGGAATGACAGTCACACAACAGCACTGGGCACCTTGAAATGGGAATACAAGCTCTGCCTGTCCTGTTCATTGAGCAGATCTGTTATACAGGGTCTGTGCAAAACTGCTGAGCATTCAGCAGGTCTCTTACAGGGAGCAGCCCTGGGAAACCAGACTCACTCCTCCTCCCTCCTCTCCTAGGACTGAATGCCATCCTTGGTCCAAATCAGGAGGCTGCAATTTCCTTGATTACAGGAGCAGGTCAGCATGGAGACCTCACCACAGGGAGATGAGCCACAGCTCTCTGGGCTTCCCTTGCTTTTGTGGTGACATTGGCTCAGGCTTTGTGCTCAAGAGCTGGGGGTGAGAAAGTGTGGAAAGGAGGAGCTGAGAGCATGAACACAGCAAGGACTGAGAAGGTGAATTTGCTGACTTACATGGTTTTCCTGCTGCTCTCCAGGGTCCATCTCACACTGCAGGGAACCTGCAAGCATCCCTGTCAGTGGCTTTGGCCCCTGGAGCAACTCCTGTCCCTCCCAGACAGCTCAGATCTTGGTCAGCAGGAACACAGAGGCTCTCTGCAACTCCAGCAGAGTTCCCAAAGGCTTGGATGGGAAAGTACCTCATAACCCTTCTCTTCCCAGCCCTCTAGCACAAAAACATCTTTGATCTCTTGTGTATTACTTCAATATCTCCCCTGTGACGTGGTTCTGTCGGAGGGAAGGAAATGTCCCTTGGTCCTATCCCCAGGTGAAGGTACAGCTCTCATGCACACGTGCTGGAGTGACACTGTGCCTCGTGCTCGCGGGGAAATGAGGACACTTCCTCCTCCCTCCCTGAGGAGCACAGCTGAGCTGCTTGCAGGGGAAGTGCTGCCAAGCTTCCCAGATGAACTGCATGTCACTTCCCACGTCCCTGGCGCAGCAGCTCTGACACTGAGTTGACAAGTGCTGCCAGCACGCCGGGAGCATTCCCCCTTCTGGAGGCTGTTCCAAACCAGATCCGAGCTCTGAGCCCATTTCACTGGTGACCCACTGTTACTGCAGGGCAGTGAGGCACAGCAAATTCTATGAGAGCCAGGACAATGACAGCAGGGACCAGGAGAACCTTTGGAGAGAGAATGATTCACATTGCAGTGGGTGCCCAGAGCAGTGGGATCTGCAGAAGGTTTGTGCTATAGGATCCAAGCAGGATTGAGCACAAAGTGCAGCAGGACAAGGTTGTGCTGTATTCAGAATTTCTGCTCAAAAGCAACTTTCCCAATACCAGTGCTGGGTGCAGCCTTTCACAACCACAGCTTTCCCAGCCAGCTCACTCCAATCTAAGGGGAGAAAGAAAGGAAAAGAAATGAAAACTGTGATATTTCTGATTCAAGAGAGAGAAAGATACAGAAGATGGATGTTTGCCACAGGGCTTCACAGACATCTTCAAATTTCTTTTTTTTATGGTAAATATCATGTGTGACTCTTGGCAAATCAAAAACTTACACTCCATTGGAACATCTCATTTGCTGTCTTGTTTGACACAGAATTATAAGATGTAACCAGCTCCTCCTGTTGTGTCCAACAGCTTGTGTTTGACTAAGGCACAGATTTCCCATCTGTTCTTCAGTCTCAGTCCTTTTTGCTGCAACATCACACTGAGAGCTGGTACAGATGATCCCCCTAAATCCCTCAAATCCTCTTCTAGACACAGTGAGTCCCCATTCTATAGGCACTGCCTGTGTTTCTGGTTCTCTACATCCCACTGCATGGAGCAATATTCATCCTATGTTGTTGGAAGAGAGACAGGCCATGGTACAACTGCTCTGTCACTGATTATCCCACCAGTCTTTCTGCAATCCCCAGCTTTTAACAGCAATTTTATTAATTTTTTTCCCTCTGACTAGTGGCAGAGTTGATCAATACTGGAATTAACAGCTCTCCCTCCACTTTCCAGTTAAGGAAACAGATAATTTTATTTTTCCTGGAGCTACCTGCACCATTTCAGGCTCACTGGGGGTTGCACTGGTTATTCCTTCTGTAGTTCTGGATCATCCCATACCCTGTAAGGCTCTGACACATGGGCTACTGCCCCACAGCAGCCCCTCCACGGGAAGACCTCAAGAAGAGCCCATCTTTAACAGAAGAAGGGGAGGAAGTTGCTGGAAGAGATGACATAGAAGGACATGGAAAGTCCTGGACTTTGGCTCAGTTTAAGACCTTGTCCTCTTGCTTCTTGCTCTTCTGGAAAACTGGCACAGTGTGCCCTAAAACCAGCACAGTGGTGCCTCCAAGTCTCAGCAACTGGAGGCACAACATGATGCCAGCAAAAGAGGGCTGGCAATGCCAGAGCTGACTGGGAAGCCCCACTTCCTTGAAATTATGCTGGGATTTGCAGAATTATTTTCATGTGGGATTAGAAGGGAACCTCAAACAACATTAAAGAGAGCAAAATCCTGTGGTTTTGTTTTGGAAACACGGAATTTTTTTGAAAGCAAATCTGGCTTCTAAGATACCTGGCAGCTTTTGGATCAAAATAACAGAAATCCCAGGGGTCTCAGGGCTGCTCAGGGGATGGGCAGGTGCCAGGAGAGACCATGGTAGATGCCTCTGTTCAGTACAACAGGTCCATGGAGACTTTTTACTGATTGCTGGGTTTGTTATTTTAATTCAGAGCTCCTCAGAATCTGATATGAGATTTTGAAGAAGGCCAGTGGTGGAGGTTTTGGGAAGGGGAAGGAGGACTGGTAGGGAAGGGAATAACCAATTTCATACCCTTCAGTGCATTTAGCCAGGCCCACCTGAAGTTATCATGATGCCAGCAGAGCACATAGGTGCAGACAAGGGGGGGAATGAGACTGGTGTGGATGAACAAACATTTATTTCCAATGTGGTTTTTCCCTTTCATTCCTGCACTCATGGGCAGCCTGCACCACAGAAATACTCCCACATCCCTCCCCTTGCTGCTGAGGGTCTCTGAGACACGTCAGGTTCCACTCATCCAACACAACAGGAGCTGCTGTGAGCACAAACCCAAACTCTGCTCCTCCCCCCGGGGGCCTTCACTGTGCACAAGCCCAAGGTATCCCAATGCTAATTTGAGGCTGGGGGCTAAAGCCAGGAGTGAATGTGACTGGTTAAGCAGGGACAGGAGTTCTACTGCTGAGAAAGCAGCTCCTTATCAGAGCTTAAAATCACAGCCATGCACAGCTGTGCTGGTGCTGCTCAGCAATGAAGGAGCTGATGCCTTCCCTGCTGCTGATGTGAAGATTGTACTCAAGGAGGGAAATGTTTTAAGGAAAGTGGAGGCTCAGCAGAGCTTTTGATTACAGATTTCAATCCCTGACTGATAACACAGTGAGGGTCCTGAAACAATTTGACACGTGGAGGTTTTTAGACATGGGCTATTATCCTTCAGGGCTGATTTGAAACAAATCTTGGGGGCTAATTCTAAAATAGTGAACACACTGCACATCAGGGCACAGCAGGCATTAACACGTTAAAGCCCAGTCATCAAACACACCTTTCACTCATAAACACCTGAGAACTTTGCCATTTACCAATCAGCCCAGCCCAGGATGCTTTTGAGATGCCTTTGTATGCCAGCCCAGAGCCCAGCACAGGGAGCAAGGCTCCTTTTCATTGCTGTGAGTCATGAAGGCATCCTTAGGCAATAGATCCTCCAAGGATTTTAGTGCTCTTCAGGCTGGCCCTTTACAAGGCATCTTCCTTGTGCAATCTTTACCCTGTCCTATCCTGCCCAAGCTGGATGAGTAATGATAAAACCCAGCACGGAGGCCAGCCCCTGTTTGGTTGGATTCTCAACAAGACTGAGCCTGGGGAGAGGGGCCCCAGCACAGGTTCTGACCACGGTGTGAGTTTGGAGCCTGCCAGGGCAAGGGAGAGCAGTGGTTTGCAGCTCAGCTCAGTGGGAAGGAGATGGGCACCAGAAAAGGGGGAAAGGAGTGTCTGGAGGGCACATGGAGATGGAAGGGGAGAGAGGCACTGCTGTTCATTCCTAAGGCTGCTGGCCTCTGAAGCACTGCCCTCACACTATGCAGGGCTGTCCTGGTTTGAGTTGTGGGGTTTTTGCTTATTCCTCCTACACAGCCTGACCAAATGGCAGGGGGATGTCTCCTTCCCTGAGCTCAGTGGGGAAGAAGTGAGGTATGGAAAGGCTGAGGATCTCAGGGAGCAACAGCCCAGGCAACCCCAGCAGCACAGATTGCTCATGGCTTGGGCAGCCCTTTTGGAACTGTGGGGCTGCTCCAGAGATCTTGGGGCCTTTTGCAAATTTCATGGCAAGAGCAGAAATGTGAGCAGTCACTGAAGTCCCCTGGTGATGGCTGCCACGGGTGCCTTACCCAAATGACAGCTGCATTCAGGGGATGGAATTCCTGGGATGCATCCTGGAGTCTGGGCTCTTGTGACACACCAGCTGCCCAATCCAGCCCTGGCGCCTGGCACTGCTCCTGTGCCACCCTGTTGTGACCGTCTGCCAAAGCAGAGCAGGTGGGACAGGAGGGAAGGCACCTGGTGCCTTTCACAACTCCACATGCCACGTCCACCGCCTTGTCCGATCTCTTAGCGGATGAAGAGACCACCAGACACGGCACCCTCAGAATCGAGCGGC
>WBNO01029117.1:0-16559 GCA_013400575.1 Peucedramus taeniatus
TATTATTATTATTATTATTATTTGTGCTTCATGATTTCTGTTATATAATAGCAGTTCACTGCCTAACTGAAACAGTAATGTAAATAACTTCTAAAATGTTTTTAAAAAATGTTTACTATAGAGCCTTCAATTGGAAAAGATTAGCAATTGTCCATGCTTTTCAAAAATGGATGGCACAGATAATGGGAATCCAGCAGGAGAAATATTATTGCCCAGGCTGTTGTTTAGATGGGACCATTACGAGTTACCTGGTGGTTGTCTACTGTGCAAATCTGCACAGACTATTTCAAGCATAATGAGGCAGAATAAAAGTCCCTCTTGTCCCTGTACCCTTTAAAGAATTTGTAAATAAGCCTTTCAGCACACTTTTTTTTTTTCAGTGTATATTTTTACACATTCAAGCTGAATTAGGAGAGTTGCAAATTCAACCTACGTTAATTACTACAGTGCAAGATGAATTAGTGGTTTCCTTTATTCTAGCTAGTTCTAAAACAGGGGGAGAAGAAAATATCCTTGATTCCCTAGCAAATCACTGCCAGTGTGTCTTCATGAGGAGCTGAAGCAGACTTTTGGGAGTTCTATGAACATATGAGTGTATCTTTTCATATACATTCTGTTCAGAGTTTTCCATTAAATAACTGAGAAATACCTACTTGAAAATGTCATATCTGTTTGTATTGACCCTTTACAATGAAGCCAAAATGAAAAAGAGAAGTCTTAGTGTTTTTAAATCTTAGGTATAAATTTGTGTTATAACACATAAGGATTTTTATGTTTGATATATTCTTTCTGTTTTAAGAAAAGCTCAGTGAAAGGTCTTTTATTAAATGGATAACTCAATTAGACTGAGTGGATTCCAGCAAACTAGGTTAGGTAAAGGATGATTTAAATTTAACTTCAGTCAAACTGCTACTAAAGTTGACAGCTGAATTAATGATGTCTGAGTCAGTAGCAATTCTTTTAAGGTCAGATATATCTGGAAGGACTTGGTCCAGGAGGCACAAAACCAAATAGTTACAAATCAAAAAAGTTATAAGCTCCAGTGGGTAGGACCCAGACACGATAGCTCAGGTTCAAGGAAGATACGTACTAATAGAGATCATGAAGGAACATCTCAAATGTCTTCTTTGAACTTGTTTTGTTTTCTTTATAATAGATGTTAAATGGAAAGTGAGCATTTAAAAGTACAAAATATTTTCTGTTCAAGGTTTTGATCCATTTTGATCAAATGCTCAAAAGTCTGTCTCTTTGAAAATTATCATTATTTCTCTAATTCTAAAAGATCTTAATCAATTTTAAAGACACATTAATTACTTTGATATGCCATAAGTACTGTATACCCACAAGTATTCTAAACTTGATTAAACCCAAAATTGGAGGAACCTGTTTAAGTCCAGATTTCTCATATGGCTTATAAAATGTGCATGCCTTTATAAAGCATGCTCACACTGAGCTGTGCAGTGAGAAGGGAGCTGAGCTACTCAGTACTTTGGTACTATTGACACATGAACAAGAAGAAAATATAGATTTTTTTTTTTCTGTTTGGGAAGTCCTGGTATTGTCCATGTGAGCAAAATGGTGGGTTCTGGTCCTCATATAGAATCTGCAATTCAGGAGAAATCCCGTAGTGCCCTGATGGGCGTGTGGGCAATAATCTGTATAATTCTACAAAGTCTTGCAGAGCACATGCAAGGCGTGGACATCCCACTGGCCTTTTCAGTGCTTGAGTTTGCATAAGTTTTCATGGGTGTAGGAGAAGATATACTTGCCTGTTTCTGTAAAGACTAATTTATCTCTTCATTTCAAAGTGCCATGGCATGGCAATAGAGTGCAGATGAAACAAAAAGTGGTGTCTGAGTCCTTTGAGTGATTACAGTTTTCACTAGGAGCTCTCCCTGGAGTTGTACAATGCACACAGGAGAGCAGCATGCTCTGCAGCCTGCCCTAGTTCTCTGGAAATCCTCTCTCACTGCCTTTTCATATAGAAGAAGACTTGTCAACAGCAGGACTTAATACAAATAGGTAAGAATTCTTACTAAAATTTGTGAAACATCCCTTACACTTTCTAAAATGGTTTGAAAGCCCAGCATATTTTGCGAAAAATACTTCCTTTCCTTGATAAGAAGCATACATCACATTTTTTTTTTGCTGAAAGGATGTGTCAGTCATCCTTTGTATTGACATTGGAAAATTCAACAATATATATCCTTTTTGAGAGATATTTTGACTCACTTTCACTTTGACTCACTTTGACTTACTGCTTTGAGTAAAAATCCAGGCAAGTCTCTTTTTTGCAGCTAACTTTTCTCTTTCAGTTTCTTCCAACAAAATACTTCTTCAGGGTTACCTGTCTGTGTGGCAGATGTCCTAGCTTTTTATTCAAATCTGATTTTTGGGCAGCTTTTCTATTAAGCTCTGTGAATATTCATGAAGAGATTCTGATGTACCTAGAGTTGACTTAATTGGGCAATGAATCAATTGCTGCTAAAACTTATATTAAAAGAGAACTAAAAGAGAAGAATAGAGGAAAAAATCCCTAACTATCTTTCCATTTTTATTTTAAAGAAATATTGCACTGATTGGGAATAATTTGATGCTGAAAGAATCTCTCATGGGACTGAGAGTGAAACTATTGTCTTTCTACAATGGTTAACTACAATGTAGTTATTGTCTAACTACATGGTTAAATCTAGCAGGATCTGAATGAGCAATAGAATCCTGATTTTTATTTTGCTTATGCAAATGGTTTTGCTGTTCAACATAGCTTGTTATGTGCTACCTCATTCTCCCAGTTTAGTGTTCTGCCCCTGCTGATTTCCCAGTCATTGCCAAGCTAAATCCATGCCAGGGTTAGTAGCCACACACCCCTAATTTAGCAATTGCATTTTGAACTCCAGGCATTTTAACAAAGAATTTATAAGAGTTTTTTTTTCTTTCCTTTATAAAAAAACTTTGTCTCAGCTCAGCATTCACAGAGACTGATTTGTCTGCCTACTTGATTTGTTTTCTATTTATAAATAGAGTTATATCTCCAAAGAGGTTTATTTATGAGGGAAATCAGCTCTAACCAGTAGTGTGAATGGAGCAGATTGGGGAAACAAAGCTTTGGAGGGAGGCTAAAATAAAACAAATTAACTGTGTAGCTTTCATTTGGTTTTCATTATTTAAAATAAGATAGCACTGTGGATTTTGATTAAAATGAAAAGACACTGGAATCCCAATTATGTAAACATCCACAGTAAGAGTCAGTCTTTCTGATGAATTCTCAGCATCTTTACTCCCCCACTACTGATTTGCTATTAGTCATACTTCTATTAGTTGTGTTATCCTGAAATATCCATATGAGAGTAACACTTCACACACTCAGTATGTAAGAATAAAAAAATCCTCAATAAGAATAGTCATGTTTTGGGACTGATGTTGAGTATTCTCCTTTAATCCTTAAGTTTTTTAGAACTTGAGTTTGGGAGGATTTTTTGTCCCATGTGTGAGATTTCACCTGATGCTGTTTCCAGCAGAAGTGCCTGCATCTAATTTCTGACTCTCATGTACCATCTCCCTTTAATATTTTTTTTCCTTCAGAGATGGAGATCAGGTATCTGTGTCCCTAGAGATACTGGTACCTATCTGACCTTTGTGTCTCCTGGTAAATGGTTAGAATTTAAATTGCTTGGCTGGTGGAATGTTTCAGCTTTTCCTCATGAGAGCTGATCTTCTGTATTAGTGAGGCCCATTAAAAGGAGTACATGTTCACATCCTAGGAGATGAGCTAATCTGTTCTTTTTTTATTCAAACTGTCACTTAAGCCAGTGTGATTTCTGAAATTCTATTTATTATATAACAGTACTAAATAGCATCCTGTCCAATTGAATATAGGGTATAGCTACCCAAATTGTATATATCTCTTTTGTCAGGCATTCTAGAAAGAGACAAATCAACCTCCTTTGTTCAAATTTTATAGCTTTGTTCATGGGAAAACCACAGGAGCTAAGTATATATCAGGTACAACTTAAAAAACGAATTCAATTTTTTTACAGCAAGCTTCTCAAAATCTTTATAAAAGAATGTTGTCATTTTTTTTATGCTTTTCTATCCCGTAATTCCTCCAGTCATAGTATACACCAAATATTTAAGTAAAGCTAGCTTCATATTCTTAGTTCCATCTGTGTGTATATGTAAATGTATAAATGGAAAAAAATGAGACCTCCTCAGAACTGATGCTAATATCACCTTTTATGAAGTTTAGTGGTTTGAGTAGAATGTTAGCTTTCAATTAAAGAAAGAGCTATGTAAGTGATTGTGTGTATAGTAGTTTTTCTGAAGAGAATGAGAAAATGAAGCTTGCTATTCTGGATTGCTGAAGTCTGAGACTTGTTCTGACAGAGCCAAGAGCTGACAGAGCTCCCCTGGATATTAAAAATAAAAGCAGAAACAATTTAGAAAATATAAATAGGAGACCAAGAAAAAAATGCTGCAGAATGAAACACTTTGATGCTTTGCATTTTTTACAGACTGTCTGTCCCTGTAACAGATCTTCCTCACAAGTAAAACAACAGATATTTAAACACTGGCAAGTTTCATCCCTTAAAATTTAGAGAAAACCTGCAAATCACTTCATTTACTAAGAAACCTAGATGGATTAAATAGATAAAAAAGCTGTGATGAACAGCTGACTCCAGTGTTTTTAAGGACATCATAAGATACTAACATGGACCAGGAGAGCACTGCAAATATTCTTACAGAGAATAACAGGTTGTCTCAATTTTTGAATGTTTGTCCCTTCACCTAACAAGTTCACAGTCTGAAATGCTGTCAAACTTTACCTGGATATCTCCTTTTTTTTCTTTCCCCTAATTGTGTTTCTGTAAAACTTTCAGGAATAATTACTGGTGAATCTCTACAACAAGATACAAATAAAGTAAGTTGGTAGCATGAGGGAAAAAAATTCCCCTTTTTTTTTTTTTTTTTTTTGCAAATTAAATATCTCAGTCCAACATGAATTATTTAATTCAATTGCTTTAATTCCATGGGATTACTTGGGATTTTTTTAGCCCTAAGGGTTGCTGGATTTTTTTTATTTTTTTTGACCTGAGACCAGAGAGGACACAAACTTGTATTTGTCAGTAGTATAATTTTATTCACTTATTCTTACCTGCAAGAGTTCAAGAAGCATTTAGACAAGGCTCTCAGGCACATGGTGGGATTCTTGGGGCTGTTCTGTGCAGGGCCAGGGACTGACTTTGATGATCCCTGTGGGTCCCTTCAAACTCAGGATATTCTGTGATTGCATGAATGCTGGCTGTATGATGTAAATTCAGCATGTAACTTTTTGAAGCCTCGAGTTCTCAATAATTTGTAAAATCAAGCTTTATATGAATAAAAATTACAGGGCCAGTCTCTGAAACCTGGGATATTTTTTTTATATATTTTTAGATATTTTTAGATCAGTTGCTGAAGAATAACTTGAAAACAAGAGGTACCTTGTCTGATACATATTACCAACCTTACTCATGGATCACATGGGGCATTATTAAATAATTTTTGCTCTCTTCCAAACATGCTGGAAGCTCCAAATTTACCTTGCAAAGGCTGAAATTGGATGCAAAATAGATTAGGTAGTGTCTCCCTAGAAAGCAAACAGAGGAAAAAAGGTTCATGAAGCCTGAAAAGATTATTACATTTCTATTGCAGCCATTTTTAGCTATACAGATGAAATCTGGAAACCTTGGGCTAGCCAAAGGAGGTCTTGAGACAGAGGTGCTGCTATTGCTCATGGAGTGGTTCAGGGGCACAAGCTCACTCAGGGTGAAACAGTGGCCTCTCCCAGCCTCACCCAAATTCTTCAAATTCTTAATGTTTAAATTAAGACCATTAACTTTGACTTCCTCACTCACATGAGTGAGTCTATATCCAACCACTAATGTTGTGTGCAAATAAATACCTATGTGTTTATATACATTTAAATTTATTACATTTCTCTGTATATTTCTCTGTAATGTGAAGGGATAAGCATGGTTTTTTTTTCTTTTCTTTTGTTTTCTTTTTTTCCTGAGCAGAATCAATTTGACTGTAATTTTGTGGTATTTGGCCCCTGACACAAATAATTTCAATGAATCATCCTTGACTGTTTTCTTTCTCTGAAGAGATGCCCAAATATATGCAAAACACTTTAAAACTATGGCAGCTCTTTTTTTTTTTTTTTTAATTCAGATAACCCCAAATCACCAATGACTTAAGAAGAAACTTAAACTTTAGAGGCATATGTAGAAAGCAGGAGGAGATGTAACTGAATGAGCATGCTTCTTGTTCAGGAAGATTTTATTGAGGCTCCTTGTAAGTGACACCTTTAGTAGTGGCTCAAATTAAAAATTTAGAACAGAGAAGAATGGATTGGTGATATAAGAACAGCCATGCACAACAGAAAATTATTGAAGAATTGAACTGATTTGGGAATTTTTATTATTTATTGTCCTATTTTGACAAGAATAGTTTGTTCTAGGTTTCTGAACAGGAAGTTTTCCTAGTCTTGCTCTGGACTCATGAGAACTGCTTTGAAAAAATTGCTTTTGTACTTAGTAATTAAGATGTTATTATATAATTTGTACTTGGTAATCAAGGTGATGCTACATCAATATGTATTATTTTAAGTTCCACTCTTCGCTCCTTTCTTAATCTCTTTCTATCTGTGTATATGGTTGAATATATTACTCATACATTTTTAGCAGTGTAAGAATTAATGCCTGTTTGCCCTCATAAACGGCAGCTCCTTTCTTTGAAAGAGTTAACAGCAGATTGCCAGTTAGACACTGGCTTGTGCAGCAGTGCTGTCAATGAAGCGGGATATTGCTGGATTAGACAATACTGTCACCATCCAACTATAATATACTGCCTCTGTAGACAGTGGCAGAACTAGAAGGAATAGATTCTGCCTTAGAAAATGCACATTAGGTGTTTTTTTCCACAGATGAATCTATGCTAATTTAGCATACTTGGGACTGTGGCCAATGCATTCCATTAAAGAGAGCTAGTGCAAAACTGCAGTGTCCCATTTGTCGTGGTACACACCCATACAACAACATCTTGATGAGTTTGAGAGGTCAAGGACTATCTGAGCCTTCCCTGAGATATAAGGTATAATGTTTGGTGTTTCATGGAAACCAATTTGATTCCATGAGTAAGGAAGACCTTCATTGCAATGTTGCTGTTTAAGTTACAGTTCCAGAAGAACCCATGTGATTGGAACACTAGATTCCATCTGGGAATTGAAATCCCTGAAGTCTATAACTGTAACTAGGAGTTACAGTACTCTGGCAGCCTCCTGGCGGGTCACCCACCATAGTTCTGGCATTGTAAGCATACAAAGCCTTTTCACTAGCACCATGTAGCAGAAGAGTTAGAGGCTCTCTCTTCAGCCTCTTTCTGCTGAAATGTGAGTTTTCTTGTGCGTTTTGGTAGGACTTGTATGATCAGTCTGAAAAAGGTTGTCAGACAAGACGAACCCCACATCTGATTTAGTGTATTAATCCCTGTGTTACTACAGCTAGTTGCTATGGGAAATGATAATTACAACATCCTGCTAGTGCAGGAGACAGTACAAGAATTGGGATTTTACTGCTTTCTTCAAAATGAAAAACATGTGTTAAAAGTCATATTGATTATTTTAATACCATCTCCCACAGCAATATAGTTCAGCAGTATGACTCCTCCTTGTCTGTAGTATGCCAGGCAGGAGAGAAACAAAAATATTGATCTGCTATTGACTAACTATACTGGAAAATACTTTGTACTAACCATTTGAATAGGAAATGGAAGAATGCTCTAAAATAACATTTGTTACCATGCTTCATGATATTACCATAGAAACTAAGAGTTTCCTCTGAATGCTTTGCTTTTGTATTTGTATTTTCACCAGAAAAGGGATGTTAACTACTGGTCTTAAATAAGAAAACTGATCATTAATTTTTCATTTTGTGAAGTCCCACTAACCAGAGCAAATTTACAAAAAGATAGGCATCAAACAAAGAACATAGCAATTTAAAATTACAGAAAACTATGATTCAATACACCATTAAAATGGTTTAATTTAAATCTATGTTTTAAAATATAATGATGTTAAAAAGCCTTTAAAAGTCTAACTAAAAAAAAAGGTGTCTAGATAGCTCAGTGGCTTTCAGTAAGATGTTGAAGCACATCTATTTATGTCCTTTCAAAACCAGCTTGAGTTGGCGGGAAAAGAAGGCTGTTTCAAGTCTGTGATTTGATAGCACTGGTCACATGCACTTGTGATGCTCAGGTAGCTCTTTAAGTATTATGAAACATATCTCTAATGGCAATGAATCGGCTGCTTTAGTAATGGTGATGGGAAGATGATACCATGAAGATAAAATATACACCTAAGAGACCTTGAACTAAGAGATTTCTCCCTGGTGGACAAATCTGGAGATGTATGCGTGCTACGGTTTCTGTGTTATATCTCCAGCATTACAGGAATATGTTTCATATTCCAGACCACATTAGTCACGAGCCTATCTAATTATGATTCAGACAGTCACACCAGCTTTGGTAATTAATATTGTTGGTAAAAATGACAGTAGACTTTTAAGTCAGTCGCTATAGTTTTAATTAGGATGCTACTTTCCCCCATCCTATGCAGGTCCAGAGAGCCACAGTGGGAGGGGACTAAGGATTTTAGTCTTCTTTCACTCCTTGTGAAAACAGTGTGATACAAAATGCCCATGGATGCTTGCTTGTCCCTTGAGCAGCTTGGCTCCACTAGGAGTGTGGCACAGCAGTGGATTTTAGGAAGCACAGTATGTGTGAGACCAGTGTGTAATGGAGAAGGAAGCAAACAATAGGGAATGGCTGTGCTGATTGAGTCTTAAGTAAGTAAAAAATAAGTACCTGTCCCTGCATCAGAAGCAATTCTCTTTCTCAAGCAAAGAGAAATTCTGTCATAATGATGCAGCCTCTTGATTCATAAAGTTAGAAAGATTAGACACACTACATGAGACACGAAACTGGAATGGCTTCTGTGATGATCCATGAACTGCTAAAGCTGATACAGAGCAGCAGCAATTTATACATTGTCAGGGAGAGGTTGGCCTGTCTCAGCTGAAGCACTCAAGCTCTTGATTTGTACACATGACATTAATTTTAAAGGTTTACTCAACATTCTTGTGATTTTTTTTTAATTAGCATGTGTTTCATTAAATCCACAAGGTATGATTACCAAGAAGTTAAAATAAGTTTTTCATAATGAAATGCATGAAATTCTATCCTTAACAGCCATATTGCTTGATTTAAAACTGACATTAAGAACGTTTAAAAATGCCTCTACAGAATTCAGCTAGCATACATAGCCCAAGTGTTGCCATTAGGATAACACACGGTGATAAGTTTAATAGATTAGCAGAAAAAATATTATAGCAAGTGAGTAATAACAGTTAACAACTTTGAGAAACTAACTGCTTTAAGTTAAAATCTTTGGAAATATTAGCATTTGTAGCACTGTTGAGCATTAGTGCAGCCCCATGTATATATCCCTTTAGGGCTCTTTAATGGTACAATAATGCACCATGGAATAGTAATGAAAAATGTATGTAATTTAAAAATAAGATACAGATAATATTCATTCGCTACTGGTCAAACTTTCCTGGATGTTAGAGAAGTGAGTTAACTGTAAGTGCTTGTTTCAAACTAGATTTCACACTGGAAGTAAGAATAGACATTTGCCTTCCAGGTACTTAATTACTCCATTAGACAATGATGGATTTTTTGTATTATAGAGATTCTTAGAAGATGAAAAATACTGATTGCTTCCCTTCTCTAATATAGCAATAGTCCATGTCTCAGAACTAGTTTGATTGTCAAAGTTAATAATATTTTAATATGTTTAGAGACGGCCTCATTCTTCTTGGTGGAAAAATGAAATTGCTTTTGACATTAGGGTGTTTTGTTATCTGTTCCATGAGTAGCATCAATATCACATAAATTCGATGGCATGCTTCAGGTGTGTTTTCTATAAACAAAATGCAAGAGAAAAAATGTCTTTAATGCATCACAGTTTGAGTTCTTTCTCTGTAAATAGTAATTGTGTGTTAGAGCAAAAATATTTGGGTTTTCTATGGAATGAATGCTAAACTAAACCAAAGGTCTCTATCAGAATGTTCTCTTAACAAAAATGAAATTTTGAAAATATAAAATCTCTAAATTGAAATAAAATTAGAAGTTTTAAAATTTATTCTTTAGCATTAAAATATATACTACGTTATCACAGAACACTGTTTGATTTCTAAGCCAGACCTCATTGTGAGCAATGATAAGGGAAGTTCTGAACAAGAGTAAGACTACCCACTTTAAAGATAAGTAATTTGTAGTCAGATTTATCTTTATTAAAAGTGGCTGGCAACTCTGTTGAATATTGTAATTTAAGTAAATAGGCTTAATACTTAATGATTTTTTAAAATTCATGTACATAAATACAATTTTTTCTCTAATTTTCTTAATTTTATTATGGCTGGTGTCAATCAGTTTCAGTGCTCTCTGTAATATTAATACAGTCTTTGCATTCTCTGTTTTTCATCATGACATTTAAGTTTAAAAAAAATGTTAGGAAGGCATTCTCTGTCTGGGAGCATGTACAGGATCAAATGCCAGAGATCCAATTTTACGTATCTACCACTCCCAAAGGGAAAATTACCTTGGACTCCATCTGCTTCTGTTCTTTTTGAATTAGGGAGGAAAAACTAATCTGAGTTCTACAAAAGTAGAAATACTTTTGGACAATTCTCTACGTTTTACATGCAAATGGAAATTATCAGTTGTAATGTAAAAGAGGATAATTAAGGAGCTCAATTTCATGACCATCGAGATTTTAAGAGGGGTATGGTGGTGCTACCTAGCCTGGGGGGGTTTTGTTTATGATAAATTGTCTGTGTATTTCCAGGCTCTCAGGTTGAACACAGCAGTTAGTGTAGAAGAGTGACTATTTGAAGAAAGGAATTAAGATATGCTGTAAGAAAATATGCTTGAATATCTGCTCTAAGGATCTAGCTGGCATCACATCTGTTCAATAACTTAGCTGCTCACCTCTCTGGGTTTGCTGGTTGAGTAAGCAATCGATTGTGAATGGCAGGCTTAGCTCCTCTCTTTACATTCCATACCCCCTCACAAATGCAAAAAAATTACCAGAAACCTGAGGAATGTTTTGTCTTCCTGGCTTTCTTTTATTATAGCAGTTCATTCTAGTATTTGCATCATTTGGAGTGCTGGCAGCTGAAATGATATAAAAGCAGAGAACTGACTCAAAGTCAGAGATTATCTTTCTGTCAAAAGTAAATCCTTTCTGTAAATTATCTTTCTGTCAAAAGTAAATCCTGAACTCAGTGGCATAGAGTAATACTGAATGGACACTGAGCACCTAGAACCCTAGAGGATCTTTATTGCAAGGGTATCACCTTCCTTGTTTAGGCATTTGTTCTGTGAGCACGCTGTCATGTTGCCTCCTTGTGCACTGTGAAGAAGATGAGTGTCTGATAAAACCATGCAAGATAAAAAATCAGCTGAAAAACAGTGTAGCCAGCCAGTAGGAAATGGTGAGGACAGGGACATGTCTGCCTCTCTCTGGGATTTGAAGCATCTTACAAAATGCTTCCTGGCAATTCCTTCCTTTACTGGGATTTTCAGTACTAACCATCCTGTTTTCTTTAAGAAGCGAGTCACAAAGAGAAAGCAGGCAGGCAGAGCTCTTGATACCTTCCACCCCTTTTTTCACTTTGAGAAGTCATGTTATGTGAAAAATAAATCCTAAATAATTCTGTGAAATGCCTAGTTTATGCCTTTTTTTTTTTTTTTAATAAAAGTCTCATTGTTCTTAAAGGAAGGGTGTTTGTCTAAGTTGAGTGTCCTTTCCAGGTGGTTGTTCCTTGACCCTTGCTTTTGGGTGAGTGCAGTATCATTGCTTTGCTGGACTTTTGCTTTGTCAGCCTTGCAGAGCTGAGCTGGCACCTTGCTTGCATTTTTCAACTCAAACTGAATGACTTCAGTTTGCTTAAGCTACACCCTTTATCTACTTCTCCAAGGCTATGCTGTTCTGTTCTCCTGTCCTTATCAGAGTAAAGGGCTGTTCTGTTCTGCTGTCCTTATCACCATAACTCAGAGGCTTCGCCAGTGCAGTGCAGTCAGGTAATAAATGGTGTAAGCAGCAGATCCAGCAGAGACATCAATGAAACCCATTTTGAAACGTATTCAGTGCCATAGCAAATAAAGCAGGTGACCTAAGCAAATAAATAAAATAAAGAAACAAACAAACAAATAAATAAGAGAGAGAGAAGAAAAAAAAACTTCTGGGGAAATCTGTGTTTTTATAAAAAGCAATGAATAAGGAGTAGAAAAAAGGGACTGTCCAAGAAAACCAGAATGGGGAAGATTCTTGTCTACACTACTGAATTCAGTGAATCTGAAAATTCAGCAAACCTGATGTAAATCTGAGATTATTATACTGAAGTAGGGCTTTAGAGGAGAAACTAATCTGGAAAGAAAGAACCCAAGACTGAATTCCTACAAAGCTTTTTTTTGTTGTTGTTATGAATGTGCTTTATCAGTGTAACTAGGGAATTATGCAATCAGGATAAAAACAGAGAGTAAAACTATGTAAGACAAAAAAAAGTTAAGCACTCATACTAGAAAAAGCTTTGAAATTATTAACATAATATTGGGTCATATCCTGGCACCTGTAACTAGTTGGGGGTGACATCATGCTTCACTGGAACAGCGGTGGGAATCAGGGTAAGAAAGTTTTGTGTTTATTTCTGTTTAGGCAGATGGGATTATCCATTAATCCAATGGATTCTTTCAATAAGTACAAGACAGTTTGAGACACTGCAGCTTCTAGTGTTTTGCCTGTTGCAACTTGCAAAAGGCAAGACTTTTGTCATTTTGTAAGACTTTTGTAATGCTTAAAGTAACTCCCCTCCATTTTCTGCAAAAACATAATTAAATTCCTGTTGACCAAACTGAATAATTTATGTGAGCAATTGTTGTTTATACCTTCAAATACTTCCAGATAATCGACATTGCATTTGGTGGCATAGCAGTTTTTCCTTACTTATCTACATATTTATCTTAGCTACCTAGAACAGAGTTAAGATCCCTTACACAATAGTGTCCTAGAGTTTGATTTTTAAATCTTTCAATCCACTGGAATACTGTAATTAATTGTTTAAAATAGTAAAATTTTCATGTCATAGTTCACTCAGTCCTTGTACACATTTCTGTTGTGCACATTTCTTTCCAGATATGGAGTTGCAATAGATTTTGTATTGGTACTCCCTGTTATTCAAGTAACATCTATTTGCTTAACTAGAAGACTGCAATGGAATTTACAGTTGTCTTTGGAGTGCTGAATTCTCTTGAAATTAAGCCTAAGTATTTGATTACTATTTTTTCTACTTTAAATATTTTTTTACACAAATAGATACAGTGAATGACAAAAAAAATTTGCCCTCTGTGGTGGTAGACCATTCATGACACCTCCTCTTTTATCTTTAAGCTATCACTATTATCCACTGATACTATGTTTCTCCAATCACTTACTGCCTCTTCCCATTTCCATGACTTCTCAGAAATTGTTTGTATTACTTCCTTGTTAGAATATATAACTGGAATAGCTATTTTGTATAGATTCATAAAATATTAGATACCATTCTACAATGACACTTTTCACATGTGAAAAGTACATTTTAAAAAGGCTGAATTGTGTTGTACTTATCAAATTTTCAGTGTCGCTTCTTCACAGCCAGATACACTCTGAAACATGAAACAAGAGAACAACAACAACAAGCATTAAGAAATCTGTTCTGTAGAGTTTCTAATATCTGTCCTAGTCTAAATGCTTTCTCTCACTGTATTTCTTGTTATGTCGAGGGCACAGCTGTTTCCCAGAGTAGTGCAGTTGTCACCATAATGTGTGGCAAGCAGAGAAAATGAGAAATCATTTGGTTAGTCTGACAAAGAAAAAAAAGGTGAAAAAAGTGTGTAACATGCACATTTTAAAACTAATTTTAAATCTGACAAAGAGGCAATCAAGACTGGTAGGATGTTGATACAGTTCAGTTCCTCTCAGGATCTGAGTTGTTTTAAGCTGTGCATGTTGGAGTTTGTGAGCGACAAACCACTGTATCAAAGAGGCGTACAAACAGGGTATTACAATAATCCAGACTTGATGTTATAAAAAACATGAATCAAGAGCTCAGCACCCTGTGGAGACAGTAAGCTTTAATCTTTACCCTCTACTAAATTCCTGAAATGGTATTAGGTACTTACAACTCTCAAAGTCTTATCATGTGTACTGAGCTGAAAATGGTAATTTTTCTGTTGACATTATTGAAGTTTCCACTTACTCTACTTCAATTAAATGATCTCCAAAGTTCCCTTTTTTAATTGATTGGGATTTCTCAGGCTGTCATTCATAACTCATGCAAATTTCCAGCACTCAGATCAATGCAATTACTTTTTTCCTTTACCTTTCCAGTTATCTTTCTTACCAGTAAGAAATTTTTAAAACAGAATTGACAATAGTGTTCCAAGAATGATTTTGTCAAAACACGATAAAAGGCCTTTAAAGGCAAATTAATCCTCCTTTTTGTACCAAGATTATAGCAGAGGAACAATTCTTCCCTTTTTTAACTCCTTCCATGATGACTCCTGAAGATCACTGACCCAGAGTGTTAAGTGACATGTAACATATTTGGGTCAATGAGAAGGAAATAGTTATAGACTTTAAAAGTATCTGTACTCTCCCCTGAAATTGTATCCTCTGTTGCTGTGGAAATCCTAAATAGCATGATTTTTCATGTTGGATTACCAATATTGTTCAACAGAAAATAAAAAATAAATACCTTTTGGAACATCTTCTATTCTCTTAGACATGCCATATTTATGAGAATGATGCACAGGTTTTTATTGCCTGTTTCCAGATATGAAAATTTACTATTTCCTGATCTTGAGTAGAAACGTAATTCCAATTTTATTTAAAAGGTGAATGTAACACAAAATACAGCATAGAAAAGATGGAATAAAACTTGAAAAATTTAAGGTAATAGGTGACAGAGGAAAGCAGTCACACACAGAAATGAAAAATAGGTGGCAATAAGGGAAAGCAAATAAAAGTTCTTATGTTCCTAGCATTTGTATAGGAGCATCACCCACATGTTCTGGCCTAGAATTAAGGAGTTGCCTATATTTCTACACATTTATAGTGTAGATATAGCTTCAGCGAGGTTAAACCTAAATTTCCAATTGACAAACAATTGATAAACAATAGACTTCTAAGACAGAAAAGGGAACACGTCCGTTTTATGCTGTCTTATTATGTAAACCCTTTTCAAGCTGGAAAAGAGTGGAAGGTTTTTTGTTTGGTTTGTTTTATTAATCTTAGGAGAAGAAGGCCATTTCCACAACATTTCCGGATATTTTTTCAGTTTCACTTCTGTTTTAAATACTAGAAGGAATACATTTTGTAACTTTTTGCAATGCACACCAAACTATATAACTCTGGAAATATTTTTTAGGTGCTGACCAGACGATGGAGAGATACAAGGTGATCAGATCACTCTAAAGTTAGGGCTGAATTATATTTTCCTTTTACATTACTTGTTCCTCAAAAATGCACTTTCAGAAGTGCTGGAATGAGAATGTAATGCTGAAACAGTAGTTCTGAAACACAGAAGTGTTTCTGTGATTGCAATAAAATCCAGAGAAATGAAGCACCACATTCAAAAAGCTGTGACTGAGTGAAAATGGTATGTTTTTCTCATTTGACCCAATATCCCATAGGTATTCTCCTATGAGTTCTCTTTTCAGGATCTTTTTACTTATCATGTTCTACCTACCTAGTGGAATGTCCTAGGCTCCATATTGCTGCTATTTTTATTTTTGCTATCTGACACAATTGCTATCTAAGTAGTTGATGCAAAGTTCCCTCTATCAGTGCATTTGTGATCCAGTGTAAGGCAGGGATGTCAGGGGTGTGAGTTACTCACAGTCCATGGTGAACAACTACAATCAGTAATATCTGTTTACAGCAAGAAACTATTGGATGAATGCAATAAGAGCTTCCATTTGTTTTCCTTTGCTCCAGACAGCTGCATGCTGGGTGCATCAGATAGAGCATACAGATAGTGAGTGCTGAGCACACCCGAGGAAATAGAGGCAAATTTTCTTTTTGTGGGGAGGAGAAAGGTTAATTTCTTGTCCTTGACTCATTGTGGAGGAGAAATTAATTTCTGATGGAGGTATTTATAATGAACATCCACACTTTGTGTGCCCTGAGTATATCCAAACAGTGTATTTAATATTCAGCAATAATATGTTTTCAGTTTTTGTCATCTCACCATTGGGAGCACTGACATCTGAATTCAAGCAGTATATATTTAAATGCTGTTCAAGCCTGTAAGAGGTATTTTTGCAGTAATACTTGAGTTACATGGATTTAATTTTTCTCCTGGAGAATTGTCTTTAAATAGTGTCTGCGCCTTGCAAAAAAAAAAAAAAAAGCTAAA
>WBNO01029118.1:0-43075 GCA_013400575.1 Peucedramus taeniatus
GGTCTTATTTAAAACTTTAGTAATTGTGTTTCTACTAAAAAAGACATGAAGATGCTTGCTGAATGGAAGAGAAACTGAATGTTAAATGTTAGTCTTTAGACACTCCGTGTGCACACACACAGTATCTCTATAAAGCTGTAAGCAGGAATTTTTAACTTTAAAAAGTCCATGTTGCTTCTAAGTAAAATCTCTTTTCACTCTTTTTGTTCTCCCATAGAGTACTTTCAATGTTAGGCCCTACTTTGACCTGCGACACTATTTCTCTGTCTGAGTCCTCAGTGCTTATTCCCATCTTGAAGTGAGCACTGTCACTTGTCACCCAAACTCACAGCTCTAACTCTGGCAGAGCAGCCAGGATGAGAACAGAAGCAGAAGTGAAAGACCGGGGCAGAAATGCAGCGCCTGAGAGTATTGAGAAGACAAAATTAGCCTTCTTAAGGCAAAATACTGCAATGGTTCAGAAACATACGTATCTCTTTTCATCAGCCAAAAATAAGATGGCTCATTTATTTAATTTTTTTGGGGTAGGAAAGTGAGGAATTGATGGTTATTATTGTTAAACAGTGCAATGTTAATAGACATTAACTAGACATAGACTACCATGACTAAGTAAAAAAAATATACTTTAAATTTACACTTTATTGTAGCATTTTCAGAATGTAAAATATTTTACACCATTGAAATTGTGCCTATTTATAATAGTTGAAAATATGTCTTGGAGAGAGGCATATAGGACTCATCCCCATGCATGGTAGTGGTTAATCATGTTCAGGCATGTTAGCTGATCTCAGCTGATAGGAAGCAACATACTGGAGAGGTTGTGGTCTCTGAAACAGATGGCTCAAGCCAAGAAAGAACATTACAAATTATAAACATTTACTCAGTATGTAATTGCATTCATCCTGAGGAGCACAGAACAGCCCCAACCCAACACGCAATCTGTACAGGATCTCAGGATTACCTCACCCCTTCATACTAAAACCATCTTTTGAGCTTTGCTCTTTTATTCACTTTAAGGTAGAATTATTATGTTTTACCTCAGAAAGGAAACTTAAAGGCATTCCTACTGCCACATCATGGCCAAATCTTGCAATGAGCTAAACCCTTTATGACGTGAAAAGTTCACTCACACCAGCTGTAGGTTGTGTCATGTCATGATCCTCAGGATCAGGTTGATATCATCACTGCTCCTGATCCCCAAAATACATCTTATGAAGCATGTGGAAGTTACAAAAACAGGCAATTTTCCAGGACTAGATCATCAGCTGGTACTGACATCAATGGAATAATGCCAGCTTACCCCAACTACAGATTTGGCTTCCAAAGTGATGCCTGAAGCAGAATTTATTGTGAGAAAATATATTGGTGCCAGTCTTTGAAAGTCAGAGTTATTATCCATGTGAAAGTAATCTACATTGCCAAGAACCCCCCATATGCTATATTCGATACTAATGAATAGTGTTGACAAAAAGAGGTCCCACAAGAAATTTGAAGTTAATGAACTAAGGTTGCATGAAAATGAGCATTTGGAGTGTAAAGTAGAGGCTCTAATAGAGTTAAACCAAGACACACACTCTGTTGAGATTTTTATGTTTCTGTCTTCTTACATTGTAAAGTAAATTTCCACCCCAAGAAATGTCCTGATCTATATTTTAATGAGCCTCTCCACGTGATGTACATTTTTTGTTTCATTTACTATTAGTGAATGACAAGTGAAGGATATTCATTTTAACTTGAAAATGTCAGGTATGCACTTTAAGAGATATATTTTTCCAGTTTTTAATGAGGTGGTGTTTCTTTTTGAAAGAGATAGCCATCTCTGATGTGGGTACTGTACAGGTGACAACTGATATTTAATAAGTGATGGTTCTTGTATTAGTCGTAGTTCACTAAAGAAAATGTCTCGGATTGCTTTTGAAAAACTCCTAACGTCACTAGCCCAAAGGCAAGATGTGACCTTTTTATTACATAATGAGAATCATTTATTATCTTACAATGTATCTTAAAGTCACAGACAAAATGCCACTTTGATAATTGCTTTCAATTAGCTTTGAGCATAGCATACATTCATAAAATGTCTTCTCTAATTTAGACTTGAATTAGAGAAAATTGCAGACATAATCTACTTTAAGGTTGTCTCATTTAAGATGATTCGTAGTTCTGTATCAAAGAAATCAAAACGGGTGGCTTTAGAGCAGTATTACAAAGTGTTTTAAATACTCTTTTCAATATTTGAGTCTATTCTATTAACAATTAATTAACAAATTAGAATGTTAGTTCATCTTTTTGGATCTTTTATTGTGTATTAACTTTATACTTTTGTTCACCATGGCTGTTTTGAAATTAAGTACTGTCTTATGGTAAAAGAGTACAGCTTGATTAGATGTATAAATAAAGCATGTAAAGACAGCTTATATCTTAATAATAGGCAACAGCTTGGTCTGTCAGCATGTATGTTCTTTCCAACTTTTAAATTCTTCCTTAACAGCAAGCAATAAATCCCACACTCAAAAAGTAAGATTGTACATTGGCATGTATTTTGTTGCATGTGTTTATTAATTTTTTTACATATAATTTAAATTATTTGTGGACAAACTATTACATGTAGATTGGTCTGCTGCATATGGAACGTCGTTCATTAACAAAACCCAGGTATTTTTCCTTTCATCTTAGATTAAATGATGCAGGTCTGGAAGTTATATATAAAGATAAGCCAGGCATCTCAGACAGTTGGAACTGAACTAACTCAAGGGGTAACTCTGTTTTTCTTCTTTCTTCCCCAGATAAAAATTACTCACAAGAACCAAGCTCCCATGTTGATGGGACCACCTCCAAAAACTGGCCTTTTCTCTTCTATCATCAAAAGAACAAGGAACCACAGCAAGGAATAAGCCTATGTAGTTTAGTTAAAAAAAAAAAAAAAAAAAAAAAAAAAATTAGCTTTGTTGGGCTTTGGAATATTTACGCTGGAAATCTTTTGAGAATTTTAGAATATCTTCTATTTGCAAAATCTTGGATTTTGGTTTAACTGTTCTATAGCTGAGCTGATGTAAAACTATGCTACTAGAAAAAATGTTGTCACAGTTTTGTAGGCATTTTGCATGATGAAAGCAGATGTTTACATACAGTGATACAGCATATTTTTTTTGCATGCGTTACCATTTACTAATCTGTGGGTTAATTCTGCCATGGAATATGGGAAGAGAATGTCATGGATAATTTGATTTTCTCTCTTTTCTGTTTCAGCTTTTTCTACTACAATAACCATATGCCATAAGTTCAATAGTATCTCTTCAATCAAACATCTTTACATGAATAGTCAATCTGACCTGTTTCAGAGTAAAATCATTGCAGGTCTTATTAACCTGTATTTTTAGTTTGTCATTTCTTTTACCCTGAGAATATTTTATTCAACTGAGTATTAAAGTCCTGTAAGTTATTCTGATAACTCCTATGTACATGAGTAACTGTACCTGCTGAAAACATCTAACAATATGGACAGTATTCAAATGATCATGATTGTTCTTGAAAGTTTTTGTTAAGATTACAAGTTGATGAAAGTTTGAGCAAAAACTATGGGACTAAGAAGATCATGCTGAGTGAAGATAATAGTACTTGCAAAAGTAGCCATCATTGTTTGTTGAAACCCTAGAATTATTTTCATGAGCAATACATCTCTGTAACATGGCAAACTTTAAATCATTCTCCCCATTGACCAATAGCATAGTGCATATGCACACAAATAACCAAAGCTCATGCCTAATTAAAGTGCATTTCCCACCAAAGATTTAGTGAAGGATGCTTCAGAGAAATGGGTTAATGCATAATTAATCAAACTCACTGGAGTAGACTCACTTCTGAAAATTTACAGTTCTTTTGATTGCATTGTCAATGTCCAGACAAATGTTTGGGTAGGGAAAAGCATTAAATTAATTTCAAGTAAATACTCACTTTTCATTTGTTTCATAAGTTGATTGACATAGTAACATGCTAAATATTGATACATAGATCTCTTAACTATTAGAAAACTAAACTTATATTTTTTGTGTCATAATAATTTATAAATTTATGCTGTCCATAATTACTTTTCCCCGAAGTTAATTTCTCAAGGAAATTATGACCTGTTGTCTATTACCCTTTTGTAGTCTGCTATCTGAAATCCAGACATTTCTTATCATAAATTTTGGTGCGGCAGTTGCTCAGGTTTTAACTTTCTTAGCTCTCTGAGAGACTTCCTAACAGCTTAGAAATCATAATACAGGGATTTGTCTGAGGTTTGCACAGCACTGTCTAATGTTGAAGGGAAGTCGAAGAACGGCAAATTTTTTCAGTCTTGCATATAAACAATCTCAAACAAAACTTTTTGTGCAGTCTTAACATTGTTCTTTGTTCAGAGTGAGCTGCTTCTCAGCTCTGCATGTCTTAATTTCTCAGAGATTTCATAAAAAAACAAGGAAAAAATAAAATTTTGCTTGAAATGCATGATTTCCCATTTTTATCCAGACTTTAGAATGTTAATTATTTATTAAATCTATTTTTCTATTGATTCATTCATCCATTTTAAAAATAATACTTCATCATGCTGTAGTGCACGGTACTGTGCATGTGTTTAAATAAAGTTACTATCATTTGTTCCTCAGTATAAGAATTCAACAGTCCTAATTTATATAATAGACATTAAAATAAAAGTCAGTATATAGTTGGTAAGGATTATGTCTTTGAAATATACAGTCTATGTTCTGTAAACATTAGGAGGTAAATGCCAATTAATATTTTGTTCAGCATTAGGTAGAAAAATAGGAAGGTGATTATTCGCTAAAATTAAGATCTTGTAATTCACCATTCTTGGGTCCAGTGGTGTTGACATTTACAGTTACCATAGGAGTAAATTAGTATTTTTCCTGTGCATTGCAAACACACACACACACACACACACACAGAAGCATTTGATGCACTGAACTACAAACATGGATAAGTATAGAGCAAAAAGAAGGAATTTGCTGATATAATATTACGTAAAGTGTATATTGGTTTTATGAAAATATGGTTACAGGTGATAAATATTTTCACATAACTTGACATAGGATTTTCTACCAATGCTCTCAAGTTTTTGTGGCAAAAATGTGTTTGACAACAATATATGTGTTCTCTATGATTATCTCATGAACATTGTAACTCTGAAAACAAATAAAATTATACATAAGCTATTACTAAATAATGTATGCAATTTTAAATGTGTCAGTCTGTGATAGCAAGTTGGTCACAACACACTTTTTTATATAAAGAGGGATAGATGAGTCCATGCCATCAGAATTACAATTCTGGATAGATATATAAAAAGTAAATCCTATCTGCTGGTTGGTGTTTATAAATTCTCACTGTAACAAAATACAACAGAGCAGCCATTACACTGAATTAACAGTTTTCATAGCAGAGACTGTCTTTCTATTAATCTTGGCTGTTTGGGTTTTTTTAGCATGGCCTCTAATAATTTAAAATCATTCTCAAGTTGAAAGTATTGATGGTGAAGAGAAAAACTTAAGAATACATGAAACATAGTATGAAAAGAAAATGGTTGCTTTAATGAAAGAGAACTTAAAAAGTGAAGATTCTTTTCTTCACTTCAGTAAGCACAGAACTAATATGAAATTATTCATTGGTGTAAGAAGTGAAACAAAGACTATATGCCAATATCTACATACAGCTGAACATGCACTGTTCTTAGGTTGACTGAAGAGGGTATCTGTAAAACTTCTGCTCTTTACAATGAAGCGTTCCTTAAGGCTTCATTAATGACATTTGCAATGTAAATGACAATTAAAATATATAGCTATTAATGTGACACTAGATTTGGAAATCTTTGATCGTTGCGTGTCAACTGGGCAATGTGCTGACAAAAGAACATGATGTCTCAGGAAAAAACTGTAACTTCTGGTATTGGTCAGAGTCTCTCTCATTTCACATGAGTTCCTTTAAAAAGGAGTGGAAGAAGAATTTCTTGCAGAGACAAATAGAGAATTACTGTTTCCAGTACTAGTAAGATATTTGTATGCAAATCATCACAATTGTTTAAAGCTAGGGCTGAGACCTCATGATTTAGGCTTGTTGGTGTGCATATTTGTGTGTCCATGCCAGACCAGGTAACCTGCTGGTACACTCCAGACTCTGATAAAACAGGAAATACTTCGTTTCTGAAACAGGAGTAGACTTTCTATTACATTTGCTCACTCTTAGCTTATCTTATCTTAATCTTCTCTGGGATTGCACGTACATCACAACAATGACTAGCTAATATCCAAAATTGTTTAAGGCAAATAAAGTTACAGATTTCAGCATGTTTCAGAATATCAGTGTAAAAAAGAATATAGTCAGCTGTGGTACAAAACGCAGAAAAATACTGGGTTTTTTTTTCTAAATCTTTAGGTTACTATTTGTTTGCCAAGATTACAGCATTTTAGTGATTATTAGTGATTTAGGGTACTAGTGGTATTCTACAAGTTACTGCCTTTAACCCCAACTGGCTTCTGGGACTTGTAACTTTGAGGCAGAATGTAGCAAGACCAAGACTTTCTGGGTAGCAGACACTTCAGAGAAGTGTTCCTCACCTCTCAGTGGGAGTGACTAGGGAAAATGGCTATAAAATGGAAAGAAAAAAAAAATCAGGAAGAATTATCTCTAGACAAGGAAGTAGGAGAAGATCAGAGAACTCTGCTATGGAATGAGAAAGCAAATACTCAAAGTGAAGCATGATGCAGTGGCATCCACAGAAATGGTTGTGTGGGACCTGGGAGGCCTGATGAAGGCACTCAGGGCTAATGAGCAGCAATGAGCTAAATAATCGGTTAATTACATTTATCTAGAAAGCCCTTCCATTTAAGGCTGAAGGAATAAAGTAGCATTTCCTTGTTTTGAAGGCAGAAAGAGCTAGTGAAATTTGGGCTGAAGTAGACAATACTATGGAGTCTTTCATGGGAAGTGAGAAGGACTTGCAAGCAACTTTATTTCTTTCATACCCTGGGAAAAAAAAAAAAAAAAATTGCCTTTGCAAAACAGCAGTTTGCCAGGCTACTAAGTGGTTAGCCTGAAAATAAATAAATAAATTTAGAAAGCTGAGGTGGGCCAGAGGAGCACAGCTCAATGTTTTATGCAAGAGCGGTGAAGAACGTGTCAGCCTGTTGTCAGCTAATTGCTGCTTGTCTCCAGCTCCATCAGGTCTGAAAGCATTCTGTTTTCTCTCTGTCCACAAGGAAGGAAACTTCTTGTGGTCCTGCTGAGGTGAGTAAAAGCCTTACTGTAGCCCTGGCTGGAAAATGAATAAAACATGGGCGAGACCTGGAAGCTGTTAATGAGAAATAAAGTAATAGCTTCAAATCCGTGGCACGTGAGGCTCTGCGGGTTGCTGTGCAGCAAGGACTGAGGTGGAAATGTCCTCACGTCTGCCAGGGTTTGCTGATGTCTGTCCAACCTGGGCTTGTGCCCTGGGGAGCCTGATGGCTCTTATTCCTCGTTTTTGTTCAGTTTATGGATTTTCAGTTGGTTTTGAAATAAGGGGGTTTCACCTTTTCTGTTTTGCGTGTATCTGTATGGAGCTTTTCCATTATCAGGTTCTCTTATTTTTACAGATACCTCTGAAAAAGAGGAACTTCTCTATGACCATTGACTTCCATTATGTGAAACTGCCTGGCAGCTTGAAGCTATTAATAGGCAACGATACTTCTAGGCATCTAGAGTCTGGGTATGGTGATATTCAGAGGCTGCTTTCTTTCCTTTCTGATTCATGATTCAAAGAGACTCACTGAGAAGCACCTCAGGGCTCTCTTTAAATGTGACTCATACAAAGAGTAAGTGATAATCATCAGGCTTTGTTATTTATAGTAAGGGGGTTGATGGTAAAGAAGCAGATTCATGTGAGGTGCCCACTCTAATAAACGTGGAAAATAATGTACTGAGTCTGAGTGAGAAGGAAAGATTTTGAAGTTTTCTGGTCAATTTTCATACTAGTGTTGATATGAAAATACTTAGCTGCTGATGGACCTCTTTGAAATAAACTTTTGGTTGGTTGTTTTTTTTTTACCTGGGGTGGAATTTGCATGCTGTGAAGGAACACAGTCATTTGTATTAATAGGCTGCTTCTTTGGACAGGGAAGTGAACACTTCTTACTCTTTTGGTGAAAACCATCTTTATGAGCCAAGTTGTGCTGGCTAATAAGAAATTGCCAATCTTCAGGGCTGTCAGTCTATTTACATTAAGTTTACAGAAAAAAGCTCAGGCAACCAAACCATGTGATAACAACTGTTCTATAAATTATTTGTACCTGCAGAGAGAGATTGATAATAGCTTTGTCCCTTGGTGAGGTAGACATTGCAACATGAGCATTGTCACTGTAACTTCTGCCCAGCCATAAGATTAGCTTTTGCAAAGGATGTGGTGTAGGGTTTGTTAGTGGGATGGTTTTATCTTTTGTTGGGTTTTTGAGTAAATAAGAATGTGTTCTAAACCTCTCTTGCTATCCCAGAATGATAAGAACTCAAACTTTGATTCAGACAGATATAAAATATGTTTATCATACACACATATGTAAGCAAGCAAATGCAGGAGGATCTATTCCATCTAAATTGAACTTTACTTCCATATGTTTCAATTCAGTCCTATTATTCAAGGAAAAAAGAAAGAATTTGTTAATTTAGGTAGCTTGAGAGAATTTGGGGTGGAAATGGGTGTGTTGGGCTTTTCTTATCAGTAGTATGACCTTGTTAAAACAATATATATATATACATTAAGGAACTTTTACCTCATTGATATCAATCCCTGTTTTCTTCGAATATAATCTTAATACTGAAGGGGTTTTCTTGTTGTTTGTTTTGTTGTATTTGGGTTTTTTTTTCCTGAAAAACTTGCTAAATCTTTCTTTTAATGTTTCAATAGAAATAATTTACAAGAAGCTTTGAAAGATTTGGTCCAGCTGCCTGATTTACAAAGTCTAAGCTTGGACTGAGATGCAAATTCATGTCTTCATACTTTGTCAGCAGTGCTGGTCAAAAATTCCTTAACCTCTGTTTCATCAAAGTTCATTAAATTGTGTGGAGGAACCTACCTTCCCTAATCAATCTGGGTTTTCACTGGATTCCCATTTCAGAGCAAAATAAGACTTAGTTTTTAAATGTCAAAATATTTTGTCCTTGAATGTTAAAAGGAAACGTAATTTTTTTTTTCATTCATTATTTCTGGTTCATTAATGTAGTGATTAGCATTGTAGTATGACTGACTTTTCACTTTGGAAAGCAAAATGTGAATAAAATGATGCTATTTTTAATTCGCTATGAAGATATTTCCTTTAAGAAAGATTTTTAATTCCTGTATTTGTTCAAGATCCTTCAATGAAACTTTCAACCTTTGTGCCTCTACAGTTGACAGCAGAGTAAAAGGCTGCTCATCAAATTCTAGCATTTATTTAAAGTATACCCACATTTTTAGTATTCCAGTAGGTACACATCTTCTAAGTGTTACATTCAAGGATTTGCTTTTTCATTGTTTCTCTTTTTTCAGATTAATTTGTCAGTACAAGTCTACCTGGTCACTGAACAAAGAAGGGAAATTACATTATTAAGTAATCCTAATTATTATAAAATAAGTGAATCACAGAAGAATATTTTATAGTAGGCATTGTAAAACAATTTAATGACAAGGCAGGTATAATGCTTGTTTTTATTCTAAGGTACAGAAGACGTTGTAATTTAATTGAAAATAGCCATTCAATCACGTTGATAAGGCATATGTATGTCACTGTAATTCTCAAAATCCTGCAGTCTTTAATGTCTCTCAATGTTTTGGGTGAATTATCAGCTACTACTGTGTGATAGATAATCTGAACTCTTTACATCAAAGTTACCCAAAACTTGTACACTGTCTGATGTTTTGCTATCTTCTTTTTGGTCACTGTACCTTTATCACTAAGTACTGTCTACCCAATGTCTAACCCAATTGATGCTATGTTAAAATTCTTGCTGTGACAATCATCAGTCTTATTTTTATGATCTTGGAACACCAGGTTAGTGGACTTGTATGAGGTTAATGGGGCTTTAAAAAATGTTACATTTCTTTGGCACAAGATAAGGTTCACTTCTGATGGGAGTCCTGTCACTTTTTAAGATATAACAACTTTCTCTGTCAAAGAGTTGAGATATTAGTCTGTGTGAAATGATTTATAGTTTTTCCTTGGCTTGCCTTCTGAATCTTAGGCAAAAAAATAAATCTTATGGCAGATGCCAATCGTTTCCTTTTGGTATCCATGTAGAAATATGTGTTAGCACGAGAGCTAGTGAAAGCATTCATATATAACCAGAAAAGCTGTGCTGACAATAGAGAGCAGTGCTCAGTTCCTGGAGTCAAACTCACACAGGCAGACTTTGAAACGTTCAGAAAAGAGTTAAACTCCCTTTATTCGTTTCTAGGGTGACTTCTGTCTAAAAATGCAAGAGTACAAGTAGGTATTTCAAATACGTCTGTAACTTGCTGCTGCTAACGCTCATGTCTGCACAATATTTCTGCTGTTTTCTTATCTCAGATATAGCACAAATGGTAATTTTTAACTATTTCTACTATGGGCTTCCTCCGCAAAGCACAGTGCAATAGCACAGCATAAAAGGAGATTTTAATAAGTGCAATAAAAATGCGTTTTAAGGAGTCCAAGATACCTTCTGGTCCAGCATCACAGGACAGTAAAGGGATTTGCAGGGAAAAAAAAAATCACATAATGCCAATTCTACCCATTCTCTGTAGAAGTTTGCAACACAGAGGGCGTCTAGCCAAATTACAACGTCATTTATTGCTTCATTCTAAATTGTTCACAAATGAATTTGGAGAGTTCCTGTGGTATGATCCTTATCAGAATATATAAACACACAAATGCATAAGGGAGGATTGAGAATATTTTGGCAGATCTGGTTCCCTTTACACGTGTGCCATGCTATTTCTGCTACACCAATGAGGATCCCTTGAGAACATTTGAAGTCCTAGTGTAGGATGAGATATTAAGTCATAGTTTTGGAGATTATGATTGAAATATAGCCTTGGTTGAGACAATTTAAACTGAAGTTAAGGATGTGGATGTGAAGTCCCAAGTCCACTGAAATCCTTGGTTTGCCATTGCAAACATAGAGCTTGTGTTTTATCCCTGTTGTCTTGTGACAGGGCTAGGAACATCTTTCCTGCCCCAGTTAAAATGTCTGCAAAGAGATGAGAAGTTATGTGCATTCACACATCTGTAAAAATCTACTGAATGATTGCACCTGCAACATTTCCCCACACTATTAGCCTTGAAATGAGGTCACCAGGTCTCTTCCTTTCAGCGGAGTGCTCGTGTTTGCCTTTCTCACTTTTCTACATCCTTAGCAATCCGGTATTTCCTTCTCCAAAAGCATTAGCTTCAACGTGCTGTATTAAAACATGTTTTCATCTACACAGTTCTGTAGGTTGGTGGTTAGGCACTAGGCTGAGAAATGGAAATTTTTAGTTTCTCAGGTTAAGGAACAAATCAGACTCTGGTTTTCTAGCAAACACTGTAAGTGCTATAAGCAATTTTATAAGAGAGTCCTGCTCAGTTAAGGACCTGTCTTAAACTCCACCCTCTGAATCTCAAAGCCATGAGAATTTTCAAGCTCCAACTAGGTGGAGTTCACACATCACTGTTTTATTTTGCATCTGCCAATTCACATGTAAATTTTATGGATTCTATGTGTAACTGTGCCTCTTCTCACTATTCAGAGCCTTAAAAATCTACCCTTAAAGTTTGAATCACCCTGCTGGGGTAATGTAATACCGAACTTGAGTATGAATGAATAAATAGTTGCTTTGAACCCAGCTTTTAGTACTTCAACAGAATATTGACTTGGGAACAAAGTCTGTGCTGTTGCCTTAAGAGGCCCTGACACAGCGCTGCAAAAACCAGATCTATGTGCAGCATAGCACAACCCACTCCTAATTATTTCTGCCTAAAGTAGCTGCTGCTGTTGGATTTCTTGTCTTTCATGCTTAAAACAGCAGTGACGCAGTAGTGAGTCAGGCCTTTGCCAGTGCTTAAATAGCCAGGGCTAGGTGCTATATAAAAACATTTATTTTTTTTTTTCTAAAAGCTGGTATGTGTGTAAACCTTGATTACAATGTTATAGGTCTAAGATATGCAAATGGTGTACAAAGAGTACATCTTCAACCTCCTACATTTACATACTGCTTTTTGTTTGCAGTATCAGCTAATGTCTGTGTACTTTGACTTCTGTTTTGTAATTTTTTTGGCACCCACTGCACACCTTCGAGCTTGCTCTGTCTTATGTATAAAGCCAATCTCATAGCTCACTTTTCCAGTGGTATTAAAATGTAAATCAACAGTCTGTATAAAGCACCATATTAAAACATCAAATAGAAACAATCAAATAGAAATTTTGTAGCACTTTTTTTTATCCACTAAAAAAAATGAATTTTCTAAAAGCTGCTAGTCTCATTCCTTAAAAAACTCTTGCATGTAGAACTATAAAAATATTTTTAGTTAACTCATTGCTCCAATCTAGTGGTAAAGAAAGGCTGAGAATACTTATTTGAAGCAATAATTTGTCATGTGACAAAACTGAACATAAAGAAGATACAAGGTTCTTGTCCTTATTTGATTTCCATTTTTTCTCAGTTTCATTCAGATATTGCCATGCATGCAATTAAGCTGGACTGCTACTTAGCAATTCTTCGATTTCTGGCTCATCACTGTTCTATCTTAATCTTCAGTCGTAAAATAATAACTGATTGTCTTAATTCTCCTTAATCTTTGAAGTTTTTGTTTGTTTTCCCATCACTTTGTTTTCCATCTGCTAGTTTGCTTCCTTTGCTTTGTTCATACACTTCTAATTAGAAGTACTTGTTATTGTGATCTGAGTCACAGCCCTTGTAAATTTTCTTTGCTATTCAGATCCATTCAGAGTTCACCTCTAAAGGATTCCTGGTCTGTCAGTTCCCAATCTTATCTTCTGTCAGGAACCATTCTCAGAATGTTTTCTTCCCTGACACCCCACCCCCACTTCCCTTCCTTTCTGGTTACATTAGCCACAGGTTATTTATTTGTCTTTACTTATGAGGCCTTTTGTAGCTTGAGTCTACCTTGACAAAAAGTATTTTTATGTCTATGCCTAAAACCATTTAATGCTGACATGTCTCATTTCATTAAATTTCTGACAGAAAGGCAAATGCTTATTCATAGGATCTACATCTGGTCAAGCCTAGGCAATATTCTTTAGCCAGTAGTTTTAGATTTTAAAGCAAATAATTTGGCAGTTTTAGCATATTTAATACATAATCAAAATTCCTATGGAAATGTCTACAAACCTACTCCATTACCTTCCTTCGAATCCTTCCTTCAACTATCTACAAAAAGACCAAGTTGTACCTATTACCACAGAAAGCAGAACCTGTTGTCTTTCATGTTCTTACATATCTGTATCTGTACTTCACAGCTTTTAAATTACAAATTTGTTTTTAGGGATGGGGGAAGGGAGCTCCGTGTTCTGTGGTGTCAGAGCATCCCGCACAATAGGAGTTCTGCTCCACTACTACATCATTTAAATGTTAGGCCAACAGAGATATATCTATGTAATTTTATGTTGGCAGATGGATTTGTAGCCCACTGATGATTACATTGCATGTCCCATCTGTACATGATCTGCAGGAAACATGAACCTAGCTAGAAGATTTACTCTGTCACAGTTTTAGCTTACTGTTCTGAAACTTCTGTCATTCATTCTCTCTTCTGTTGGTCAAAACCAACAATCACCAGATAACTGGGTTATATGGAGATTTCACTTCTTCCCACTGCAGTCTCCTCACAAATAGAAGAAACTATAAAATCTTTGTCTCATTAAGTGCCTTGTTAGTGTGCTTCTTTAAAATCCCAAATTCCCCTCTGCTTAAAAAAAGAAAAACAGGGTGTGATGGTGTAATCTCAGATCAAGCAACATTGAAGACTTTTTAGGAAGATGCTGAATAGACCAAGTTTGCATACTTCCTTTCTCTCCTGTATATCCCAGGAAAGATGGCCTTCTGAAATTGTTTAACATTTAATTAATTTACCAGTGATCTGATCCAGGATCAGAAAAAAAGATGCAAAAATACTTACTCTGAATTTTGACTTCAGTTTTCAGGTAAAATGACCTAACTGTGATATGGGCGTGCAAGGTTAGAGCTTGAAGGCTAAGTCTGACTACCTGAGGTCACAAAGAGAAATTCCTGGCTTAAAGTGTCTCCCTAGGCAGGTGGCACTGTAGTAAGGGAATGGATCACAAACTCCACTCTCAATATGCTTTATTTATTTTATCTGTTATCTGCCTTCTGTGACATTTCATTTCCATTCCTTCAGTGAGAAGCTGCATTGCTAAAGCTCATTCCATAACTTCAGTGGGGGAAGTTGCAAGAATGAAGAAGTATATGTATTAAAAATGAAGAGAAATAACAAAACGCAGAGTTTGTCATAACTTCCAGTAAGCTACTCCAGTTTTGTTGCCCCTACCTGTTATTTCCCCTTGGTGTTCACCCAGGCAAGATGTTTTCAGGGATAAAAAAGAGAGAAAGTAAGATTACTCGGAGTCAGGGGAAATTAATGTGTTCTTTGCAACAGAGGTGAAGTTCAGTGCTTTGTACAGAAGGCAGCTTTAATTAAAACCTCTGTTTCAGAAATAAAATAAGTAGGTTGAAGTCCAGGTGAAAGAAAGGAGGGGGGAATAAAAGTTGCATTGTCTTTCATTTTTCAGTTTTAGAATCTGCCTACAAGCTGAGGGCACTCTCTGAGCCAGGCTTTGTCACAGGCTCTGCAGGCAGGTGAGGGGAACACACTGGCTGCAGCCTCCTGGATTGGCTGCCTTTTCAATAGCCTGGGTTTCTGCAGCCTTCCCAGTCTCCTTTATGAAGCAAGCACTCTTTTAAATCTATATGATACTGGTAACCCCATCCCCTCTCTAATGTGGCTCACTGGCCTGACACCTTTTAATAAAACTTAGGAAAAGTATTTAAGAGTAGTTAAAAGGTTACTCCTGATATTTTGTGCCTTCTTGGATAAATATTTTCAGTGCGTTTTTATCACTGTCTCCAGTTGCACACCTTGCTTCTTTGTCTTCCTGTACAGCTAATTCTTCTCTTAGATCTTCAGACCTTCTTAACATAGGAACTAAAATTTCAAAGTACTTATTGTATAGTATTTCTTTACAATATATTTTTGTCAGGGAAATGGGTGTGTTTCTCATTCCACCCATTTGCTACCAGGTAGTATGCACAGAGAAAGCTAATACTAAAAGGACTAAATATTTTACTCCTCCCAAGATTCCCAATATATATTTCTTTTATTTGTTACAGTGTGTTCCCTGAATGAAAGTATAGAGGAAATATCTCTACTGCTGTCTTGTGCATTTCCCTTGCAGAAATGCCAAAATTTTAACTGGAATTTCATTCATTGTAATGCAATTTCACATCTAAATTGTTCTAGATTTTACATGAGATTAGAACCCAGCCTGGAAGGTTGGTTAAAGTAAGATCAGGATAAGGAATTGTTCTGAAAAGTATTTAAGGCTGCCTCATCTGGTTTGACTCTACAACCATCAATATGTTTTACAGATGTGAGAAGAAATTCCACATTCTGCTAGGGGTACTGCCAATGGTGTTCTTACTGCCTGGAGTGGTCCTTCCTTTCAGCAGCAGTGGGAATTGCAAAGTCTGGCTCCCATGCCCAAGAGAACCTACCTGTTTTGGAAGAGATCTTTAATTCAGTGAACCTGTCTTTAAGAGGCAAATCTCTCTCAACACCATAGAGAATTATTTATCAGTTATGTCAGAAGCGCTTTAGTAAAGCAAAGAGAATGAAATGGTGTTAAATGTGTGACTTCCATTTTTAGAAGAAATAACTAGCTCATACAAAAAGGTTTTCATTCTGTATGTTAGACAAGAAAAATCCAAATGAAACTTTAATTTTTTTTATATTTTATTTGCATTAGAAATATAAAATTGTTTTCTTTTTACTCTAGAAAATGAACTTTTGAGAGAGCTCCCAAATTCTCATTGAGAACTAGCTTAGCTCTTACTTGGTTCATGTTGAGTGATGTTGTGGCCTCACCACTACTATATTTGAAGTTTTCAATTTATTCCAAAGGGGGATTCTTGTTAATGTACACAGGATGCAAGCTTATTTAAGGTTTGCTTGAGGAAAAGATTCAAGAGTTTGACTGAAGATTTTGAAAACTGACTTATAGTTTACAGAAAGGGCATTATGAAGACAACTCTTTTCAATGAACAAGAACAAAAAATTATAGCCTGCAAAACCCACAAGTCAAGACCGGTTTTGTCAATTAAACACCTACTTCAGCACAGGCAGCTATGACTCGGGACCTAACCTGAGATGTGTGACTTTGCTTGTTCTTTTACTCCCTGAGAGCATTTGTTCACTTACTGCCATGCAGATAATGCATTGCATTTCACAGCACAGCAAGTTTAATCAGGACATGTCATCATTAATTTGTACTGATATGCACTGATGGACAGGGTTCTCCAGGAGCATGACTAGCTGTTTATCAAATGATCATCAGTTCTGGAGAAGAAGTGGTGCAATCCCCCTGTTGTTTTACAGCATCTGCTTTATCATCTGCTCACAGGAGTACCTTTTTTTCCACTCCTTCTCTGGGTTTCCCTTTGTAGCTGTCACTTGTAGACAGCTTCATTTATTTCTGCTGCTTTCTAATTCCTTTAGGAGAGATGTCTAAAAGATATGCTTGATTTATTGAAACATGTTGTGTAACTGAAATGGTTAATGATGGCAAGACAAGACTAAATACCACAATCTGCATTTGATTTCTGAGGCTTTCCTGTTATTTACAAAGTGTCTCTTTGAGTACCATAAATAATTTACAGTTCAAAGTGAATAATTCTAAGTGCTAAAAAGCCAAATTCACATTTATTTCATTTGCTAATGTTTTCGTAATATAACACAAAGCATAAAACCCCCTCTCACTGCTCTATAGTTTAACAAAAGAGCTGTTAGATTAGCACAGAAACTCCAAAGGACTCTTATAGGTTAAGGTGAGGTATCAGTTCTTCAGTCTTGTCGTCCCTATTATGGTAAAATTCTAACTCCAAATGCAGAGAATTTTACCTGACAAAAGACACCAGGGTTAAGCTTTTAGCATGCAAAACTTATCTCACAAGTGCGTTGTTTTATTGCTTTAAAGAATTTAACAGTGGGAATGACTCTGAAAGCTAATCCTAGAGAATGATTTAATTTTATTTGGACATATTGGGACTTGTCTGTAATAGGTGGAAGTAGTGCACATGACTTACAAAATTAAATCATAATCACAAATACTAGAAGAAAAAAAAAGATCCACAGAAATCAAAATGTTTGTCACTGATACACAGTTGTGCACATCAATTTTAAACAATTCTTTCTATTATTGTTACTGTCATATAGTCTAAGCCAAGTTAAAGGAATTTGTAGAAGCATTGAGTAGTTGAACACTTCCAGTATTTTATTTTATCCAAAACATAGAAATTATTACTTTATAATGCCTAGTTCTCTTTGAAGCTAAATATCCCAAATGCTTCTGACAAGACACAAAAAAAAAAAAAAAAAAAAAAAAAAAAAAAAAAAAAAAAAAAAAAAAAAAAAAAAAAAAAAAAAAAACAATAAAAGGGGGAAAAAAAAAAAAAAAAAAAAAAAAAAAAAGGAAAAAAAAAAAAAAAAAAAAAAAAGCAGCCATTAATGATGGGGCAAAAAAAGCAAAAAACTTAAACAGAACAAGAAAAGCTTACTCTTTTAAAAATTGAACTTGATATCTGTATATTGATTATCACATTGCAAGATAACTGATCTTGTTAAAAGATTTGCTGAAGGAGATCAGATCCTGTCCCTCATTTTCTGGAAAAAGATAATTATAGGTTCTGTCTCACATTTGCAGACCAAATAAATCACTCTAAGGGACATCTCATTTAAGGTGAAATAAGAAGTGAGCTGTATCTGAAACCTGTATCCAATATTTGAAATCTTATATAATTTTGATATTATAGTATGAAATATTGACCAAAGATTTCAAGTATCTGCAGAATTCTTGTAAAGAAAGGGAAGATGTTAAGCATCTGACTGTATTCATTTTATCACAACAAAATATTCTTAGTACTACTAGCACTTATGAAAAACTTGGCCCATCGGACATATTTATTATCTGTCATTATTTATGCACCAGCTTTTCCTTCTGAATGATCGATGTTTCCTTTGCTTACCAAAGCTGATAGAAAGGATTGCTACACTCACAATTAAAATTAGTCTCTAATGTTTAACATTACCTAACGACTTCACACAGTAGTGTAAAGAGTGAAGAGAAAAACAACCAATGCCAAGAAGCAATTTTAGGGAAATAGATACTAACTCATCAAATCGACATTTCAGCACTGGGGACAGGTTCATAGTGGAGGTGAATAGGAATAGTTGTCTCTGAGTCAGTGGAGTTGATTTATTACCAGCTGAAAGACCAGTGCTAGACCAACAATGTCCCAGCCCTGTGAAAGGACATGTGCTATTCTCTGTGAATACCAATGGGGTGGGCCTTTTGAATGGGCCTGAGTGGATGTTTTGTACATCTCTGTGATTTGGCAAGAGGTTCCTTTTCTGAAGCCTGAAATGGTTTGCAAATTTGGAGGAAGAATTCAACCAGACGAAGGGAGGGGGAAAGAAAAAAGAAAAAAAGGCCAAGATTTTTGGTAAGTGAAACCGTAGGTACAGGGTGTCTGTGCTAGCCTTCTAACAAGTGAGATGAAGCTAAGGGCACTTCTTCTGCAAGTACCAGCCTAAAAGTATGTCTGCATCAAGGGACTTGTGCCCTCAGTCTCCAGTTTTTAAGAGCTCTCTACTGTGGTACCTGATATACTTTGGAGCAAGCCCAGAGTGTATTTTTGGGGAAGGAATGAGTAGATAGACTGTTTCATGGGGAATAACTGCCTCGGGACAAGGACTTGGATTTCTCTCTGAATTGATGGGTTTCACTGAATTTGAATTTGACAACTGAAGAAATGAGGGGTTTTGTGGCAGGCTAAGAAGGTGCTTTGTACCAAGCCTCCAACTTTAACTCTCAGGACCCTCCATTTCCTCCAGAACTGTCAAGGAAGAGTGCAGAGATATGCAGGAGAGGAGCAAACTGGCTGTGATGCACTGGACATTTAGGTTGCAAGCACTCAGCCTCAGTAAAAGTACTCTGGTGCATAGGATGAGATTCTTAAGGAGTATGTTTCATGTAGCTGATGATACCTGGTTTTCTTACATGTATTTGATGCCACTGTCCTTCATGATACCTTAGTTTACCTTAGAAACCCCAGTGTGTGAAGTGGGCAAGTATTGCTTGTGAAACAGTTACTTCAGCTTTTTTAATGAGTTGCTTGTCAGCATTTCACAAGAGACTTGCTGATTATTGAATCTTGCTCCAGCTGACACCATTTAACAAAAAAATAACCTTTTATGAAATATAAAGATATAGCTATATATATAAACATATTTATGAACCAGAGACTGATATGAATGTAGTCATCATAAATTAAATGTAGCAGCTAATTAAGAGGTGCAGTTTCAATGAATAGAACTATGGGTTTGGTCTTTAAATCCAAATTTTCCTCCATTTAAATTAATCATTATTGTATTGATATTGCCTTAATAACTAAGGATGCAAAGCAAAAGAGAGAGAGGGACAGTGTAAAATGCCAGAAATCCTTGAGCTGTATATTCAAACTCAAGTGTAGTTACAATTGTAGGCAGCTTTAATGATAATGTTAATTGTCTCCCCTCCCCCATCCCTCCAGCCTCCCCATCTCTGCTAACATTCAAATTCACTATTTCTTCTGGATTTCATTTGGCAGTCACATCCCACTCAATGTGAAGGCGTGTAATAGAGAAAAATCAGTCTGCTAGCATACTATATTGGACCCAATTTCTTACTCATCTCATGGCACCAAGACTTCTTTTATCTGCAGGAATGCCAACTGATAGAGCAAATGACAGATGAAGCAGCCACTTGCAACAGTTTGGCTACAGAATTAGGGATACTTTTTTCCCCATTGTGAGATGCCCTTTGGTACTGGCAAAAAAACTCCAACAAACCAACACAAAAACAACAACAACAAAAAAAGCTTGAAAAATTGGCGATACTTTCAAAGGCATCCAAATTAATTAGCATCCAGATCTCACATTCCTTTGTACCATTGCATGAGAGCTCCACATTTATTTTTCGTAGATACGCAAATTGTTGAAAGCCACCAGTTACTGTCTTGTTAGGGAGAGAAGTGTCTTTACTTTCTGAAAGGCTCGGGTTACTCTTATTAAATTTTCTAGTTCACCAATATGTAGAATGCCGTGGAATTCTACTGCATAGGGAAGACAATTTTTTGAAAAGGTAGTAGCACTGTATTTCGATCTTGTCCTGCCTTAAATCCTATAAATTTTATTCAAAAGGCTTTCCATTTAACATTTTTAGGATTTCTGATCTTCTCAAAAAGAAATTTCTTATTGCTAAACTTTCATGGAAACTTCCATTTTCATTTTTATTGTATTTCATTAAATTGTATTGCTAGTTAGTAATTAGTCCCTGTGAACTCTTGAATTATTCTTGTACAAAAACACAAATTAGAATCACAAAATAATTTAGATATATACCTCTCGGGATCTTTAGGTTTTAATCTCTTGCTTAAACCTGTCTTGCAGGCCTAATGCCTCAGGTTAGAGAAGGGTCTTGTCCAGTTGAGTTTTGAATATGTCCAAGGGTAGAGATTCTAGTTTGTCTCTACTACAGTATCCAACCACCTTCCTGGGGAAGATTTCTTCCTAGTGTCGAACTGGAAATTCCCTTCCTGCAGTCTGTTGCCTGTTTTCTTCTCCACTGGTTAAACTGTTCAATCTGCAGAGACTCAGATCTGCCCTTCCTGAAAACAGGTGTGACATCTGCCTGTCTCTGCTCCTCAGAGAGCTCCCACACATGCTAGTCCATTCAGTGACTGAAGAAGTGTGTCTCAGTGAGACTTGCTGGCTCCCTCAGCTGCCTCTGAAGATCAGCCTGGTTCCATGGATCTACACGTTAAATTTGCTTTGAGTCTTCCATGCTTCGTACTAACAGAAGTAATACATGTCCCAGTGCTGCTCCCCAGTATTAGGGTCTGACCTGAAAGAAGTCTTTACAAGTTACAGCTAAGCAAAGCAAACATCATGTTCCTCATCCTTTTCTTGTCTTCTGTCATTAAGTTCCCTGCCCCCTACAGCAATGGGTCTACACTTAGTCTTCTGAGATAACAATAACTTCTCAACTGCTTCTTTTTTACCTCCTGACAGCTGAGCTTTGCTTTTACAATTTTACAACTAAATGCCCAAGAAATATTTTTGGGTAGCTCAACATTGCTTCCAATTTCTGTACAATTCCTTTTAGCATTTGAGTTCACGCAGACGTTTCCTACTCAGGCAAGCTGGCTTCCTGTGCTTGACCTTTTAGCACATTGGAATGGACAAATCTTTTTCTTCTTCTGTTGAAGGTCAACCAGCTCACCTGGCCTCCTTCAAGTCAGTTGCTCATGTGATTCTGCTTAGAAGTTTTACTTGACTATTTGACTTCCTCATGCCTCTCAGGATTTTAAACTCTGTCTCCTACTCAGTTCTGCCAAGGTTATCCTTAACTATTGCATTCCCAACCAGTTCTTATTTCTGAGTAGTAGCTATGCCAAGAAGGTATTACCCTCTCTGCATCTTCATTGCTTGCACAAAATATTTTCCTTGATGTACTCCATAAATTTTGTGTGCTTGTGTTCTGAGATTTCCCTACTCTAGCAGATATCAATATGATTCAAATTTTCCTTGACAAACAGGATCTGCAGCTACAAGCCTTCTTCCAGGTTTTTCAAGCAGGCTTTGTCCATTTCATATCAAATGGTATGTCATCCAGCCATTGCAGCCCTCCAGTCATGGTGTCACCTTCTGTCATGTCAAAGTGGGCTTGTGAATGTAGTCACAAATTATGACCATGTCCATAACTTTTTTTTGTCACTGAAATGTAGAGCACAAATTCTTGTGCTACTTGTTTGTTTACATTTGTCACCGTCTCAGAGAAATAGCTTACTCAGATTGGGGGCTTGCTTTAAACTGTCTGTGCATTCCTGTGTTTAAAACTTTGCTGTCTGAAATGAAGGTTAAAGTACAGTTTCTCTGTGGTCTGCATGCCCTGAGTTTGTAGTATAATGCAGTCTAAATGCTCTGAGTGTTGATAACTCTCCAATGAACCTTTAGTTCTCTGCCAAAAGGACCTACACATAACTAATGCAAGACTAGGAGGTAATACAACAGTGTCTTATCTTGGAGGATGCACTAGGTGCCCCAGCGAGCACAGGGACAATGACAATAGAGAAACCAAGATATGGCATTGCAGTTGGGCTCTTGCTCCAGCTTAGCCCGATGCCTTAAGTTTTAGCTTTTATATTTTTCAGATTCTGTGCTGCTTCAGTGTGTAACTCTGAGCTTCAAATTAAGTGTTAGCAAGCTCTCTTCACAGGATAGGTAGAAAAAATAATCCTTTTTTTGCCCTTGTCCAAGGACAACTGTTACAAACTCCAGGCTGAAAAAGTATAAACGGTGAATTGAAGAGAGAAAAACAAGGAGGATGGAATTTCATAACCCAAGGCTATAATTGGACAATTAATGCCAATATGCAAATGGACCAAAACTTATAAAAGTATAAGACCTTGTGCCCGGTCATCCATTTTGTGAGCATTTGGGTTCACCTTGGGTGTAGCCCTGGCTAGGCTCTTGTACTGCCCAAGGTGTATCCACTGAGGCCTTTGAAGAAGTATCTGCTTTATTCTCCAACTCTGTCTAGCCTCTGTTCTTGGTCAGCCTTCTCAAGGCATCATGCCTGTACTATCTGAGGTTCCTGTCAACAAACTGTACTATGCAGTTCAAGCTTTTGTATTTTATGTGTGTAAGTATAACCATATATATATGGCTGTATTGTGTCTTGAAAAATAATACCTTCTCTTACATAATAAAAACATAAGCTGTTTAGACATTGCTTTGATTTACTGGAATTTATTCTTTATCTCCACAATGAAAGAAAAAGAGTTACTTTAGGCTATGTTTCACAAAACAAGAGAAAATGTTCTGTATTGAAGGAACAAAAAGACTTTCATACACCCATGTACATCAGAATAATTGAACTTTGAAGAAACCAGCAAATGGTGGTTTAATAATTGTGTATTTGTTTTCATCTTACCTATTCTGTTACTCAAAGATTTCACCTAGAGGTTGCTAAACATCTCAAAAAAATACCTGAGTGATCTGCTGTAGCAATAAGCCAAGTTGCTCAATTATATCACATAGACCAGCAGTGGTGTAGGAGCAAAATCTGGCTCCAAATCTTAATGCAACATTCACTTGTGAGCCTCTAAACATACAGAACTTGTATATGTGGTATGTATAATATATGGTATTTCCATGTATTGGAACTCAGGATTCTTAGAGTCATAAAAGGAAAGTCCTTATATGACTGTATCCTTGTCACTTGCCTGCACTGAAGTGGAAAATTCTGGTTCTTTTTGAGCCAACTCAGCTCTCTGGGAATTGTCTTTTCTCTTAAATACTTCAAATAAAATGCTGAATATATCTTCAGCTTGCTAAAATTAGTGCAAGCTGGTTGTTAGCAAAGGAGACAGTAGCTTGGTGAATGATTTAAATAGATGACATGTATGTGAATGATTTCTTTAAAGACAATGGATTTATCACCATTGTGACAGTAGAATATGTCTTTAGGGTTTTTCCTGTAATGGGATTATTTTTTTTAGAAAAAATTCACTACCCAAATTTTTGTAAGTGATCAGAAGGTACTCAGCTACTACAGACAAAATAGTAATAATTCTTTCTTCCCCTTCTGTGTAGGAAATAGCTCAATTAGCTATTTTTATTTGCTTGCTCCTATGTATGAGAGAGTAGTTACCATCCATGCAGAAGTTAGGTCCACTCAAGACAGCAAGTCTTGTGAATTTCATCATCATCAAATGGTGTCTCTTTAACAATGCCTTGAAACAGTTTTCAATGTCCAGGATTTATGGATTGGTGAGTTGTTGCTCAGGTTAATTTTATTTCTAGTTTTAAAGATTTAAAAGATACCCTAAGGGCTTTGTTTGGAAAGAAATTTCCTTGCATTTCAACCAAGATTTAAAAAAAAAAAAAACCAACATTTTTTTTATCCTTCTCACCTTCATCTGCATGGGTTAGTTACTCAGGATGACAAGGAGCATGCATTATACAGTTGAGCAAAGGAAGTATTTTTCATTAAAGCAGATAAATGGGGTTCATAGACACAAATAGAAAGGTGGGTTCAGTTCATTTAACATCAGTCAAATGAAGCTGGGACCCTGGATGTTTATATGTTGATGAACAACTGCAGAAGTCTGTATGTACGTTTATAATTAGACTAATTTAATGCTTTTACCTCAATGCTGACTCTGACCTAGGTCTTCTATTTGCCTCCTCTTTTATGACAGTGGTGAGTTGTTCCAGCCTGTTTCTGATTTAGAATTGGAATGCATGTTGATCCAATCAGAAATTCAGGCAAATTTTGGAGTATATAACAAAGGGGGTGGTTTAGTTTTCTGAAACCTGAAGAAAAAAATGGTAAGAAAGCCAGAAGAGAAGCTCCACAGAAGATGCACAAGAGACACCAGTGGAAATTTCTGACTCATTTGAAAGCTCACATCATTAAAAAATTGAACAAGTGATTTACCGGAGCAATAAGGCAAAAATCAGAGGGAAAATTGAGGCTTAGATTTTGTAGGGATAGCAACAAACTACTCAACTATTCTTGGTCTCATTTCTGTAGCTGCTTGTCTGGTATACTGTCTGGAACCCTTTAATTCAGAAACATCTGGCAGTAAAACTTAGAGATTACCTTTTGTGTTTTCATCACTTTCAGTCTCTAAGTCTTTGAGCACTCTGCTTCCTTGTCTTTCGAAAAATAAATATAAGGCTTTTTGAATATTTTTCATAAGTTCATGGAATTGGATTTCACTTTTGTGTAACAATACAGATATTTAATCACTGCAAATGAGTTCCAGGTGCTGGAATCTTCACTCCTCAGGCTAAGAATATCTTTCTGGAATAAGTGCACCTCAGTAATTTTGTTCCTATATAAAAATGTTCATTTCATTTCTCACCCCCAACTGATTGGTGGTAGCATTTAACTATTTTTGGTTTTTTCATCAAAGATGCCTCTCTTCTTCATACAAAGCTGTATTAGTTGATTACAGGACCTGAAAAATAAGTTATGTTTTGTGTTTCTTTAAAATATGATTTAATTTTGCTATTAATAGATGAAGCCTTACCGTTTCAGAGGAGTTGCTGTGATTTGAAAATATAAATCTAGAAAAATTGGAAAGTGAGTAAATATCTATTTTTAATGAGAAAAAGAAAACCTTCCTGAAGATTTCTGGGTAGTATTTGACCCAATAGATGTATCTCTTAAAATGTAACAATCCTACAAAATAAAAGTATTATAATTTTGGAAGCACTTAAGGGTATCTACGTTCTCTATTTTTTTAATTGAACATTACACTACTGAATAAAAACATGCATCCTTAGAATTATCTGCTACTTATTCCATCCATTTTGTTCCAGGATCAGCTGCAGATTACTCCTCAAGCAAATTTTCACGAAATATATTGATTTGTTTGTTTATTTATATGACTCAGTATTGTTTCTGCCTTGAATTTTGACAGTTTTCTTTGGTCACTGGGTGAGAGCTGAGCCTTGTTTTTCATTCAAGCTGCTGTCTACTGTACACTGCTGTACACTGCGTGCTACACAAACAAACATCCTAAAAAGGAGTAATGCTCCAAGAGAACTGATGGACCTCTGGCATAGAACAGATAGTGGAATTTGATTCTCTTCAGTATTAGTGGGTTTTAGTTTTGTTTTTTTTCAAATTTCTTTTCTTGATACAAGTTGCATTTTGACCAGCATCTAAAGTCATAACAAATTAGACAAGCTGCAACCTATCATTTTTCTCTCTACTCCCTCAGTCAATGTGGAAGGAAAACATTACATCATCCTTTTGTACCAGCAGATTTCTCTCTGAGGTACTTGGCCCACTACTCAAGGCAGTGAGATGTGAAGTGAGAGTCATTCCTTTTTCCTACTTCATCTGTTTCTTTCCCAGCTTTTTGTCACTGGATTTACAAACTGAATGCTGCTGAGGGAGGAGAGCACTATTTCACTGGATAACCTAAAAAGGCAGTGAGGATTTCCCTCTCTGGAATAGTCAGTGGCCTTGTCCTCCCTTGTGTTTGTTACTAGCCAGTGAGAATCTGGGAAGGATAGGAAAAGCACCTGTGAAAACAAAAAACTTGAGGTTTGCCCTGAGCTTCTGTCAGCTCAGGAGCAAAAATAGGAACACTTCAGCAGCAAGCACAAGAGAAGCATTACTCTGTTTACTGTTTTTTCCTGGAGATACATGGTGTAATCCTGCTCTTCAGTTTGGGAGGGGGGTGTGTGTGGCATGTGTGAGGGGTTTTTGCGGGGGAACAATCATAAAGGCAGCTTTTCCCTCCGTGAATAATTAGCAGTTTGAGTGGTCACACCCTGGGCTCGGGGAGAGGACAGGCTCCAGTGCTGGTGGGAGCAGCAGCGTGGCTGTGATAAGACTCAGATACGCTCAACCAGGTAGCGTTTACGAACCTGTTTTCTGGCATTCCAGCAGAATGGGCTTATCTGTTCAAATTACATTACGTTATGAGCAGCAAATAAATTTGCATTAGATTTCTCTGTTGCTTCGTTGGGTTTTTAATACATCAGTGCTTCAGATGTTTTGTTACTCAATCTAATCTAACATCTATTATTGAATTTTCGGTTTCCTAATCTGACCTCCATTCTTTCTCAAACTTTTCCTTCAACACATTTAACACACAATAAAAACACATTTTCACTCGTCTCTGCCTTAATTTAGAACACAGTGTACTTTTGATCTTGATTTGTTCCTTTCCTAGACATAGAAAAATGAGAATGTAAAAAAAAAAGAAGACAGAGAACATTTTGTGCTATTTTTTCTTTCTGATTTGTTTTGTTTGTTTCTTTGGTTGGTTTTTTGTTTGTTTGTTTGGGTGTTGTTGCTGTTGTTTAGAGGTTTTTTTGTTTTATTTTTGAGTTTTTCTGGTTGGTTTTCTGCGGCTTTTTTTGGTTGGTTTGTTTGGGAGGTTTTGCTTTGCTGTTTGGGGGGGGTTGGTTTTTTTCATCTGTCTGTAACTGGCATTTTTTGTTCTCTTGACTTCATAATTTGTAATAGTGTTTGTTTTCTATCATCTTCTGTATATACATTTAGGGCTTGTGAAAAGTGACAAACTAGACCAACCTGTGAAAGCAAAGGCTTCTGATAATCCATAAAGCAGGAGCTCATAAGCAGTAACAGAGATTCTCATTCTTTTGCATATCCTTTAAGACTTAATTTTTGGGATATTTTTAAGGTTTTCCTGTGGTATCTTTCTTGTGGGCATCACATATAGAAATAATGGCTGCTTTTACTGAGGCAAACTACTGTAGTTGACTCATATTTATAACAAAGTCTAACCTGTGAAAAGGAATTTAGATTTTCAGGGTTTTTTTCCTAACAGCCAACTGATCTAAATTCGTCTGGTTTAAATTCATCCAGCAGTTCAGGAAAAGATCATTGATTATCGGTTCTTTAAAAATTCCCTAGTGTGCTAATTGTAGTAGACAGTTTCCAACTTGACATTTTTTGCATTCAAGAAACTGTTTTTAATCCAAATATTGTATTGCTGGCAGACTAGGTGCTTTGGGAGGGTTGGTTTTTTAGGTTAACTTTATAAAATTTTTCTTGCTTTTACTAGAGAAAGAGATAGAAATGTCTGTATAAGTTTATTGCACCAAGGTGTCTAATAGTGCAGCCTACTGTCTAAGAAAAGAAAACAGTATTGTTATGGAAATTGTAACAGAAGGCAGCCAGCAGCTTTAACCCGGAGTTAATGATGGATAATAAGTTGATGACAACACTGATAACAGAATTTAAGTATTTTACCTTTAAGTGAAATTAGAATGAAATACCAATTAAGCTTTTTTCAGAACCCTTATTGTTGTTAATTTCCTTTGCAATCCAACTAAACCTTTCACATTTCTTAATTCTGCATTACATTGTGGTATCCAACTAAATGATTTGTCTACAAATAGGAAATAAAAGCCTTATGATCATTTAGTTTTCAGTTTGAGGGCATATACTGCTGGTTAAAATAATCTTATGGAACTTATGGAATCATACGTCTACTTTGAATTAAACCATTCAGAAAAGTTACATATCTTAATGATAATTTCTGATACCTCTTTTCAGAGTTTTTTGGTATATTCTGCTATATTAAAAATTATCCTTTCTTTAGAGCTTTAATAAGAACACACTGGGTACTTAGACTTGCAAAGTAGCTGTGTACAATGTATGAATGCTCTTTTATAACTCAGCAGTTTTATCACACATGTTTATTTACCCCAAATGTACCTATTCATTTAATTGGTAGAGACTGATGGACTACTTTACTGTTTTTATCACTTTGCAGTGGCATCAACTGGCTTCCTTCCTGCTTTCTACATCAATGGAATAATGAGTCAAGTTTAATTTTTACTTCCCTTTCTTAGTGAAAATGATAACCAAGGAAGACTTTGGGTTCCTGTCTGACTCTGTGGCATCTATTTTAGTTTGAGTCAAGTACATTTGTGTGCAAAATGCTATGCAGAAATGAACTTCTTACTGAAAACTCCAGATTCCTTAGTTTTCAGGTTTTAAATATATATTCTCTAAATTTAGGGTGAGATTTGTCATCCTGCTGAGAACAATAAACCATTCTAAGACTATAGCTCCTACTTTGTAGATCAGTAGGAAGAAAGATCTCCCAAACTATAGCTTTTCTACTTAATGTAGTCAAATCCTAATCATCCTGAATAGACAGAGTTAAATGTTTCATATAGTTACTGGAAAGATAAACATTTTTACCTAGGGATGAGTTGGATCGAGTTGGTTCTTTGTTTTGAATCAAGCATAAAGTAGGGCATTTCTACAATGTGCAGACTTCATATTTTCTTCTGTGCGTAAGATTGCCTCTTCAGTTAAGTTGGTGGACTGCACAGATACAACTCACATACTCCTTGTGTGTATGTCACACAATACTAAGGTCTTTTGTGGTCTGCTTTAGTTCGGGAATTCTGCCAGCCTGACTAATGTGTCTGAGAACAGAAGTTGGTGATGTGATTGTATCTTTTACTGATCTCCTTAGGCAGGGTGGGAACATGCTCTTGGACAGCACAGGGGACTTTAATGCCTGCTGTAGTGGGCCACATCATGTTAAGGAAAATATGACAGCACTGGTGTGGTTGAGGGTGCAAGTTCCCTGGACATACACACACACACATCTCTGTGTGTCTCAGCACAGTGAGCGCTCTTTTCACACAGTTCAATTCCACTTCTAACATCAGTGCATCTGTTGCAAGTGTTGGTTAAATATAATACATAGAGCAGCTAAGGAAACTGTTCCTTAAAGCAGAATATCTCTTGTTTTATTTGTCTGTGGAGATATCTGGAGAAGAGCTTGTGTTGCTAGCAATGCAAAGAAAGAGAAATTTCTTTTTGAAAAGGAGATTATGTTTTCCTGAGGTTTCTCTTGCAGTACATTTAACTACAGATAGATGTCAATGAACATTCCAGGCACAAGATTTCTAGATGAACCGTGATATTGTTAACAAAGTTATTTACATAACAAAAGTATTTATTAAGAATAAGGTGTTCTGATTATGAAAGTGCCACATAAATGTCACTCCTATTCTTACAGGACAAGAAAACAATGGACCCAGAAACTTCACGTATATAACAGAGTCTGCCTTAAAGCTTTTGACATTTGGCAAATTTCATTCCCAGAGCAGGCACAATAGTTATTGGTACTACTGTTCAAGTTGTTGGTCTTGGCTACAAACTTAACACAAATAGTTGACTACTATTGTCAAGCATCATGTTACTATTGCCAGAGAAAACACAAAAATGTAATAAAAATGAAACTTTTAAAGTAAGAAAAAAAATCCACCAAAACCATGGATAAAATAAAATTATGCTATCTTACTAGATGAAGAACAGAATTTAAAAATATCTTTTATTTGCTCCTTGATATTTTTAAGTACTTGTCCTCAGTACTGGGACTGTCTCATATCTAGTCTCTGTATAATAAGGTAAAAAAAATTAATTTGAAAGTGAATGCGTAAAGAAAAACTGCGTACTTATTTCATGTGATATGCATAACTGTTGATGAAATTGCTGACCTAAAACTAAACTAAATACCTCTACATGTATATTCCATTTTAGAAGTGTTGATGTCACCTAATATTTCAGATGTCTGTGCATCTAAACATTTAAATAAGTTCTATATGAAGTTTACACTTAAAAAAGAACAACTACCTTAATAAAAGAATACAGGAACTACGTGTATATGTTTACAACACTTTTTTATGCTGTCAATATTTTTGGGAGATTGGGCACTACTCAGCAGTGAGATGCCTGTACAGGACTAGAGGATGTGGCCGACAGAGCTTACCTAGTAGCAATCAGAGGACATCACTTAAACCCAAACTTTTAACTTACTTGCCATCAGACTGAGGCATACTTCAACTACAATTTTATGAATTCCACATATGTTTTGATTATTATTACCTAATGGTCAGTATTTGATACCTCAAATAGAAATCCAACCCCAGAAATACCTGCTGTATGACTCTTCTGTTCCATAAAGGGCTATGGGTTTTCTCCTGCTTTGTCTTGTAAACCTTACTACTTGAATGTGCACTACTTGTGTAAGATTTATTTTGTGGAGTTAGAAATTTAGCAACAAGCAAGCATGATTGCTTTTTTCATTTTATTTTTTTTCTGTTCAAAGATAAATATTTTCTCCTTGAACTTTCTTTCTCCACTGTGGTACAGAAGAGGAATTCAGGTACCTTTTTGTTCATATGAGTTTTGCAAAAGCAGAAGAGTCATTGCCTTTACTGTTATTTCATCTATATGTCATGATCTTTGAGCTTTCAACCTTTACCCTGTTGCAAATCAAGTTTCCGCTAGCACAAGCAGCTCCTGAAGCAGCCACTTTGTCCATAGTCAACCTACCTGGGTTTCCTGAGGATGTTCACCCTGTGGTTTCACAGATCCTGACACAGGAAGCAATTTAGTGAATTCTATTCACTGGAAGGGTCAAATGCCCTCTGCTTAGAAAAAGACAACTGACCTAACAAGTATTACCAAGTGGAAATAACTTGTGTTTGCTGCTCAGTTACTTTTTGTCTTCCTTATATTGTTAAACATGTTGTCTTGTTTCTGCTGGTGCTTTACTTTTTTCACAGAACTACTCTATTCAATAGATGTATTATATGAACACAGTTGAAATTTTTATTTAATATCTATAAATAGTTTATACTTAAATATGGATGTATCTACATAAAACAATAATTCTCTCATTTTCTGTTCATTGGGGAAAGGAAGCTGTGCAAGTTAGGTGTGCAATTCCAATTGACAAGCTCAGGATTCATAATCTTGAAGTTGCTCTTTAAGCTATGTGAATGATGAAAAGATACTTAGCTATAAGAACAGTTGCTTTCAAAGCTATTTTTTCCTTATTACTGCGGTGGGAATGAATAAAGATTGAGGTGTTTTTCCAGAAACACAAAAGATTGAGGTTTTTTCCTGTACATTTTCCCTCTTCTAGATGCAGGAACAGAACTTGCAGAGGTTTGTAACTATTGCTTCATCACTATACTTTTTAGTTAATAAATACTGCTCATCGATAAAACCTCAGGCAGACAGTCAATAAATGGTTGAATATTAGGTAAGGCTACAATGAATGTCTGGATAAATTTATAGGTTGAAGGAAAAAACAACAGAAAACTCTGAAGGCTAAAGAGAATATTTAAGCATTCTGTAGGGATTAGAGCCAAGGTTTTCACTGGATAGCAGGTATCTTCTTACCCCTTTGGGAAACCTAGGAGTTATGTGGGATTTTATTATTAGAAATGCTAAAGAACAGTTATGTCAGCAGCATTATCTTGTCCTAAAGATTCTTGCTTAGTTCCATATATAATTTTATTTAGTCCCATTGAAAAGCAAAATAGATGTTTGTTTGCTAGGCATTTATAATGAATTATACCTTGCACCAGAGGAAGTTTCTTTAAAATTTCCAAATGTTACATGTAGTATCTATACCATATACATATCTATAGAGCTAGACACGTGTGCCAAGCCATGCTTTAACAGATTATGAACCTGGTAAATACAAAAGTAGGGTAACAGCAGAAGTCATCCTCTGAGGTGGTTTCAGATCACATAGAACCCCTTTTTTCTATTTCTGTGGTTTGAATTTTCTTTATCTTTGGTTATGGACATGCTTTTTTTTTTTTTTTTTTTTTTTTTTTTTTTTTTTTTTTTTTTTTTTTTTTTTTTTTTGCTTTTTTTTTTTTTTTTTTTTTTTTTTGGTGGCACTTATCAGGCATATTATTTATCTCTTTGTAGACCTGAATGCGAGTTAGGTAACTAAAGAAAAAGAAAATCTGAACTTTGCATGTTTGAAAATCTGGGCAAGAAAGAGAATTCCTCATTTATCCCCCTTCATTGTAAGATCACACTTGAGAGCTTTATTATCACACTGGATTTTTCTCCCTCTCCTTGTGGGTTCACAGCCATTTAATTTGCCTGCCAAAACTATTGGAGAACCTTTATTTATCCTCTGTCTGCAATAGGTACCAAAGGTAACATTGCTAGAGCTCATTTATGTTTTTCCTGGAAAGTTAGAAGCATAACAAATCTACTGCAGAACAGTCTTTCAGTCCATCTCTGAAATGTTTTCAGATACTTCTCATTGCTCACCTGTTTTGACTTCTTTCACAGCCAGTTCTGGACAGAGAATATGAATTAGTGTTGTTTTGTGCCTGAACAGCTTCTTGACTGCTGTTCTTTACAGTTCCATCAGGAGGATGTGAATGACTTGTGTAAGAGTATTTTTAAGTGTAGAAGGGTCCTGGAGGCTGCTTCTACACCAGCACTGAGATAAAACTTTAATTTAGGTCCTGTAAAATGTATACCTCAAACTGATGTTGTAGGTGTCTTTATAATTATTTAGTTCATTAAAAATTATCATGATACTTGATTCATAGGCACAGGATCCCTAAGATACAAGATATTCTTGGGAATAGTGGGAAAAGGCACATAAACTCACCTTTTTTTTTAATAGGAAAGGAGTGTGTTAAATCTGAACATTCCCTGAACCTACATAATTAGAATACCCGAATATCATTTAGTCATTAACTATTGATGTCTTCATAGACATGTAGAAATGGAGTCCTATTCATTATCATTTTCTGCTTGCATAACACTCAGGGGACTTAAGGGGTCTCTTGGCAGTGGGGTAGCCTAGAGAGAAAGGTAATTTAGACAGAAGATAACTGTTGTGTTAAAAGGAGAGTATTTCCAACATTTGGATAGGGCCATTGAATAATAAGATGAGTTGTCTTTTGTTTGTTTTGCGGATCATTATCAGTGATTATCGATACGGTTTTTCTGTACATCTTTTTTACTTGGGCCTAGAGGCTGTTCAATGAAAGATATTCATGTTCATTTTCTTGAATATGAGGGATTTTTTTTCAAAGATTGAAGTACAGTTATCTACCCAAAAGACTAGTTTAGGAAACATAGAAATGGCCATATTCCAGCACATAAAAGGCAGAGCCAAGGTGGAGATGGACCTGATCTTAGCAAGGGATGCAAGGAATAACAAGAAGTTCTTCTACAGCTATGTCAGTCAGAAAAGGAAAGTTAAAGAAAGCAGCACCCTTCTGATGAACAATGCTTGCAGACTGGTAAAAAATGAGAAGGTTGAGATGCTCAGCAGTGGTTTTGGCTCAGTGTTCTATGGCAGTCTCTTTCCACAGCTCTCCATTGGATGGACTGCAAGATGGGGACTAGGGGAAAATGAAGAGAGACTTTGACCAACTTGGTTGGAGAGTCCAAGCTAACCACATGAAATTCAACAAAGCCAAGAGCAGGGGGCAACCCTCAGTATCAGCACAGTCTGAGGAATGGATGGATGAAGAGCAGTCCTGCCGAGAAGGTCTTGGGAGTGCTGGTGGATGAGAGGCTGGCCATGAGCTGGCAGCGTGTGCTCACAGCCCAGAGAGCCAAACATGTCCTGGACTGCATAAAAAGCAGCGTGGCCAGCAGGGAGAGGGAAGGCATTCTGCCCCTCCACTCTCATGACAACCCAGCTGGAGAGCTGTGTCCAGCTTTGGGGTCCTTAGCACAGGAAGGACATTGACCTGTTGGAGGAGGCCCAGAAGAGAGCCACAAAGCTGATTAAAGGGATGGAGAACTTTTCCAAAGTGGAGAGGATTGGATTGTTCAGCCTGGACAGGAGAAAGTTCCAAGAGAGACCTTATTGCAGCCTTTCAGTACCTGAAGAAGGCCTAGATGATAGCTGCTAAGGGATTTTTTGCAAGAGCCTACAGTAGCAGGACAAGGAGTAATGGCTTTAAATTATTTAGGGTAGATTTATATTAGATACTTNAAGGCCTAGAAGATAGCTGCTAAGGGATTTTTTGCAAGAGCCTACAGTAGCAGGACAAGGAGTAATGGCTTTAAATTATTTAGGGTAGATTTATATTAGATACTTAGAAGAAATTCTTTACTAGAAGAATGAGGAGGCACTGGAACAGGTTGATCAGAAAAGTTGTGGAAGCATTCAAGGCCAGGTTGGATAGAGATTCGAGCAACCTAGTCTAGAGGAAGGCGTCCCTTGGAACAAGATTATCTTTAAGCACCCTTCCAAATCAGACCACTCAGTGTTTCTATAATAAAAATTAACTTGCTAGATGTATCAGTTCAGAGTCTGTCCGCAGGATGATGATGTTTGCTTGACAAAAGTTCTTTGGTTTATCATTTATCTCTCTCTCTCCTTTTTCTCCCTTCTCCCTGCTTTGTGTTGTTGAAAGGCAGCAATACATTACACAATTTTCTTGTATAATGATGGTACTCTGAATCAATAAATGAATCCTCATGTTGCACAAAGGATACTGAGCAATTTTATTTCATAATAGGATGCAGAAAGTGACCATACTTTGCATTTCCTGCCCTCACAGTGGTTTTTGGCTTTCAAGTCTCCATCAATCTAAAGAAAGTAAGAGTCAAGTGAGATACAAGAAGCAGTGAAGAGACATGAAAACTAACGATAAGGTAGGAAGCAGACAGATCTATACCAAAGTTCAGGGTACAGTCATACCTCTGTCTCCATGTATGTTGTCACACCACCCCCAAATTCTGCATATTGAAGAAGCTATTAACATCTGAGAGACAGATGCTCTATCTGAAGAAAAGAACTCCGTTCAGCTCTCCATCACCACATTGCATTTAATTAACTAGCAAAACACCCTGAAGTAAAATTGAATTAAAGGTCTCACTTAAACTAAGGAAGGTGAAGAATTTCAGACTTAATTTGCCGAACGGTATTTCATTATTTCAAAGGTAACGTGAAATTCTTACAAAAAATCTGTTATGGCCAGCTTGGTCATTGATATGGTAAAATTCTTGAATGTGTCTGTGCCTTAAGCAGAATTTCTTTTCTATTGGACAAAGTAAATTGGCATAATTTTCAGAAATTTTGTACAACAACTTCATGTTGGCTGAGACAAATTATGTACAATACCCTGGAAGCAGAGAACAGACTCAGTGTTTTACTCTCTAATTGGATGGGTGAGATAAGTTGTGAAGTTCTTGCTCTTCCTTTACTCTTGGAAAATCCTAACAAAGATGTAGGAAGCTGCTTTGGGGTGCAGAAGGATGTTTTTGCTTACTGTCTTAATGTATTTTTTTGTGTGTGTGCGTAGTACATATACAATCTATTATTCAGTTTCTACTTACAGAAGTGAAACACCACCTCTTTTAGAACAAAGTCAGCATCAGCTATATGGTCATAACTGACAGAATACATTGAAAAAACCAGTTTCCATACTGAACTTCTCCATTCCTGTTGTTTCTATAGACTGCTACCAGCCTATATAAATATGCCAGAAATTTTCCGTTTTAAACATGGATCGGGTCTAAAATGTTGTTTTTCCTTTCTTTTATAGTAGCCAAATGGCACGTAAGCTTTTTTTATTGACATCATAATGGCTGAGAAGTCAAAGGAAGTGAAGTAGATAGGAATATTTAAAATATGAATTCAAGCTGTACTTTTTAAAATAGAGCACAAATGCAATAACCTCTGATTCCTTTCCATTATAACATTTCAAATATTTTCTTCTAAAAAAGGAGTTTAGAACATACGTCATATCTATGTACTGCTTTAAATCCCATATGCAGCTAATGCTGATCTTCATTTGAATGTAGGGACCTATAAATACTTATATGTGGAAAAAAAGCTGCTGTCATCACATCTGATTTTGAACTGCCATTTCTGCAGTTAGATGATGATACCTGCACAAACGTTAAGAGAATATGGTGGAGGTTGTAAAATTGTTAGGTAAGTTGGCATTTCCCTTCATGGAAGAACTTACGCTTATATAACTATGGTGTGCTTTCATTATTATTCTCAAAACCTGACTGTAGAATATTCATCTTAATATTGGAATTATTATTATTTTATATTTCTATCTGCAGTATCTCCCCTCATGTTCTATCCAGTTGCCTTTAATCTGTGGGCCAGATGATGAGTTGTGTGCAAATTTGAGGTAGTTTATTATGGAAAACAGAAAATTCTGAAGAAATGTTAGGGCTTCTATACATAAAAACTTAATGCCCAAAGAGTGAGGTCTCTGGATAGGGCAAGAAGTAATGTGATTAGTTTGACCATCAAGAACAACAATCTTGCTATAAGGGACAGTTAAGCAGTGGAGTAGTTTTACCTAGGGAGACTCTGGGTTCTCTGTTGCTGGAGGTTTCTGGAAAGTGGATAGACTACTATGTTAGGTGTGGGATTTGTGCCACTTGTTACTTGGAACACAGGATGGACTAGACAGGCTCCTGAGGTGTGTTCCAGCTCTATTTTTTTGGTTTCTTCTATAAAGGTTCCAGGACAGACTACATGAAAATCATTACTAAAAATCTATTAAAACAATTACAATCACTTTATCCAGCAAACCGTCTCTTTTAATTTTTTTTCAGAGATGGCTTGGTTTATTGTGGCCTGATAGGTTTTATTAAATTGATCTTTGTCATTTATCATTCACCATCTGGTCTCTCCTAAGTGTTTATATATTGATTCCTTTGTTACTTAAATCTGACCGGGTAAGAAAAGGAAGCAGTTATCTTCTGTTCAGAGAATACAAGAAAAGTTAACCAACACCTGTAGCATGGGCCCTGCAATTCTTACCAAGTTTTTATGTTGATAAATCTGTCCAGCATTTTCAGTAGTCTAGTCAGTGCTGCTGTGCTGTCCTGAGTAATCTGTCAAGTCTCACACAACAGCAACCTTGTGCCATGCAGTTGGCATTAGATACCCTTGACAGGATTTACATAACCTCCACCACCCCTGAGAGGAAGTGTTTTCTTTAAGTTGCACTTGAGGCCCTTACAATATCACAAGTTTTAGTCCTTCTCACATGGACATATGTCACACAGACTTTTGTTCTCTCTAGCATTAATATGAATGTCTTGAACCCAGTAGTATTGTATTGTAGAGTAACCCTATGAAAACTGGAAAGGGGTAAAAAAGACAAGAACAGTTTTCCTCAGCTAGCTACAAGACCTTGAAAATAGAAGGAAAATCTCAACTGAAATCAGCTTTAGATTTTATAAACAATTCATGTGAAAAACATTTCTTAAGAATCTTTCATAACATCAATTTTTTATATATGAATGCTGTGATAAGCATTTTACATGAAAAATGGTCGAAGCAATTTCTGTTCTGAAAAAGGAAACATTAATTTAAAAGACAATAGAACAAAAACTTATGAGTATTTTATGACATTATTTTATTTTGGCATTCTTTGGTATTCTTGTCTCTTACAGTTTGAGTATCCATTCTCTAAGACTGACATTTTCAATCCTGAAATATAAAGTTAAGTGTTTCTCCAATTAGAAAATCAGATGTGTATTAAGTTTTTGCCTGAGCTAGGCATTTCTTGCATCATATGTGTACAGTAGCAGTATATAATTAATAATATTTGCTCTCGCAATAAAATTTCAGTAAAGATTTTATTTTTGCAAAGTGGGGGAACTTTAGAAGCCTTTATTGCCATCAGACAGTAATGTACCTGAAAACAGAGTGGACCCTGTTGCAGATCCTGTAAAGAATTAAAGAAATTCTAGTGGACTTTTCATTTACAATTGGTGAGTCCTATTTCCTTAAACAGGCATTTTTCAGGTGTTTGATTGTTCTAATACAACATAACCTTCCAGGAAAATTTGTTCTTCTGAATTGAATTACTGAACGTTCAAATGTTAACTAATAAAGCAGCTTTGCTTTAAAAATTACTGTGGCACATTTCTTATCATTAATTACTATTCCTATACAGAAATCAACTCCATTCCATTCACTTGTGTGCCACAATATTGCGTGTTTTCTGAAGTCTTTCCTTCAGAATAACTGATGTAAAGTAGGAAAATGGAATGCTGAGAGCAGAGACATTGAAATTTGCAGTGAAGTGTATTGACATGGTATAAGGTGTAGTGATATTAGTTTGCAACATGGAGACACACCAGGGATAAGAATATGTTGGTCTACGACATCTATGCTTTTTTCATGATACCACAATATTGTTGCAGTGGAACTCAATTCACTTTCCTCTGCATATCCTCAACAGTTTGCTATGAACGTGTCCAGTGAAACAGAGGGTCATAAGGCTTTGAAGCCAGTTGGAGGGAGTCCATCTTAATCAAAGATCAAACCCTTCTGGTGCCTCAGACCCTGAGATTATCTGAAAACTTCTCAAAGTTGCCTGACAGCCCTTCATTTTAGCCCTGTTCTTCAGGGAAGCAGTAGTAAATTGGACTCTTAAAAATGCCTCTATCACAGTGTGCATCCTCCCAGGGAAACAGTAAGAAGCTTCTTATTGTGGCTGGTTTATATGAATTGTTAAGAATTGCTGGAAACATGTTTATGATATGACACAAGCCAAAACAGTTAAATATTCAAAACTAGTGCTTATGCTCTCTTCTTTGGCTTATGTTTCTTTTCTAGATTTTATGGGTAAGGGAACAATTAAGCACCATGTGAGACTTAAGAAGGTAACCCGTTTTGCAAAATTGCTAACTCTACTATTAATGTTAAATATTTCCAGGGAAATATAGCTTCCATTCCAATTAAGTTTAAAGCAAGCATCTCCGCACCTTCACCTACTCAACACCACAACTTTAAAACTCAGTTATGGAGGCAAGTTTTACTCTAGTTATTTCACACCATTTTATATGTGACATTGGGATAAATATTCCTTAGAGAAAATGTAGTGGAAGGGTGTAAAAAAGTGGGATTTAATGTGATTAAACCCTTCTGAATTTAACAGAAGTGTTTCCTCCAAGTTAATACAGGTATAGGTGAATATGTTGAATTGAACGAGTAGAGCAGATGAACAGTGACTGCAACAAAGCTTAATTTGTGTCCATCAGCTATGTTTTTCTGCCAAAGTAGTGACATGCAACCAGTTCAGTAAACCTTCTTAAGACTAAAATAAATGGAAGTAGTCTGAAGTGCAAAGTCTTTCATGTATTTGAAGGCCCTTGTTGTCTACAGTGCACTGAATTTTTGAGCACTGTAGTCTTTTAGAGAATTAGACTTGATATAGATGGGGATTACATTGTTTCCACAATATATCAAAAATTTCCACTTGTCTGTGTATTTAGTGGCTACAATGAAATTTTAATTATCCAACAATGGACACTATTTTGGTATGCAATATCTATACATGAAAGTAAACTATTTGCTTCATGTGCATTATTATGCAATTATTTTTAAGATGAAGAGGTGTTTTAATGCTGAAGGTGAGAGGAGTTACACTTTCTCAAGTATTACACAATGACCTTTTTTCAAAGTCCTCTTAAGTCATCACTAGAGAGTTGATGATGCTCTTACAAAACACTCAATTATTGATTTTTAAGCACTTTTGAGATTCTTGAGATGAAGCTTATATGCTTGTATAGTTTAGAAGATGCACCACAACTTACGCTTTGAAAAAGATGCCAGATATTTATGGTTGTATGTCACACATGAACTCCCAAGGAAGTACTCTTCTAGTTGAAGTGCAGTCAAATCAAAAGAATAGAAAAAAGTGAAAAGCTTTAGCAATAATTAACAGTACCTAATAACATCAGTATCTAAAACTCAATAGACATAACAACATGAAGTAAAAATGGTTCTTTTCCTTCCATGTAATTTATTTCTAAAAATATTTCTGAAAATCCTTAGAAATTTTGGTGGAAAATTCCTTTAATTCATCCATGGAGACAAATGTCAAAACAGAAAATGGTGTTTAGTCTGTGGCATACTGTGAATTACTTTTGTTGTTGTTATTGTTTTATTGGGGCAGGGTTTTTTTAGGGATTTTTTTTTTTCATTAGGGAACAGCATACAGCGCTGCTACTGTATAATGAGATTTTTATGTGGAAGTGTCTATGAAGTAGTGGCATTTTTACATGCTTGAACAGATGTGGATTGAATTTCCCAAACAGGGAAATTTCATTATGTGAATTTCATTCACATAAATGGATAATAGTTTTCTTTCAAACTGTAGACATTTATTATGAGATTTATATTTGTCTTTAGACTTCTGAATATGTTGGTAACCCATAGCCACTATTGATTTCAAGATGGGTTGGGAGTAAGTTGTCCATCTTTAGGCATTTTATATCTATCAAAATTATAGTTTTAACTTTGAATAGGTTTTTTTCTTTCATAAACATAAGGATTAAATCAATTTTTTAATTTGTAAGAATGCATGCTCTAAACAAAGCATTTATTTTTTACAAGTATGTATCTAAATAAATTTCTCAAATTATTTACAAATACTTCTGAGTTTCATTTTTAGACTAAAATTCAGAGTCTGTAGGCAGAAAAACTTATATTCATTTATGTGTTTTGTGAGGAAATTTCAAAAACTCATCATTTATATACCAATATATGAGGTGTACTTACTGAGGTATAAGAACTGACTGTACTTAAAATTTTCAATTTCTGTTTGTACTAACTTTCAGAAATATTTTAATAATTTTCTATTTCTTTGTTGGTTATCTGGTCCCTAAAATATTTTAAAATAGAGTGAGTGGTAATTTTTGATCACAGAAACGGTAATCTGGTTTAGTTAGAATCACATAGACAGGAGTGAAGTGGAATCATTTACTCAGGAATTTTTCTTTTATGAATAATGAGAATTTTGAAGTTATGACAATTGTTCTGCAGATTACTAAAATGCTATTAATGGACTAAATTTAGGATTATTATTGTTATTACTATTCTTATTATTAAATATGCTACTTCTCTTACAAAATTTTTGAAGTCACAATGGTCAGTTTTCATCAATGAATTATTCTAATGTTTTTTAAATATCTTAATACATAATTATTTTCACATTGCATCTTTTTGGCAGAGGATGGGTTGCACAATATATCCAGGTGAATAACGAGGATAGCTCAAGGGCAGATAATGTGATTTCACATGTACAGACAGAATGATCCACATCATATCCATATGTCAAAAAAACTGGATGTTTCTTCAGATATTTCAGAGGACAAACCAGCTATATGTGAGATTTCATGACTGAGAAATTTTCCTCTCAGGCTCTTATCGTGTTTCTCTGTAGCCTCCATGTTACAGTCGATTAACAGCCATGAAGTTTAGAAAAGGGACACTCCTGTGCTTTGGATGACTGCTGGATACTGGGCAGGGAAACCTTCCAGATGAAAGGAGAGATTTTTCCTTTTCCATAAGCAAGTCATCAGGCATGATTACAATAATAAGGTTAGCAAAGCCTCCTGGGGTTCAGCATAGAGTTGCTGAGGTTCTCATTTAAATAATATTGCTTATTCCAGACATCCCCATGTTCAAAAATGTAAATATTTTCATTTTCAAAGAGGAGAAATGAAAAGCACTCACTTCAATGCAAAGTTGCAGGAAGTTAGCCTTAAGATATTGACAAAATTGGAATGACATTGTGCAGATAAATAACAGACCATATTGTCAGATTCCATTTTACAGCTGCCTGTGCTGTAAAAAAATTGTTCTACTGCTTAAGAATATTACTTTTTAAAAAGTAAAAGTGTTTAAAAGTGCTTTTTTTAAAAAATGAAACTTACCAAAGCCTTTTCCCAGGTTTTTCTATTGAAGAAAAACCAACAAAACAAAACAAAGTCAACACCACCCAATTCAACAGCCCCTCCACACTGAATGTCTGTGTGGTGCTACCAAGGGTTGATCTCTGTTCTCACAGCTGAACATGGCTGTGACATTGAAGGGCAGAGGGGGGTATGGTATGTAGCACCCTAATTGTTATTTTGTTATGCAACAAGGACAGGGTGTAATTCTAAGTAGTATTATTGGGCAAGGGTGACATTCTTATAATCCTCCTACTTAAATGTCATCTGTTCCACCAGATCACTCTCTAATGCGTACTGGAGACCCAACATATATTCTTGTTGAATCTGTGTGGTGTACTGGTTCACCACCTACAGATATGAGGAGCTGACTGAAGTGAGGATTATAACTGCAGGCAGAGGATGCTTGTTAAAATTCTCTATTATGCACTATTGGCATTTCATAACAGAGAATGGATGGATTAAAAATGTGTGCTGATTACTATACAGCTGGGACTTTTTAACAAAACGGCTGCATAGTTGTGGTACACCAAAGAGCTAAACTATGTTCTCAGAAGCACTTAAACTGTGAATCTATGAAGACTCTTACTTGCAGGGATGAGGTCCCAGCTTCTGTCCCTCAGCATGCTGGGTTATGTTCCTTGTGTGGGTGACGTTTCTGGGAAGTATGGAAAAGTTC
>WBNO01029119.1:0-32452 GCA_013400575.1 Peucedramus taeniatus
CCCTTTGCTGTGTTTCACATTAAATGTAAATGGGAAAAGCAGCTTTGCAAATAAGGTTCCCTTTCCCACCTCCCATCCTGCCCTTGATGCTTTTCTTCTTTTACTGGTGGCACTGAAAGCCTTGACTTCTGCTCACCCTTATTCCAGAGATGGTTTATTTCTCAGTCAATGCATTTGATACCTTTAGTGAAAAATACATGCCATGGTGAATGTACAAGCATGAAGACAAAGCCAGATGGCTCTCAAATAACTCAGATTAAATGCCTTGCCTCTGGGGTGTGTGGCCTCCTATTCTAAGTTGGAAGAATAAGCCTGTCTTCTTTATGGGCTTTATTACAAGTGCCAGAAAGCAAATAGAGAATTATGCAAACATTTCAGGGATGTCCAATTACTCTCATACACTTGACTCATGCAGGATGGCACAAAATGACCGCCAGATCAAGGCAGCAAATAAGACTGAAAAAGTCAATGAATAATGTCTAACAGCAAAAATAATTACAGACAGATAGTGGAATTGAATTGTTATAGTTGGGATATGAGTAAAACCTCTTAATTGGCTGCTCCTTGAGGAATTGAAAGAGATGTTTTTCCTTAATGTCCAGCTGGTTTTCCAGAGGCACAGTCCTTTATGTGAATGCCTGGTATCTGATGGATGAAGACTCAAGAAACTGCTTTCCTTAGTCTCTAGATACAAACTTCATAGTGATTTTTGCCCTTCCTCCTTCTCTGCTGCTCAAGTAGCTGCCATTTAAATCTGCTGGATTCTCCTCATCTCACATGACAGTCCAGGACTGACAAAGATGAAAATCCCACAGTTTGGAGGGTTACACATTTCATCCTCCTCCTAAACAACCTCCAAACTCAGAGACCTTGGTTTGCTTCTAAGGGACAGCAGCTTCCCCACAAATTCACACACTGATGTCTCTGCCCCATTGAACCCAGATGAAACAGACTTTAGACATTTTTTTCTTTTTAATTACAAGCACTTCTGCTGTTCCTGAAACCAGATGACAAAGATTAGGTTTACATCTGGGTGCCAGTGAGGGTTCCTGGAGCAGTGATATATCAGGCNGACAGGAGTATTTAATCTCTTTTTTTTCCTCAGTGCACAGGGTGGAGAGAGGTTCTCTGTTTAAAGTGCTGGTGTTGGTGGCCTGAGTTAGACTGATGGTCCTCCTGGTGGTCTTTGGATATTCCTTTCTCATTGCTCCTACCTCTACTCTGGTCTCCAGACCTAAAAGGGCTCCTTTCCATACCAAAGTGCTGCTTGCTTTCTGGGCACAATCATTATTCCTCTCACTCCAGCTGTTTCTAAAATAATGAGCTGTAATCCTGAATGACTCCTCTCTTCAAAACGGGCTCTGATAATCACCTATCAAATAATTTCCAGGAAAAATCCGGGAAAAAAGAAAAAAAAACAAAACCAAACACCTAAAAAAACTTAGGTGCGGACATCACGTTGGAGAAACTGTTATGAGTCTGAGACTAACAATGTTATTTTTAAAGATGTCAATGACTAACTCAGCACATGCATTCTCACATTCTCTCATTAACTCCTGACAGCTATTTCCTGGAATCATGCAAGAGAATTTGGGATAAAGCTGGGGGCCTTATTATAAAAAACATCTCTGAATTGTACCAGTGACTTGCAGACTTCAGTCTACAGCACTTACCCTGAAATAGTTTGTTTTCTCAAAACCTACTCAAATATGGCACTGGAATATATCAATATATAACATTAATTTTTTTTTTTTTGGCTTCAATCTATTGTTGCCTTCACAGGGCCAGTTTCAAAAGCTGCGTCTTGAGAGGATCATGGAGGACCTTCAGCAGAGAAGTTACATGAAGAAAGACAGAACACTACAGAAATAAACTGAGAGGTCTCTGAAGACCAGGAAAAATACGTAGATAATTTGTGCGTAATAGCTGAGAAGCCATTAAAAAAAAACCAAACAAACAACGACCAGAGAAAGTCATAACCAAGGTCTGACAGACCTAAAACACCCAGAAGAAATCAATTTTGAGTATTTTGTAGGCCAAATTTGCAGTATCACCAGTGATATTACCTTTCCAAGCCAGAGAATTAGGTTGACATGTTAGGTGCAGCCATTAAATCTCATTTCCATCCTCACTGCTGCCCAAGTAACACCTGGAAGTCTTTCCCACACCAAATTCCTTGCCTTTCCTGGAAGATTGTTCCATATGCCAGAAATCTTGTTGAGTTTTGGGTTTATTTTAAGGAGGGGGGAAAGTCCACTATTATTCAAAAGGATGGTACTCCAAATGTGGCCATGCTTACTCTTGCTATCCATATGAAATTTTGATCTCTGCAGGAAGCTAAACTCAAACTAAAGTAAATATTACTCAGTCTCATTAATGTGAGATATTCTTACTTGAATAAATTGGCTTCTGTGACATTCATCTCCCATTTGCACATCTGTAGGCTCTTCCATCTGTCAAACAATTCAGTTTGTTTCACCCTAAAATATAAAAAAGAAAGAAAAAAAATTAAGTTTATTACAAGGGCTTAATTTTCTAAAACAGCTGCAGATAGAATACCATGCAAATTGATGGGACAAATCAGCCAGTCTAGACAGCACAAAATTTATAATTTTTCTTCCTTTTTCTGCTCAGTCACAGCCACTCTAAGCCCTGTGCATGCAAGAATTGATATTTGTGACTGATTTCTTCTCCCTGACAAGCTTTCTCAATTTTTTTCAGGATAAAAAATGCAATATTGACCAAGAAGCATCTATTCTACCAAAATCTGCTGGGAAGCAAACGGGTCTCAATCAGCTGGGTTTTGGGGAAAAGGTGCACCCAGCAGAACAGCCCACGAGGGGGATATTGGAAAAGGAGATTAATTTGGCCAAGTAGGGCTGTATTTTGGTGAGGTTAACCTAATCTGTGAGATCCTACAGCACACAAAATTTACTGTTGGTAAATTTATTTAATGAGCAATTTATAAGCTCATGTGTAGGGAAAAGAATCTGTGATGGTATGAGGAAATGAAAAGCTCTTTACATAAGGAGCTCTACCTCCTCTGCTAATCAATATACCTGTAGTCACATTAAAAAAAAAAAACAACAGAAAACCAAAAAACACTCCTATTTCAACTAGGCTGATAGAGGATGACTCATTTTTTGATGATATCACCAATTCCAAGAACTTCCACAGTGAAGTTCGCACATATTCTTGTGCGTTTGGACAACAGAGATAATGAAGGCTTTGCAAATATCTAGAGGTAGGAAGCAACTGCATAGTCTGGCTAAGAAATTTGGAAGTCTATGATTTCTGCAAGATTGATAGGTCTTAATGAGTTCTCTTCAGGCTTGAGGGCTTTTAATGTTTGAATAAAGCATAGACTTTTAAGATAATTATATATTTAATGTGAGTAGAACCTAGCATTTCCCAGGCTGAGGAAGTTGCAGGAAGGAATTAGGTCATATTGTACTTTCTGTAGCCCACCAGAGCACATTAACTTGGAAATCTTCCATTACCATAAGGGCTGACTTGGGAAACATGCACATTTGAATCAAGAACATCAGAAGAGACCAGCAGAGTAAAAGAGCTTAATGCCAAATGGTATCTACTGTAGAATTAAGGGTAACTTGTATTCAGCTGAGCAGGATTCCACTACCTTCCTTGGGCCACTGGGTAAGATGAAGACAAATGAGGAATTCTCTGTGTCCTCTGATAAGTATGCAAAAAGAAAAAAAGCAATTCAGAGCTCCCCATCTGCAGCAGAACACTGGCAGAAGTGTGACATTCTCACCCCTCCTGTTTATTTTTAAGCGCTGCGAGTCAGCAAAGCAGTGCAAAGTGTGTTACTCGTGTATCCTTCATCCAGTGCAGGAGGCAAGGACATAACCTACATTTTGCTGTGCACAAAGTCAGTCAGGGAGACATGCTCAGATTCATGCAGACCTGGAGAAACAAACTGTATTTTCTGTAGCCCTGGCTGCTTAATGTTATGCAAGTGTGGAGCTGCACTTTGAACTGACATTCCCAGGGCACTTTGCAGACCTTGTGCATTGGCTGTAATGTTATTAAACCACTGGCTTTAGATGTGGTGAGGGATTAGGCATAATCTAAGCACCTAAATTAGTGAAATGCTGAAAATGCAAAAAGGCAACACTAAAATCACCCAGCTGTGCACTGTCACACTGGCAAACTCTCTTTTTTCCCAGTTCCTGCACTGTGGCTTCACATATACATCTCATTCAACTCATTGGTTTCCTGACATACTTATTGAACCACAAAACACAATTTAGAGGTATTTTATTGTTTCCCAGAATCACATTTTCTTACCTTTTCACTGAGGAGTTTTGAGTTGTGAAACTCTCTGCTATTTGAAGAGGTCAAAAATACAAATGGGCTCAGAAAATATCAAAAGAAATTAATAGAAAGGTCTTTTTATCCACTCTGATTACTGCAGTCTGGACTCCTTCTACCAGTCCACAAATCCCCATGCCAGTATTTTTTATCAGGAAGAATATTTTCTTCCTTCCTCAGTCTTCACTACCAGCCACTGTCAATGAAAGAGCCTTAAGCTAGACACTTGCATGAGTCAGTCTGGCTGTTCTTACTCTTTAATTGCTGGAAATATGATATTACAGACACTATATTTAATTCTCAACAATAATCCTGGGCCTGACCAAAATGCCTCAATGTATGGGAAAAGCTTCCATGTTCTGTAAATGGACCTCAGATCAAATTCAAGCACTGCTTGCACAGGTAAGAGAAGGCTAGAGATCCCTTCTGAGATCCCTGTTGATGTCATCTCTTGAGCCTTGCACCTTTTGACAGTGTCATTGTAAGATCCATTCCAGACTGCCTCAGAAGTAACACTTTTAGCAATGCTTTTATTTCTAAGTACTTCTACTTTTTACATACAGTTCATACTTACATAGACAAGACCTTCACCTCAATGATGTCCTGCCTTAATTCCAGGCATTTTGTAGAGTTGTATTCCAAAGGCCCTTCATAAAACTCAAAATACCTGAGGAAGGACAAGAAAAGATATCATAAATAAGGTTTAGGCTAGAATAATTGTCTTGCACATCATCAGAATTCTGCTGGAAGTTGTAATTTATGATTTTAGCCTAACTTGAGGCTGCACTGCCTGGCCCACAGGCAGCTTGTTCCTTCACAGGGAAGCACAGATGTCCCTGCTGGTCCTAGAACAGTCTCCCATGCCCAGTTTGTCCATCCCTACAGGAGTTCATCTATCTTGAAGCAAAGACAAGGACCAACTACCTTTTCCAGCAGTCAGAACTTGGCAGCTGTAACTCAAAGTCAGGGCCAAAGCACTGATCATTTAAGGAACACTGTTCCCACCTTTTGGCTGCCTGTGCTGGGTTGGAAAAAACAATACCATAAAAGTGCTAGAGGTTATATTCCATCTGTGGAGGCTATTCCATAGCTCTTGAGCAACTGAGCTCTTCACTGGGATTTATTCTTTTGGTCTGTTTGGAAGGGAATGGAAACAGGGATTATATTCTAGGAAAAAAAAATTGAGAACAAAAGGATTTGAATTCTCAGCCACAGCACAAATAAGAGTGATATTCTTGATTAAAATATAGACATAAATATTTACTTTATTGGGTAGTTTCTTTACCTTAGTCATTGGGCTGAAGGGGAAGAAAAACACAATGGTAGCTACTCATGATTAGGGAAAAGAAAAAGCCCAGGCTGACAAGTGAACTCAATGAGTCTGTATTGAAATGACATACAAGATTTAGGGTTTAAACCAAGCTCTGCATCAGTTTCACTCCTAATCATTAGAAGTCTGTATTAAAACCTAATTCCTGCACATACCCATGAAGCACTTGAGAGGAAAATGACAAACTAAGAGTAGATGACCTGGAGGAATAGGTATTATGAAAAAGGCTAGAGAAAGCTCTTTTGATGGATCCTTTAAAATCCTGGAATTCATGAGGCTGTAACTCCAAGAACTCCATTTTTGAATCTTCAGTGGGAAATATAAAGATAAGATTTGTGGAAAAGCTTCATTCAAGCCATCACTGGAAATGTAATATTTGAGGTTTGTGTCATTGCAAAATAATACCAAAATTCATGTTTGACCTGTGTGTAACTGGAAAAAGTCCAAGAGCCTCCCAAAGCAATTTGCTTTCCACTGGGAATGTTTCTGTCCTGTCAAGTGCTACTTTAGAAAGTGTCTCCTTCACCTCTCCCTGAGGTTTTCAGCACTTCAGCTTTGTCAAACCCCAAACCAAACATTTCCGTGATCCAGTGAGAGGTGCAAACCTTGAGACTGAAAGGAGGAAGCCCATGCTTAAAAGGTGGCAGGAGGAGAATAAAAAATTCCTAATAAAGAAGTCAGAAAAACCCAATAGCTCATCTTTAAAAAATGTGGCTATTTGTAAATGCATTTGTATAGCCTTCAAGGCAACAAACATGTATTTTTATAAGTTTTGTAGAAGAAAATATGTAATTAAAATATTCCAAAATCAGTAACAACTCTATGAAAAGACTTCCTTAGCCTGCTCAAGGGAGACCTATCATGAGTCTTTGTCTGGGCTCTCACCAAAAGGCTTACACTCTCCTTCCAGCTGAATTACTCACCTGGACATTCAGCATTTACTAAGGAGCAGCTGAAATCCACTGCCCTGGCACATCTCCCATGTGCTTGCCTTGTTGAGCTGGAGCTTAGCAACTTGTGAAAGAGGTTTCAACTGGATCTGGATTAAGAGCCCACCTGCTTGCACCAGGCCAAAGCCCTGTGTGGATGTACTCCAGCTAACTTCCCCAAACTAAACCAAAATCTCTCTTTAGACAGCACCATAGAATTTCTTACTGGTCACAGAATTTTCCAGGGCTGAAGGAGTCCCCTCTGGCTACCAGTACAGACAACATTTTAATCCTCTGAAATAATCCTTTTTCTGGCTGTCTTTTGCAGAATCAATCCTATTCTTTGGTTCTTTGAGTAAAACAATGCTGGCACCCTGGATGTGCATGTTCTCCACAGTAACTAGGGGCAGGTACACACTCCCCCACAACACTCAGCACCTCTACACACCCCTCCTGCTTCCTAGGGTGTGCAGCAGTGAGCAATGCCTATCAGCCTCATCCTCACCTGCCACCTAACACTTCATTTCAGTAGCTTGAATGTGCCTCAGGACAGATAAGCAGAGCAAAAATCTAGATTAACATTTATTTTTATCTTTCCTATGCACTTCTGGCTGTGCTGCTAGGTTAGAGAGGAGCAGCTCAGATGTTGAACAGCACATGCAGTCACGTGGGAGCACCACAACACAGGAAAGCTGCCTTCAGCCTGTGGCATTGGAGTTAAAGATGCCATTTTATGAAATGGAGATGAAATTTCCTGTGTCCCAGCCATTCCCTTTGATCGTTGCCTTGTTTACTCAATCCACAAACCAAAAATAGAAATGAAAAAGGATGTGTTACCACAGCAGCAGAAGGTTAAGGAGGAAAGGATTGGGTCAAAAATAAACCACTTCTGGATCTGAAAGGAAATCAATCTATGAGGCAACACTGCGTTTCTAGCAGAGCTATTCCATGAGCCTATAGATTGAGAAAGCACAGGACTGTCCTGCAAGTCTCTAACTTTCACAACAGCTTCAGATTTCCCAACAGAGCCACTGGGAGCATTGAATTCACTGTTTGCTACCTCGTGGAAGTGCAGAGGGAGGCTCCATGGGAAGGGCTGGATGACTGATGGGACACATGCAGCAAAGGCAGGGGACAGCAACAGCAGTGTCCTTCTGCACAGAGAGGGGAGAAGATGCTGCTGGCCACGGGGTCAGTTTGACTGAAGTGAGCTCAGTGATCCCAAGCAATTGAATAAACATCCTTTGGGCTGTCCTTCCTCAGCCCTGAGCCTCACTGGAGCAGACAGCCAGCCCCTGAACCCTCCTTAGTCATAATGCCAAGGATGCTTCTGCACATTGGCTGCATGTAACAATGGTGCTGCAACAGCATCAGGAATTTTTCAAGAGAGTGGCTGATCAACAGACTCAGGAAAAAAGGGTTCCTCTCTTTCTTCCAGGAGTATTCATGCTTTTTATTTGCTTCACAGTGATTCCTCCTGCTGCAGATACTAGCAGGATATTAGCAGAGGCTTTTCCCTGGAAACTGGACAACCTCTTCCCACAGAAGTGCTCCACATTGTGCTTTCCTAGAATGCAGCTTTTGCACAACACCAGGCCCTAGCACAAGGAGCATGGGTTCCCTCAACCTCCAGAGATGTCCTTTAAACCCATATCCTCATCTTGCAAGGGTCTGGTCCTGCAGGGAGTGTTTGGAGACCAGGCCCCCACACTTTCCCAGAGGAAGCATCAGTCTCACCCACTCCCTGGTCTCTGAGAGCTCTTCCTGCCTATTAACTCCCACTCTAAAACATGTAGTTCTCTGTGAACGAAGATACATTTGCCTGTCAGAAAGCTTAATTAGCACAAATGGAAACTGTCCTCCCCATCATCCTCCTCAGTCTGATCTCCAGCTAAGAAACAAGGATGCAGTTCAGTTTATTTTGATTTATGTTCTGGATTAGTGACAAGTGACAAACCTGACTATACTACTTACTCCTTTTGCTACAGAAAAGGTCTGTGTTTTGGCTTTACAAGAATGACAGTCAAGTTTTATTATCCATAAAACAGAGTTGATCTGTCACCACCATAATGTCCTCTCCCTGCATTTTTCCACTTCCCCTGATGAAACATAAATAACTTTTATCCCTTTAAAGGTCACAAGACTACAGGAAAACCAATACAAGAATTCATGATTCTTTACCTTAAGAACACAACTGCAAATGAATTACAACAAACAGCTCAGTTGCACATAGGATTGTGCTTTCCCAGGGCACTAGGTACTACACACCACTCATTGCTCTGTGTCTGTTCATGTCAATTGTAGCTTTCAAACCTACAACATTTTTCCAGGATCAAATTCTGTGCCTGAACACCACACAAGCTGCAAGTTCTCAGAGGGGACTAGTTCTGTACAGCCCACTGCACTAAGTGCCCAGAAATTAGATGCTATTCACTCTGTAATTTTCCATTTTTGACTGACTGAAACGTTCTTCTTTTCTAACCTTCACGTCCCCCACTGCAACCTCACCTCCAGCTGAGCTGCCTACTGAGCTCACTAGTGAGAGACACATTTAGTTTCTCAGTACATCAGCTAACACTTAGGTCTTTGATCATCTGCAGTTGGGCTGCTCCTTCTTTGATCAGAAGTAAGCTTTCCTTGATCACACTACACGAAATAAAAAACCTGAGACTTCAATCCTGCCTTTGAGTGACACTTGGGTTGAGACACTGATTTGGCTGATATATTGAACAAAGGTTTAAAAGTATAATTTACTGCAATGGTTAGGCATCTTTTGAGCAGGATCATTTTCTGAAGCTTCTTTCCCATTCATTCTGCTCACTCCTGCAGTGCCAGTCCTCGACACTGTTTGCAGTGAGGCTGCAGCACTTGTGCGACGAGACCGCAGAGCATCGCAGGAAGGATTCCACCTACCCTGCAGGAAAAACAAAGATCTTTCCAAAAATATACATTATCCAGTGACTAAGAAATGAGAATAAATGAACCAAGCCCTGCAGGCTTCTACTAAATGCTTATTAAGAGTGCTGTCCAATTAGCAGTGCCTGTGCTCATCAGTATGGGCAGATCCATGGCCAACCTCGGGTTGAGATTCACCTTCCTTACTCAGGAACGCTCCAAATGTGCTAGAGAACATTTCCCAAAGAACAGGGGACTCACATCATCTGGCAAGGCCTGCATGGAATCTTCAGGTCCCTGGAGCAAAAATACTGCTGGGGTGGAGCCTATCACAGCTCTAGAGGCCCTGGACAATTCATCCAGAGTAGAACACTGCAGGTATTGACTTCATCAGAGCCCATTGTGAGAGACCAAATCTCTCTGGCCTTTGCCTCTCTTAATGCTTCTATGTGACAACATCAAAACACACAAGATTTGTCCAAAAAGTTTAAAGGCTTTACATCAGTTCAGGGGCTTTTCTCCCTTAATAAAAGCATCCTACCATTTTGCATGGCATGTTCTCCCAAGATTATTTTGTCCCTTTGGGAAGGGATAATCTTTGTTCAGCAGGTGAAGAAGTTGATGTAGATGTGACAAGGGAAGAAGGAATCTTTGATGCTCTTACACTAATTTAAACTTCACCAGGACTGTGGCACCAGAAAACCAAATCACATTGCTGCTTGTGTTGTTTCTGCTATTTGAGCACCTGAGTCGACTTGTCCACCACAGAATGGTGCTTGAAAGGCTGAACTGAGAGAGGAACAGCTATGGGCTCAACAGAGAAGACTGGAGAAGCAGCAGGCTTCTTTTACACAGCTTGATGAAACTATTTGATTGTCTCATCCTTGGGGACAACAAATATTAAAAAATATGGTTAGCATTCCTCCTGCCTACCATGTGCTGATGACAGTGTCACTGCCAATAACTGGTTTAAACCCTGTACCATCTTCATCTCTAATGCTAGTAGATGCATTAGGTGTCTAACTGATCATGAACTTTTAGTATGTGTCTGTAGGTGGGAGCAAAATATGCCACCATGAGCTGTGTCATGTTAAAAAACAAAAATATATAAGCAAGAGAAAATGGTCATATTTCTGTGTATATATTCTGTGGTAATAGCTCTTCTGAATTACTGCATCCCCTTCTGACATTTCTTCATTGCGGGTTTGAGACACTGGTGAGAGTTACAAAAGGACCTGCAGAAATTTTCTGGATTCTAAAATATTATGAGAGGCGTGTGAAGCTTAATCTAAACATATGGTGACTGAATAAGGAGATACTGCACCAGGAAGCAATTACCAGTGGCAGGAAGGTTTTCAATACAGCATAGCAAGGAAAAATAGTATTCAATGCCTGGAAGCTAAAGATAGAAATGGCATCTTTAGTTCAAGACTGGCTTTCTTTCTAGAAGAACCAGAGTAATTAAAATTCAGGATCTGGAATTCTTGTACAAGGGCTCAAGTTTTCCAGGGGATTCTTGTAGCTGAGGTTGAAAGCTATTGATTCATGAGCCCACTGATCATTCACTCAGGATATTTTGATATATTTGGTCTTACAGAGTTGTAAGCTTTTCTGGGGTTTGATAATAGATGGCATTAGATAGGTCCATCCATCAAGACAAGGACCAAGATTTTGTGCCTGTTTTCCAAGTTAAATTTTTTGCTTTCAAAAAACCAAAAATGCTTCCAAGGACCAGCCCTAAATCCACAAGTTTGATCTTGTTCAGAGGAGGAGTGGCTTTTATATTTCTGTCCTTTAAAGGTTATTCATGGATAGCTCACTGAACATCCCCAGAAAAGTGGAAAGTGCACAAATTTTTTGACCTGGTCCCATGACTCCACAGGTGTCCTACACATCTGTGCAGTCAAGATGATGGTTGTGATGCCCTGAGGATACATTTTTCATCACAGCCATGGAAGCTCCTGGCAAACTGGCTGCTCACTGCCATTCTTATTATGATCTCCCATCTCCAAGTCTCCACACACAGACCCCTTGGAATTGCTTGGCTCTGCTGCTCATTACCTCATTTAGCAATGTGAATTGACCAAACATCCACTCCTGCCAAAGGCATGTTGTTCCCTTCCCATCTGTCCATTGATTTGGGACACAAGCCTCTCCACGGTTTCAGCCTAGCACAGCAGCAGAGCAAGTTGCAAAACACAGCTCCACTGCAGCACTCGTGGGTGTAGCAGCAGGAGCTCCAGCAGAAACAGCCCTAAATGGCACAGCAAAGTCCAGGCTGCCTCCTTCTTCTCCCTGGAGATAAGCCCACCTTGCAGTCCATCAACACCACCACCCCCTGTGCTTCCCAGGTCCTCTCTGACACCCATCTTCATTTAGAGGTTTTCCCACTGTGCAGTGTGGGAATGATTTATTGGAGACTACATTGAATTTGAGTTTCAGGGACATGTTGGTACTTGTTGTCTTTCACTGTATCAAACCAATGCTGTCTCCTGACAAACAGCAGTGGAGTGTGCTGCAGGAAGCCCTATTTTCCCAATTTAATTTCAAAGCTCCCAGATTTTTAAAAAAACTGCTGCTTGGGTGTTTTAATCAAGCCCTTTCCCATTCACTCTGACTGAAATAATCTGCTGAAGTTGTTATCCATAGGACCACCCACCTAGAAGGCATAGCAAAACTCATGACAACCCTTATACATCAATGACATCTCAAACCCCACATTTTAGCTTTTTGCAAGCAACTGCATTTCCCCTTCTCCCTTTTTTTCTTTTTTTTTTTTCCTTCTTGTGTTTTTTAGATCTTAGGATCCTTGTATGAGGAACTCAGCAATGTCACTTAAGGAAAACCCCAAGCCCTTACATTCACTCTTGTAAAATATGTATTTGACAAATCAAATTGATTCTACTTTGTGTTTTGTAGCCAGTGGGGACAAAGCTTCAGATTTGTCATACTAGAGAATTCAGTGTACAAATTGACAGGCCTTAAAGTATGATCTCCTCTCACCCACCAAAGGATTCTGTGGTCTCATCACAAAAGCCCTACAGTGAATCTTATCCTCAGCTCCAGTAGACTGAAGAGAACATCATAAACCAATCATATGGCAGATAAGTCATCCTGTCATTAAGGCAGCTTCTTGCCACTGAAAAATTATTTAAGCATGACTACTCACAATCCCAGTAAGTTGCAAAATATATTAAAAGGAGAGCAGAAGAATCAGGGCTCTGGGAAGGGGTTGTATATATCACTTGTCATAACCAGCACTAGATAACACTCTCTATCTGATTCTCCACAAGGATGCTGTAAGGTTTAATGATGCTTAGCACAAAGTAAAATGCAAAAGATAGAAATATGAGTAATGGGTGATGCACAAGAATCAAAAATCAGCCAGTGTTCAACAACTGGTTGTTATTGTATCTGTATGGGTAGCTCTCCTTTTGTTGAAATCCGTATGGTTTTTGGGGAGCTCCTGTGTTTCACTTTTACTTCGTGCTAGTAGTCACAATTTCCTTGCTACCTGGAAGGCCTTTAGCAACATAATCCAAATCTAAATGAAAGGTCTGGTGCCCAAAAAGGCCCAGCAAATGGGGATCTGTCAAGTGTCTGCCCAGAGCAGTGTTAGGTGACACAAAAGGGATCCACACCCTTGGTTGTACCACATACATGACACAAGATTCTATTTCCATGGACTGCTTCTACTCAGTCTGAAGAACTGTCTTCAGCACTGTGATGGAACCCTGGGTTAGCTGAGTTACCCCAGCACAGCAGAGCTGTCAGAGTGGGCAGGCCCTGGCACAGGGTGCCCAGAGCAGCTGTGGCTGCCCCTGGATCCTTGGAAGTGTCCAAGGCCAGGCTGGACAGGGCTTGGAGAAATCTGGGATAGTGGAAGGTGTCCCTGCCCATGGCAGGGTGTGGCACTGGATGAGCTTAAAGGTCTCTTCCAAACTATTGTGTGATTCTATCTAAAGAGTGATTACTGAAATCACATAACACAATAATATTCATCTCTTTCTTACTGATAATTTTCATGCAGTGTTTAATCTTCACTGTTCATTGATTTCTCTAAGGCCACTATTCTCAGGAAGTTTGGCTGACTTACAATTCTAATGCGCTCATTCTTTCAGAGTTTGATTTTTTTCAGATTTTGCTTTGGAAGTCCTTCATTCTCATCTAAAACCTCACTCCTACAGGATGAGTTGTCAGCATCTCCACACCCTGTATTAAGTTATGTAATTAAAAGATAAAGAGTAATTCTAGAATATGTTCAAGTTGATACCACATATGCATGAATAAACATATGTCTCTCTGTCTATTTATAAATGGTACAAGTCAATGGAAATCATATTCATATCTATTTCAATTAATATCTTTAAACACCAAACCTTTTACAAGAAGGTGATGCAAGCAAACTGCAGAGCTATGCAGTGAAAGGTATTCTCTGTGCTTATGCTGACATACAATTAGTTTTGTGAACTTCAGACATCTCTCTGGAGTCCTGTAAATATATACAAATGAAATCAGTTCTGTGAAAGGTAGTCTGCAAGTTTTCCATTCAGTGGAAAGAATTATTCATTAGAGGAAGACTTGTTTTCATTTTATACCAACAGCCTAAAGTTGAGTGTCAGATTAAGACTCTCAGGAGATGTCTGGTGACAACACAGTCAGAAAGGTGATCAAATGTAAATAGTAAACAATTTTGACACAGCTCTGCAGTAGTCACCACACAGTCTCATCTCCACATTTACACAGTACTTTTTTTATTTTCCTATATTCCCAGGTTTCATACAGTAGACAAAAGGATAAATAATATCTCTAACACACTTAGGTGTGAAATATGTTGCAGGTAGATTTATCCCTGACTGAAGAGCTTTCAGCTCCACTGTCAGTAACACAGAACCACAGAATGTCCTGAGATGGAAGAGACCCTTGAGGATCACCCAGTCCAGCTCCTGCCCTGCACAGACACCCCAACAATCCCACCCTGTGCATCCCTGGCAGTGCTGTCCAAAGTCTCCTGGAGCTCTGGCAGCCTCGGGGCTGTGCCCATTCCCTGGGGAGCCTGGGCAGTGGAGACAGCCATTGACATATCACATAACACAAGCTTTGAAATACACTTTTTTCCTTTTCACTGATATTATAACTTCTTCCAGTTTACATCTGGCTTGTGCAGTTTGTTTGTGTAAAAACCACTTGCACTTTGAACCTCTTTGTCTCTGAAGAGGCAGAACAGACTGAGAGCAGCACTATGGTTCAGCCCCTCACGACTCTGTCTTTTGTATTCAAGGGTTTTGGTTCCAAGTCATACAATCAATGATGGTTCAATTGTCTCTGCCAAAGGTGTCTAGAAGAGGAAATCTATAATTGTTTATTTTCTCATGCCTTCAAGATGATGTGTGTCATTGTGTCACACTGAGTTCTTTTATATGCCAAGTGCCTGAACTAAAGACTCTGTAAATAAATACAGACTATATATGCAGGTACTGAAAAGGCAACAAGAGTAGAAGATAGATAGATACACACACCAACACATACACACATGAACCTTTTTTTCCCCTGCTCTGAGTGAAAAACTGCAGTGGAGGTTGGTTGCTCTTATAAAGAACCTTTACAAGATCAACCAGCAGAGCAGCTGGCAGCACTTGTACAGGATCACATTACAGCAGGAGCCTGAACAGGAACTGCAGCATTGCTGTGGTTCAGTGACAGGATGATTTCTGGCAGGTTAGACTCTGCAACTTCTGCTTGCCTTTGAAGTGCTATCAGCTCCACAGCTGCAGCAGTGTACGGTTACAAAATGATGATATTTAAAATAAAATGGGCAATTTACCCAGAATTTTGTTTATACACAAGTATTAAGTGTAAGGTTCTTTTAATTTTTTTAGGTTTTTTTCTTTATTTTACAGCTCTTTCTAAGATCTCCCTGCTTCTTATTGAACTTGATGCTACACATGAATCAGGATTTTTAACTCCTGTAATTGATGTTCCAGGAAGAGAGCCCAAATATCCACCCTATGCCTGTGCCTGGATTTGTGCAGATGGCCTGGGATAGCTGTGGAGTTCTTGAGGCACAACTGCTGCCAATTTTCTGAGTCTGCACATGACCTTGCAGACACCTGAGCCCATGTGAAACCAGGAACTACAGAGTGCAGCAGCAGATCAGTGCTTCTCATGTTGCCAAATACTGTAAATAAAGGAAATACTCCAGTCTTATCCTGACAGAATACTTTTGCCCTGCTAGGCCCTGAAAAGAATTTAAATTAAACTATGTTTTCATGGAATATATGCTTTACCCTAAAGACCAAATTCCCCAGTGTGCTCTGTATGCACCAATACTGTCGTGTTGGGACACTCTCTGCTGAAGTCCCATTCTCCCATATTGCCACACCTTGACACACAGCATTGGTAGGGAAATAGGAGAGGCCACAACATTGAAGCCACCCTTCTGCAGACTTTATTGATGCTTATGCATATTCCAAAATGTCCCCAAGGCTTGCAAAGGGGAAAGCAGCAGAGTGCTTGGGCATCCCTGACATCTTCTGTACTGTGGGGAGCAGTGCCAAGCAGCCAAAGCACACTGCAGATCTCATTTTTCATACAGCCTGTGCTCACATTTGTGGTTCATACAAGGAGAGAGAGAGATCTCCACAGTCATTCCCTCGGGTGTTGGTACCTGGTGCCTGTGTCACTGCCACTCTTCACTGCTCCGTCATCCGTGAAATTAAAGGTGCCGGTCCAATTTGCCAATTCCTCTCCATTCTGCCAGCTAAACTGCAGCCCTCTAGCAAGAAAACGAGGCAGTTGATATTTGATATCATTCATTAGGTTAAGTCTATCAGCATGAGTTCTCATGTCCTACTTCTTAACATACAAACGTGACATTCATCAAAAACAATTAAAAGATACAAAGAAAAAGAAGGTATCACCTTACTAGGGTAAACAAATAATTTTTACTTCCCACAGACTGCAAGTCCTTGGGTGAAAACAACACCAGGCTCCCCATACAAATTTGAAGGCCAGTAATTATCTGTGCTCATAAAAACCACACATGTATGAGGAGGTAGAAATTTAATTTTTCACAACACAAGTGCAAAAAGCTGGAGACATGGGAAACCACAGGGCCAAAGTAAAAAAAAACTTCAAACTTCAAACTTCAGTTTTGCATCTACAGTAGCTGCTATATGTGGTGGGCACCGGGTCCTTCCTCTGATTTGTTGGCTCTGCTAGCAAAGGATGTGTCATTTGATGACGTCTCTAAATTCATAATACAGTGCTTCTTTTGCCTGTTTGGAAAGATGGCATTTTTTTAAGCCAATGCATAAACACAGTCATCACAAGTCCCTGTTGTCCAAGCTTTCACAGATTTGTTCCAATCTCCATGATGCCTGCAGTCTTCTGGAAACTACACCAATAGCAAGGTGGAAATTTAAAAATGCTGGGGGAAATATTTGACAACACAAGTCAAAACCCTTCCCTTATCTCAGAAGCCAACAAAAAAGACTCTTGCAGATTGTTATTTTTAAACTTCTCCTTTTTAACCCAATTTCATTATTTCAGAAGCCTGGCAAGCTGAGTTGTGAACATTTGGTGCTGCCAATACTGAAAGTTAACTTCCCAGTTGGGCTGTGTGGGGACAGCCAGGAAGCAATCTGCCAGCATGCTTTGTCCAAAAGAAAGGGCATCCAGGACCCCAATAGTTTTGCTGGTCACCAGGCTTATGAAAAGGGCTGGTGAATCTCCCTGACCACATCCATCCTCTAGTCTAATTGGAGCAATTATCAGCACAGGGAATTAAGAAGGAACAACATGAGGTGCTAAAATATGCCCAGGGGAATCTCATGAGGTTTAACAAGACCAAGTGCAGGACCTATCCCTGGATGAGGGCAGCCCCCAGGATCAGCCCAGGCTGGGGATGAGCAGAGAGAGCAGCCCTGGGAGAAGGAGCTGGGGGTGCTGTGGGTGAGAGCAGGACCTGCCCCAGCCTGACCCCCCTGCCCTGGGCTGATCCCCAGTGTGGGCAGCAGGGCAGGGGGGATTCTGCCCCTGTGCCCCTGTGCCCAGGTGAGAGCCCACCTGCAGAGCTGCCCCAGCCCTGGCTCCAACAGCACAAGGACGTGGAGCTGCTGCAGCCAGGGCAGAGGAGGCCACGGAGCTGCTGCCAGGGCTGGAGCCCCTCTGCTCTGGAGCCAGCCTGGCACAGCTGGGGCTGTTCATCTGCACAAGAGAAGGCTCCAGGGAGAGCTGCGAGCCCCTGGCAGGGCCTGAAGGGGCTCCAGGAGAGCTGCAGAGGGACTGGGGACAAGGCCTGCAGGGACAGCACACAGGCAATGGCTCCCATGGCCAGAGGGCAGGCACAGATGGGATCTTGGGCAGCAATTGCTGGCTGGCAGGGTGGGCAGGCCCTGGCACAGGGTGCCCAGAGCAGCTGTGGATGCCCCTGGATCCCTGGCAGTGTCCAAGGCCAGGTTGGATGGGACTTGGAGCAGCCTGGGATAGTGGAAGGTGTCCCATGGCAGAGGGTGGCACTGGATGGACTTGAAGTTTCCTTCCTGCCCAAATCACCCTGTGATTCCATGATTCATATCAAAGTGTGAATACATTACAGGATAATGGCCATAGGGTAATGCAGTGCTCTGGATTATCAGGCAGCCCCATAACTTGTGTGTTTCTCTGGCAATTTTTAATCAGCTGACCTGCTCAAGGTATGATTTGAATATTGGTGCGAAGAAAACACAAGAAAATTACTCAGACACCTTCACTTTGAGGCTTGTTGAAATAGACACTTGTGGTTCTCTCCCATAGAGCACAGCCAAACACATTTTTTGCCACACTGTAACTGGTATAGAAACATGGTTTCTTCAAATACATATCTTTGTAAAAGACATATGGTACCTGGTGTATAGTGGTCTAAGTATATGGCCTTAAAAATATCTTTTAATTGGTAAAGGCATCGCTGAATGATACATTGGGAGAGAGGGTAGAAGTGTGGGAAAGCCAAGCTGGAATTGTGCCTTTTAATTGGATTTAAATTCTCTATTTGGGACTTCAATATTTGCTTGTGAACTGAAATAGAGTGCATTAATCCAGATAAATGGTTGGCGTTGGTGTGTCCTCCAGAGGTGAAGTCTCGTACAGCATAGCCAGTATTCAGGCAGATTAAATGAAGAATTAAAAAATGCAAGGAAAAGGAAAGTCCTTTCCCTGTCTACGTCTTTACTCTGCATGTAACAGCTGAAAGGAAATCAAAGTAAATGTTCCAAGCTGGAGGGAGGTGAATCTGTCCATCAAGCAAAACAAATTGTAAATTCATTCTTTAGTGCCCCCATTTCATCAAGCTGCTTTTGGTGAAGGGCGTGCAGTGCAGCAGAGGCACCAAGTGTAAAGGACATTCACATTTTGGGTAAGATCCAAGGGGAGATTGGAAGACTAACCCTGAGGAATGGCAGATATGTCTTATGATGACCAGCTTGATATACTTAGCTTGGAAGTGGCAGGGTGGGGATCTGAGTTACAAAAATATCCAGTGAGGGATCTGGGTATGACACTTCTCTGTGGTTAAGGACAAAATACAGAGCTGTGAGCTGAGCTTAGGGTCAGATTAAAGTTAAGTGTCCAGCCCTGAACCAGACAGACCACACAGGGCTCTTCTTCCAACAGGTACTCCAGGGATTAACAGAATACAGACTTATAAATACACAAAAAAACACCCCACCAAAGAAATTTTGCACAGCTTATAGGCCTGTGTGTTGCAATGAGTCTGCAAGACTGAGACCAAGCTGCTGCTCTGCATTTTTTTTGCAGAGGTGGTACAATAAATCTCTTTCTCACAGTAGGAATAACTTCCATAAATTATGGTTTGTAGTATTAGGACTGAGTAGAAACCAAGGATGAGACATTTAAAAACACTGAATTAATTCTGTTTCTAACAGGATTACTGAGAGCTTTACCATTGATTTCAATCAGCCTTGAGATGGGAGAATTTAATTTTTGAGATACAAAATTTTCTAATCCTCTCAGGTTTGAGTTGTAAGCATCCATAAAAAATTGTCTGGCCAAATGTGCAAACAGCCTGAGAAAACAGAAGAGAGACTTGAACCGCTTCATCAGTGTATTTGTTTGGCATTCTATTTCAGTCAAACTCTACCATATTCACTCTCAGCAGTAACTGCATTTAAACAGGTAAACAAATTAAGGTTCTGTGAATCAGAATTGCAATATAAAAGCACGCAGAGGACAGAAGTACAGAAAAGGAAGAAAAAGCATCAGAGCAAAAGGGAGGGTAAGGAAAGATTAAAAGAAGGTGAGGAAAGCTGAGGAAATGACTGAGACATTGAGATCTACTATGTAATTTACATAGCTCATGTCAAACAGTTCAAACAAAAAAAAAAGCAAAAAGAAAAAGAAGAGAAAAAAGAACAAAAGAACAAAAGAAAAAGAAATAAAGAAAAGCTAATTTTAAGCTGGAATCATTGCCAATGATTGCCAAGTGGAACTTTGCCATTTGCTCAATTTGCCCTAATGTAACAACTTCTAAAATTGGTATGTGTCCCCATCGTGTGATGCTGATGACGGCGAGGAAAGAATTCATAAAAGGTGTAATAACCAGAAACTCTCTCTGTGCAGAGATGCTTTGTTTTGCCCATGAATGTAAGCAAATTGTTCATCAAGGAAGATGTACGTCAGTTATGGATACCATTAATCACAAGACTTATCCCTAACAAATAAAAGTATGAGCAATGCTCTGCCTTGCGTTGGAGAAACTCCGTGAAGTTGGATGTCTTAGCAACAGAGACCTCGAGTTTCAGGTAAATGTCAAAGCAATATTTTGATCCTAATTGGTAACTGTAAGTGTTGAATCAGTGTGTGGTCAAATAAACATCGGCGTAAAGTAATAATAGGAGGAGGGGGTGAAAAGGCAGAAAATTAACAAAGCAGCAGTGACTCTGAAGGGCTTGTCAAAACCGGCTGTCAGGAAGCAGCAGGAAGCAAAGACTGAAAGCCTGTTGCTGCAATCCAAACAAAAAACAACTCCTACACAAGCAGAGGTTTTAATAGCAGAGGATGTCAGATAATTATGAGGTTTTTGAACTACAAGGCAAGAATGAGCAAGCGGATGAATTGCAGAGAGAAGCTTTGCACCCATGCTGCTGTCACACTGAGATCCCCCCTCAGCAGTGCCTATTGTCCTTCTGAAAAGGAAAAGAAAGGTGAAAATTCACTTCAGACCAGAAGGCAAGGCTTATAAAAGGGAGCTGCTGAAAGAAGGAGACCCAAAAGTCTCCAGGCGCAGCTGGAGGTCGTGTCTGGGCTCTGCCCAGAGAGTGGGCCATGACCGTGAATGCAGCAGAAGGTGCCCAGGAGAGATCCATGTGCTTCCCAGGCACAAGGGCAGTTTGGGCCAGGTGGGTGAGTGACACAGTGATCAGCACCTCTGGGTGACAGGGACTGAGTGGCAGCAAGGGCATCACCTGCCACTCCAGCCACAATCTATTCCCCAGATACCATCAGTTCATCCCATTTAATCCCAGGCAGCAGGTAATTTCCACTCATCTTTAAAAGGTGACAGCTACAACTATCCTCACTTGGCATCTACCACAGGCAGAATCAATCCAAACCTAAGCAAAACCAGGCAAAAATGAATGTTATTTTATAATGGTGAAGCTAAGCCAAAACCTGAGACAGCTTGCTGGCCTACACAGATGGGCAAGGAAGGAGAAGCAGAGGAAGGGAGGGAAGATATGGATATCCCCAAGAGCAAGGCAAGTTATTTAATTGTCTTTCTGAGGTCCCTCTATGATTTGTCTTCACTTCTCTTGCTCTTGCCTTCCAGCAGTTCTCACATCCCTTCTCCATATGCACTCTCCCTAACAAAGAGGACATTAGGAGGTGACAGGAAATCCAGGTTTTGTGACTCTGGCTCCTGCTGAAATTATAAGCAAATTGTATATTCATTAATTCCATATATATCATTAGCAATTTTATAATCCTGTTTCTGCAGGCCTGGTCATGGTGTTGCACTTCCCTGTTACTTCTCAGATATAGAAGTCATATCCAGTCCCTGTCCTGAAGATCAACAGTCCAGGCCATGTAAAGGCTTCCTAAAGTCACTGGAAAATCCCTTTCACTGTACCTCAGTTTCCCTGTTTTGTAATTCTTGTGCCCTTGAGGAGGAGGAACTGAAGATTTTAGTGTTAAATGATCATTCTGCTCTCTTTGAAAATGGAAAGTGATGCCCTTAGCCTATTAGCAGGGATGTCACAGAGGTGTAGGAAAGTCAGATGGTTAATCTTGCCAGAGATCCAGTTCCTTCTTTCCGCAAAATAAGGAAACTATGACTCACTGTGTCCGCAGGGTGTACGGAAAATAAAACTAAAACCATGGTATGCATGAGTGACCTGCAGATGAGAGTGATTGGAAACACTCACTAAAATGGATCAGGGAGTTAGAGGAGCTTGGGTGAGGGGAGTATCAGGAGTCTCCAGTGTGACAGACTGCTGCACAGGTGAAGAGAAGCACAGCAGCCAGCAGAAAGAGGAGTTTTGGAGCAAAACCAAGGATCCCTTTTCATTTTGCACAGGCCAGAAACAGCAAGTTTATTTACACTGCACTTGAAAAGATATCAGAGGGGCCCAAAAGGAATAAAGGACTGCAGTCACCAGAGAGAATGGTGAGACACTGAGATCAAACCCAGCCCAGCAGTGCTCACTCAGACCAGCCTGTGTTCAAAACCTCTTTCCTGACAAAACGGCCAGACTTTGTCCCTGAAGACAATGAAGCCAGGTGACAAAAACAAGGCAAATGCTTACTTGAATGGTTAAATATCTCTTTAAACACCCCAGTCCATTTTGAAATAAATACACAAGGCACAACAAATTAAAAGATGCAGCACAGGGGAAAGAAAGAAAGAAACATAAACCTGCCTATAGCAGTCCAGGTCCAATTCACCTGTGCTATGTAATGCCAGGAAAATGCCATGTGTGTGCTGGCCTCTTTCAGTCCAGAATCCAGGCCATAACCCTGCCAGGCAGGGCACAAATAAATACAACATTCCTGGGGCAACTCAAGTACTTGAGCAATATGCTCCCCTTCTTATGTGAGTCCATAAAAAAAAATTATATTTTTCAGTGGAAGAAGCATTGAATCTGACCAGCCAAGTTTAGAAAAATACTTACTTCTCCAGAGAAATTAGCAAAATGTAAGTTTTAATCCTGATAGAAGTACATACACACTTCTGCTCACTGCTTTAATAGAGATCAACCTTTGTCTCAGTGACCTACAGCTTTGTAAGTAGACTGACAGTGGGTAATTACTGAGCTCATCACTTACCATCTCACAGGGACAAGATTATTAAAAGGTTTTGAAAATTGTATGAAAATATGTGGAAGAGCAGGAATGGTATATTCAGAGCAAAAGGAAGAAATTAAATAACATGGGCCCCACAAAAAACAAAATATGGATGGACAATGTGGGAAAGGATCATGTCTGGTTTCACCACACTCTTGGCCTTACAGAATTATACCAGGGACAAGTTTGGCTCTTTACATTAGAGGGAAATAATAGTATTAAAATGGTGGAGGAGTATATTTTGACTAGTGCAAAAAGCAAAATTGGAAACATAGGTGGGAAGCTTCTGGATTATAACCATTATTACACAGAAAAAAGGTTTTGTTTCATGTAGCACATTTCACATTTGGGTTAAAGCTTGCATCAGATATTCACAAGCAATATCTGAAAAAACTTGGTCCAAAATCACTTCCCAGGTAGGATGAAACACATCCAAATAGTTGCCTTAAACTGGATTTAATGTTGACCAGGACATCAAGAACATCAATGGATACCTTCCAAACCTTTACACTCTTACCTTTTCTAATCTGTGGCTGGAAGATAAATATCTGAGGAGTAATAGATAATCTTTATCAATCCTATTGGTAATAATTATTCACAATTATAATTATCTATAACTATTCATAATTGAAATCATTATTTGTAATACTGAGTTGCAGCAAAAAACCAAGAAAATAATGAAATTATAGTGAGGGAGGTGGTTTTCAAGAAAAAAAACAAACCCAAAAACAACCAAGCCCTGAGCACAGACACTCACAGGAAATCCCAAATGTTTTAAGATACCAGCCAATTTTGACATTTGAGATGGTAGATGCCTGATGCAGCGTGGGTTCCAAATCTCACCACACCACAAGAGATCTGACTAAAATAATTGCACTGCATCTCAAGTTTCCAGTACTAATACATTCAGCATCAGGTCGAGTGTCCCTGCACTGCCCTGAGGGCTCATGCTGAAGACAATGAGCAAAATGCATTCACAGTCAGTGAGTGTGTACCCAGTGCCAAGCACAGGAGCAGCAAATATTCTCTCTCTCCATCACAGAAGTGGATGGCACAGTCTTCTCCCGCCACTTAGGCAACCCTTCCAAAATATTTACAGCCTAAGATGTTCAGGTAGGACTGTCAAAAGCCCAGCTTTGGCTGTATTTGTTCTGATAGAAAATCAGCCAAACCAGTGACAGAGGCTGCTTTTAAGGCATTCACTCAGAGAACTAAAGCATAAAACCAACTAAATAAAAAAGATGTGAAAGGACATTGACTATCTGCAGGGCTGATGGAAAAGCAAAATGGATGCAAGCAACAGAGGGCAAGCATGCCTCAAAGAAATAAGAGGTTAAGTCCACAATTTGCCTGAGGGAGACATGGACTGCTGAGCAATGACTACACTTGAATTAAAAATTGAGAAATGAAATGAAAAAGCAATCAAGAGTAAGAATGAAGCACAGTGGAAGTAAGAAAATACAAAGCTTTGCACAGTGATTATGCCTGAATCAAATCCTGCAAGTGTAAGAATGATCAGGAAACTCCAACTGGGTCAAAAATAAAAGACCAAGTTACCAGGTCATCCAGACTGGCCACAGAGGTCAGTGGTCAAGGTGTGATCCATCCCAGGTGGGGCTGTGGGGAACATGGGTGGAGTACAACCCAAAATGGGAACCCAGGGCTTTGGGTTTGGCTTTTTAAAAATGTAGGCAAGACTTAACTTTGTACCTGCCCACACACAAAGAAGTGAAACTGGTAATTCTTTTCAAAACATCATAAAAAAAGTGGATGGCACTTGTCCTCTAAAAGAAATTAAATCACATTGGATGAAAAGCTGTTGAATGCTGGGCATTGGCAAAACTCAGCCATTCCTTTGTCATAGTGAGGCAATATCTATGTAAAATGAGGTTTTAACCCAGATATTCAGCCAAATATACAAGATGAATTGTTTGCATGGACAGAAGCAGGCCTAGATCTTCACACAATGAAGTCAGACTAAAGGAAGCTGCTACTGGGTACTACATGAATTAGAATTAGGATTTAATTGTGTCTTTATTAATCAGTAAAGACAATGGACACTTTTTGGCTGGTAAGCAGGACACTTATAATTCACTGCTCCAGGGCAAAAAGTTTCTGGAGAGCTCCTACAGCCCAACACGATTCAAACCAGCCACAGAGTAGGCTTCTAGACAGTGGCCTAGGAGCTGCTGGGTGGCCACAGCCACAATAAAAGGGGCAAGTGTCCAAAGGCCTCTCTGCAATGACACATCCCTCATGATATGAGGTCAGGAATGACCACAGTGTAACACACCAGGGAGTGGCACACTTGGGATAATGCAATTTGCACATGTAAAACAATGAAGTAACAATACTCATTACCCTAATTTACTGTCATCTGAAGAGTGGAGAAGGACTGGCAATTCACAGACCAGACCAGCAGGTGGTTTTGCCATCTCAGCAGCTGAGGTGAAACAAAACAGTGCTAGAAATACAGCACAGGGGGAGCAGGGATATAAACCCTTTTTTAAGGGGTTTTTTAGTTTTCTGCATCAGGGCTATGGTGAATACTGCCGGGGAGCACAAGAGAGGAAATAACATTTCCTTGTACTCTAGTACTAAAATTGCAGCCGCTTGATGCTCTCCTTTAAAAGCAAATTAAAATCATGGTTAAAAATCCCCAGACCTTTAAGTAGAAGAAGGAAAAAGTTTTGGATTCAGGATAATTGCCTAAAGCAACCAACAGCAGCTGTGGGAGAGGGAATGGGATGACAAGTGGGATGGGGTGACTGCATCCAGCCTCTGGATGGAGGAATATCAACCTGTTGGAGCCAGTCCAGAGGAAGCCACCAGGATGATCAGAGGGATGGAGCAGCTCTGCTGTGAGAAAAGGCTGAGAAAATTTGGATTGTTCAGCCTGGAAAAGAGAAGCTTTGGGGTGGCCTAACTGTGGCCTTTCAGCACATGAAGGAAGCCAACAAGAAGATGGAGAGAGACTATTTACAAGGGCCTGGAGTGACAGGACAAGGGGAATGGCCTCAAATTGACAAAGGGTAAATTTAGGGTAGATATTAGGAGAAATTATTCCCTGTGAGCGTGGTGGCACAGATTGCCCAGAGAAGCTGTGGCTGCCCCATCCCTGGCAGTGTCCAAGGCCAGGCTGGACAGGGCTTGGAGCAACCTGGGATAGTGGAAGGTGTCCCTGCACATGGTTGGGGTGGAATTGAATGAGGTTTAAGGTCCCTTTCAACTCAAACCATTCAGTGATTCTGTGATCCCATGAATTTAGAGACAGCTGAACTGATCTATCAGCTCCCTGTTGGTTCTGCCCCCTCCACCCCATTGCCAACAGGGATGCCTGAACCCCATAAAATGTTCTTGGGAATGTCCTGTAGCAGGAACAGCATGGCTAGATTCTCAGCTTCTCCTGCTGTGCTTAACTAGATCTGGCCACTTTAAGGGGATGTCCATATCCTGTAAACACACTTTTTTTGGTGTTCTATATTGTTTGAAGACTTTTCTTTGCTCTGAAGTTTACAGCACTCTTTTCTGAAGAGAATCTCCCAAACCCAAGACCTGCCCAGAACTTTGTCAGGGATTCATCCAGATGACTCACAGGATACGTATAATTTCTGTGGAGTGTAATTCCCTCTGGTTAGAGCTAGAGGCACAGAGCTTTGTGACCAGAGAGAGATGACTCACTAGGTGACCTTCAGATTACACCTTTTGGGGAAGATATTTAAATGGAAGGAGAGTTTGAACACAGGAATATATGCTCTGAGGTTATGGCTAACACTTTCACAGGGTGTTATGAGCTGGCCAGAGGAGCATGTGCCAGGGATGGGGCAGGAGCTCTCAACTGACCTGAGTTGGCTGTAGTTAGGACAAAAGACCCTGTTTAGGAAAAAAATACAACTTGGGCCCATTGCAGTTCCTGCTATCCCTGCTGTAAGAATTACATGATTTTAGAGTACAGACTAAATGTGTAGTTCAGATTTGTTTTCTCTGGGTTTATTCCTTTAGTCCCTACAGTGCAGAAAGTGATCACAAATAATCTTATATAGTAAGGAAAGAAGTAAGGATGCCTGGGAATTGAATTGCAACTGAATAATTGAATTATTGAATTGAATAAAAGCTGCCTAAGATATTAAAAAACAGTGGGTTTACCTCAAATCATGAGATTCTGATATTAGTAAGAGGGCACACATACATAAGAGTGATGTTTTATTCTCAATAAGAATATACAAAGCTTTCAAATAATGCAGGCTGCCTGCATGGGAAGGTTTGCTGACTCTTGCTCTGTGATTCTTTGCAATCTTTTATTTACCCTCAGGCAGGCCCTGGGGTAATATTTGTTTAGAGTCCTTAACAGTTTTGGAAATGTGTTCTCCTCACTCAGCTGAAAAAAGGAGTTTTAAAGGTGCAGATTCCCTTCTTCAGGTGACACTCTTCCTGTGCAGAAGTCAGTCTGTCAAAACACCCAGAATCTAGTGAATTTCCTGCCAACAGAAAATTGGTATATAGCAAAGTATTGCTCTGATGTTTTTCCCTTGCCAAAGGGAAGGACTGTCCTATTGATCTCTCCCATGCTACAGGTTGGAAGATGAAGACAGATTTCAACATTTTTTTACTGTAGTGGCAGTTTCCTGATGTAATCCAGGATTATTCCCTGCTGGCCAAACAAGAGCTGACAAAAAAAGGCCAGCCCTCAGCTGAGCATCTGATTCAAAGAAAATTCAGCTGAAAGGCGAGCATTGGAAAGATGAGTCAATACAAATGCAAGCAGCAGCTCTGGATTTAAGCAGAAGACCACAGCATTTAACCTACTTTAGCAGATCAATGCAGTGGATTTTTAATCATCGCATTAATCCTAAAATAAAAATAATTACCCCAGAGATTGGTATTAAAGTCCCTTAATTATATCTCATTTCATCATCCTTTTTACTGGGATCAGAAGCTACAGAGACCAGAGCTTCCTGATGTCATTTCTCCAGCTTGTGGTTTCACTCTCCTGTTAGGACTTCAGCTACAACTACAGGGATGAGGCATTGGCCATGGTGAGAGCACCCACATCCATCCCACCTGGGAGAAAACTGAAAAAGGGCAAAAAAGAAGATGGACAGGATTCTGCTTTCCAATGACACTGTATAAAACTGTAAAGGATGGAGTGGGGAACATTACACAGTGGGTGAAAAATGAGTGAATGCCTAGAAATTCAATCTCTACACTGTCCCCTTCTTCCAGCAGTGCCAGGAGCCATTAACATCCCATAAGGGGAAAGAGAGAACTTTGACCAGAGGCTGGGCCCCTTATAAAATTTCACTGAGCAGAGTTTATTTCCTGGAGCATCCTTTCCTGTCCACAGTTCTTCCACCCCCACAGATGCTCTGAGAACATGGCTATGGGCAAGTGCAGGGCCCCAAGCCTCTCAAGCCCCCTCCATGGACAGCCTCAGGTGGGATTTCATGGCCACCAAACCAGCCCATTCCCTGCTTGTAAGGGCAAGTGGCATGGCACAGCCTGCAGCCACGCAGCAAACTTTTCCATCTTTCTCCCAGAAAAGGGTACCTTTCTCCACTCTGCTCTTTGGGACCAGTCCTGAGTCTATGCTGTCACCTGCATTGTGCCCAAGCTGCTTGTTTTAGGTCACACTTCCCTGCATTGTTGGCCTTTACCCATTTCCACTATCTTCCTTCAGAGAAAAGAGCTACCCTGGTGTTATATTTAGACTTAAGAGCACTACATTTACTGAAATAGTAGTTCATGGCAATTTTCAGGTTTCTCCAAATACATGGGGGAATTTCTTCCTGCTGCCTTGGGAGGAGGCCATGGGGTCTGCTGTTGGTGCAGGTGTTGGGATGCAGGCAAAGGCATCCCAAGCAAGCAGCACGTGGAATCCCAGCTAGGAAATGGCTGTGGGTTCAGGCAGCGTCCCCAAGCTCCAGCTTGGCAAGTGGCACCAGGGATATAAATATCCCACTTCCCCTCTCCAAGGAGCCTCTCCAAAACCACCAGGTACAAGTGAAAACATGTCCAAGGAGCCTCACAGCCGGAATCAGCTCCTAGCAGGGGGCTTAGCACTGGAGGTTTGTGAAGTCCAAGAGTAATTAAAGGTTCCAGCTGCCCCTGCACAGAGCTCACTGGCAATCAGGCTGCCCTGGAATGCTCACCAGAAGGTACTGCAGGACACTGAGAGTGAGGGAGGGAAAGGAAAGCTGAAAAAATGAAAGTACCTTCATATTAATATTGTGGTAGCAATGCAGGCCTCTGCTTAAATCACCTTTCTGTCACCAAAAACTTACAGCCACATCCTGCATTTTTATTTCCATGGAAGATGGGAACTGCCAATTCCCAGCAGAAAGGAGCTGAGGTGCTTTTTTTTTGCTTTTTTTTTCCTCTGAGAGTTATGGGAGCCCTCTATGAGACTATTTCCACATGATTAATTAAAAAAAAAAGAAAAAAAAGGAAAAAAAAAAGTAAAAGAAACAAATAATTTCAAGCTCAAGTTTAAAAAGCAAACAAACAAACAATCAAAAAAACAGCAGTATTTTCCACTCCAAGTGACAAAATATAAGCTCATCCCCCTACTTGAGTCTCTTTGATGGCAGAGGGCTCAGGACCAGACTTTCTCCTTGCAATCCCATGAATTGGACATCAACCTTTTTTCATTCCCTGATGATGAGAGGAGAGGTTCCTAGGGCATGAGGCAGGACAGAGGCAGGCCCCAGAGATCACTCTGTGGAAGAGTTTTTGGTTGCATCTTCTCATAATTTTATCTTTACTCTGCCATTTTTCATTTCAGTTTGTACTTGGGATTTATTTTTCTTCTCTCTAATCCTGTGGTAGTAATTTTGACTTGGAAAAGCAAGGATTGGTAGGACTGCCAGGCCTCCAGGACAAATGGGAAAAACTGAGAAAATAAGGTAAGATGAGACCTCAACCTGCCCATAAAGTCATATTCTTAACACTGAGGAAGCTTTGTGCTACCCTTGTCTACCTACCAGGTTGCTGAAGCTCCCCAAATATGGAGATTTTATACCTCCTCAGGTAATTATTTTCTTTAAAAGTTCCCCATCGTGGTTAAATCCAAATCTTTCCTGCTCCAACATTTTAGCACTTTGTGAGTGTTTAGAGAGATGTATTTATTGCTCTCTTCTTCTGAGATTTAATTTGGGTATTTCAAGTCAGTTATCCTTTCTCCCCTCAGTTTTCTCCAAGCCGAAAAAACCCCCATGTTTTCTACACTTCTGCTCATTCTTGCTTCTTCCAGCTGAAGAAGTCACATCTTTCTGGAGCTGAGGTACCCAAAAAAATCAGAGTCTCCCAGACAAGGCCTTGTGCTACACAAGGCACACAAATTGCTCTGTGAATAAACAACACCCCTGTCTAAACATATTAATATCATGCTTGCTTTTCCCTCCCAGAGAGAAACGTTTGCTGATTTGCCAGGATTTTGCTTGCTCTTGGCACAAGGCAAACAACTACATGAGTTGCAAGCAAGGCAAGAACCAAACCATTTATCTCTCCTGGCAGAATGCAGCTTAATTCCAGTAAAAAATTCCACAGCAGCTGCCTACACAACTGAAACACTTACCTCAAAGCATGTAAGGGAAACATTCATCTTCATAAAATCATGCAAGCTGTAACTTCTCAAACAAGGTTTAAGTAAAATAAACTCTACATGGGTCAAGGTTAAACATTTATAGAGCCCCATCGGTGTTTGCTGTGAAAAGAGCATTTTCAGATCAAAGACTGATGTGCTTTACAGCGAAGCAGTCTCAGCAGCAATTCATAAGAACACAGCAGTGCAGAAATAAAGTGCTCTCTCGGTTATCTGAAACACTAATATTGACTTTAGGAACTGCATCTGCGTGTTTGTTTCTAAAGACATGAAGTTTCAGCAATGAACATGCTACCTCAATTAAACATCTCGAGCCATTTCAGCCTGAACTTACACAGAGTGGGAAGCCTTGTAAGGCAGGGTTTGATCAGGGGCAAATACTCAGGTAGCACAAGTCTGTTTAAGTTGAATACAAACCCATATTTTTGCCGCAGCTGAGGATTAAAACATAATCCAGGAAACTCACAAAACATTATATTCTGCCTAACCTTCTCCTGCACTCATAATCTAAAAAACGTTACAGATGCCGGATGCACCTTCCCAGACTGACAAGATATTGTTATCATCAGCAAAACACTGAGAAGTGGTTTGAACTGCTATAAAGGTTTGCCTAGAGCTCCATCTCCCCTCTGTCTGATCAGACAACTTTTCCTATTCCCTCTGATCCCCCCTTACCTCTTGAGATAGTTTCTCCCGTAGAGGATCTGCTGCAGCAAGGTGACCACGGCAAAGGCGCAGATGAAGATGAAGAACAAAGTTCTGTTTCCAAGCAAATCCCGGCTTGACGAAGGGTCAGTGTATCCCATCCTTCTTAAAAGCCACTGAAGCTTCACTGAGTAAAATTCAGTTCATTGCCACCTTCATGCCCTTTTTGCTGGGGAGTGGAGGGGAATGCCTGCTGGCTTTTCTGTGAGCAGTCCAAGGACAAGGTATCCCATTGTTTGGCCCTGCTGCCCCTTCCTTGCCCCTTTTGGATGTTAGCTCCAGGACTGTGCGCAATGGCTTGCTTCCATGGTAAAGTTTCCAGGAGATTCAGACATGGGTAACATCTAAAATCATCTCTCAGAGCTCTCTCAGCGCAGGCAGCCTGTGCTGTGTGAGAGGCATTCTGTTCCCTCTAAGCCTCTCTTGAAAACCCGCTGCTAGCAATTATCTACTTCAATCCCATTTTCATATTCCAGATGGGGGAAGCTGCACACAAACCAGAGAACTGCAGCCAATGGCAAACACGGGGCTCCGGCAACCTGCGTTGGAAGCACATAGTCGTCAGCTCTTCTCTGCTTCTGCTCAGTGATTCCGACCAAATGTGCTCAGAAGGAGACGTGACTGGGGCTTGCTATTATTGAATAAGCATGCAACAATCATGAGGATTTCATTCAGAACCCTGCAGGAAAAAAAAAAAAAGAAAGAAAGAAAAAAAGAAACACAGCAGCAGCAGTCTGGTCAGGCTAGCAGGAAAGCTGCATTCTGTGTAGCAGCGCACCGTCCGTGCCGTGGCTCCGGTGCTGTGGCATTTGCATGCAGAATGCAGAGCCTTCAGTCCCACACTGCTCACTATTTGGGCTCCTCTGTTTCCCCTATTCCTCCAGAGTAAGCATGAGCAAGGTCACTGTGCATCCCTTCAAGGACAGAGCTCTCAGTGCCTGCATGCTGATTTATTGGAGGCTCTGAGTAGCCTCACAGCCGCAGAGAGGGAGCCTGCCTCTCAGTGCAGGCTCTAAGAACCATTCATTTAAAGAGACAAATATTCTGATTGTTCCTCCACTAGACACAGTTCTCTTTTGAAAGGACAGAGCAACAAGACCTTGTCCACAGCTATTGTAACTCCTCTAAAAAACCCCCATTTTCAGGAGAGGCTCAATCCTACTCACAGGGAGTTTTGTTGCTCGTTTCACTGGGAGCAAAATCTGCTCCAACCCTAAAGCAAGTTCCAATGAAAGCTTTATCCACAAATGAAACATCCAGACTTGGAGGTTGTTCTGCCCCAATAACAGATGGGAAAAGGATTTTGACAACAAAATGGGG
>WBNO01029119.1:32460-158607 GCA_013400575.1 Peucedramus taeniatus
GGGGGGGAATTATCTAAGATAATAGGAAGATTTTTGTGTGAATAGATTTTCCAACAGTTAAATCAGTGTATGCAAATTACTGTAGTGTGCCAGCAGCCCAGCTGTGTGGAGCAACAGAGAGTGTTCATGGACTTTGTTTCAGCTGTAACTGGTGCTCCATGGGAAGAAGGGCCAAAGGTAACCATTTTTGCAACCCTTTCAACACAGTCCTCTAAAACAGGGCTAGTCCTCAGCACGACCTACAGCAAGTTGGGCAAGACAGACAATGGCTAAAGCAGGCTTTGCCTTACCTAATTTTAAGAAACAAAAGTCACACAAGTGTTTAGGGTGTGAAGCTGATCATCCTGAAATCCTGCAGGCTGGAGAGCAGCACTTTAGACACAACTGATTTTGCAGAGAAGGTTTAGGGATCCAGCCCCTCATATGTCCTGCCTCAGTGCCTCTCACAGCTCCCACACCTCTATTTCTGAACCCTGCTAAATGCTTCCATTATCACCTTGCTTATAAATAGAGTGGAGACCCTGGGTAGAGGGCAAGGACATACTGATACTTCCTTGGAAACAGTCTTCTACCATTTTGTCATTCAGGGTCTTCCAGAACAAAGGAAAGAAAACCAATATTTACGTTAGAAAAATAACTCAGTGGGATGCACTGTGCTGGGAATACGACATATACCAGGGGACTGTAAGTTAAACACTAAATTTAGTTTGATTCCCTATTGTCAAAGGCATCAGTGCTGGGGCCAAATATGTTCCTTTAAATGATCAGTTCATATAAGCTCACATTATATGAGACTGTTTCCATATAGGAACTGTACCATTTTGATGGCTCTAACCATAAACCCTCTCAGGTAAAGGAAAGGCTGTATGACCATCAAAATTCCTAGGCTGAGACCCCACAAGATACTACACAGGCAGATTTGTATGCAGTAGCTTAGTCAAGGCCAGTAAGTTCAGACGTGAAGGAAAATTTACTTAATGATTTGAACTGTTTGATTTCTACTGATAGCTTTGAAAACTCAGAGAAATTTGCCTCAGTTGCTCTGAGAGTCATTTTACAATAACAGCAAATTATCAGAGCAAAATTTGGCTTGCTATGATTTTCTGTAAGTGTGACACTGATTTTGCAGATTCTTATATCACCTAGGTTTTAGTAAAAACACTTTCAGGTATTTTACTTTTACTGCCCTCCATTCAAAGGGATTTTTTTTTCTTGAGATCTGTGCAGTAATGCACCAAATTCCTGAGCCTAGCAGAAGCTCTTTCTCCTGGAGTGATGGTGAGCCTGAGCTGCAGCAAACAGCCCATGTATTCTGTCAGTCTTTGATTTTCTGTGTCCTCTCATCATTCTCTGCTATATCAGGACTGGCCAGCAGATGCAGCACCTGAGAGACCTATGAGCAGGAGAGCTGCAGACCCAAAGAGCAAAGTACAAAGGTATCTGGTTTTCTGTGCCAGAGCTTGCACAGGCATCATTCCTGACATCAAATGCCAGAGAAATCTGTTTGCTGCCCTCAGCCCAGTACAACACTTGCAAAACTGGAAACAGACCAGCTCTGTGCAAGCACAGAGGAATAGGATGTCTATTGACAAATTTTCATAGGATGCTCAAGGTTGCCTGCAATATTTATTGTGAGAGGAACTGTCTCAGAGTGCAGCAAAAGTGCTGAATGAGCAGTGTCAGCACTCCTTCCTGGGGCCCCTTGAGAGTTTGACTTGTAAACTACATGTCTCCTTGAAAGCATCAAACTTCTGCAGAAAAAAATAAAAAATAAAAAAAGAAAAGAAGAAAAAAAATTTACACCCTGCACTTAAACAAGCAACAGACAACAACATATTCCCTCCAGAATCTGAGAAGGATTGGAAAAGCCCTTTAAGACCATTGAGCCCAACCATTCCCCCAACACTGACAGGTCCACATTAACCCATGTCTCCAAGTGCTGCATCCACCTGCTTTTATAACATTTCCAGCACGACAGACACAAGCTCAGAACGGGTATTCCTGCATCCATTCTTGGAGCACAGACTTCAAAATCTAAAGCAAATCTGGCAAAATGGATCTTAATATGAAGCTGCCAGAAGCAGTCAGTCTTACACGTGTCTGGCCTTTATTTGTTGCATGTGAGCTGCTTGCTAAATACCACCAGAGATAATCTGTCACAAGAAACTCCTCCAGCCTGAGCAGTGAGACTCTGAGTGCTCTACCACAAACACAAACATGCTCTTTACAGTGACACCCTCCAATGGGAGCTCATCATTTGCTCTTAAGGCCCAATGAAGCAGGTTTGAATGTATTTTTTTTAGAAAGAAAGAAGCTGGCATGAAATCTCAAAGACAAAGAAGCCAAGACCATGCTACTGAAGCTCTATATGAGGAAAGATGAATTGGCAAGAGGACAAAATCTGGTAGTGGTCAGAGTCTACTTCTCTTGTGGAGGAAATAAGTTCATCTTTGTCTCTCTCTCTGCTGAAAGGAAAATACACAGCCCTTCCTACTTAGCTGCAGTTTATTTTTTAATGCAAATGAACTAGAAAAATTCTTTTTTGATAGGCAGGCCTGATTGGGAATTTTTTTAAGTATCTTTTACTGAACCTGTCATTTGAATCAGTGTTTGACTGATCATGCATTCTAATTTCAGCTGAAAGTAAGGTTATTTGGTGTCTGGGACAGCAGACCTGTCTCTTGGTTGTTTAATGACAGAACACATAACTGAACATGTTAAACTCATATAATCATACAGATTCAGGGTAAAACAAGACATGCTTCACATTCCCCTTCAGGATTTTTTCTCTTCCTGCCTGCTCAGCCACTCTCATCTTCATGGCTGTTATTCAGACCAAAGAACTTCACAGACAGCATTGCAGAATACTATGAGTGGTAAACAGTTTGAGGAGAACATTTTTTACACCTCATTTCCCCCCCTAAATTAAAATTAAATTATGCCTGTTTACAGTTTCTACAATGCTTGTGTAAACTGCTAGATCCCTGATTTTGCAAAGAGCTGGCACATAGGTATGTGGCTGGAAGGTTCCACTGAATACGAAACTCATAAACATATGCTTATCAATATTAATTCTTTTGCAGATATAAAACATGAATTTATTAGCATAATCGAGTGCTTAACACAATGTCTAGTCCCCCATCACTGCCACAAATCCATATGTCTTAAACTGAAAAAGTGAAGGAAGCTGAAGGGATTCAGCTAAGAAGTAAACATTTATTTTCTTCTGAGTTGGGTTCAGCCACGTGGAAGATGACAGTGGCTAATTTGGCACCAGGCTCCCACCTGTGGAGATAGCTGAATTAGAGGACATGTCCTGAACATAACATATGGTCTGTACACTGGATATAAATTATGTCATCTCTTTCACCATGACCACTTTTCTTCCAATTATGGGTCACATAGTGCCCCATATGGGGCAAAATGACCCAGTCCATAAAACACCCCTTTTTTACCCTGATGACATAATTTCTCTGTTGGAAAATTATAGGAATTATGTCTTCCTCAAAGGAATAAGGTCTTCTGGCAGGAAGCTCTGCAGAGGCTGCCTTGGCTGCAGTGCTGTACATTTACTGTTGACAGTTCCTTATAGCAGAGCCTGCTGAAATGTATAGCAAAATGCAAAATGCAAAACTCAAGAGCTGGGAACATCTCTGCTTTTCCCATGGTATTTCCATCTTCCTAGAAAACAAAGGAAGTTAAGTGTGATTTTTATGGTCCTGTTTAGGCTCATGGCCCTGGAAGTAACTGAGAACGGTGGATGCCCAGACTCTCTGCAAAGAAAAAAAAACAGGACCCAAATTAATTTACAGGAATCATCAGTGATAAACATTAGTTTGATTTTGGAGCACTGCATGGGAGTCCTGGGTTTAGCAACAAATCAAGGGGACTGAGATGTTGGCAGAACCCCACAGTGGGGTCAAAGGGTTTCCATGGCCAGGCCTTGCTCTCAAAGAAGAAACATGATCCTGCCTTTATTCCAAATAAGTCATAACTCCCACCCAGTTCAACTAAACCACTTTAAAAAAAAAACTCCCAGTGAAAACGTAGAAAGTGCTGGAATTAGTGGCACCCCCTTTAATGTTGAGAGATTGATATTTCTTTTGGATGAAAATATTCCAATAGTAACATCACAATGAACAAATATTTCCCATGACCAGAATAAGAATCACACATTATCTAATGCTGAAAACCACAATTAATAACTATTTCACTATTTCAACAATACATTTTTACAGCAAAAGTGAAAATGCTAATCTCAGATTTTTTAAAAATATGCAATATGGCATATTAATTCACAGAGAGAGCAGATCAGACTTTGGAATATGTTTTGCTCTGTCAGTGAGTGGCATTAATCAGAACAGATGTAAATGTGGAAATGAAACTTTTCCTCTGAACTGTAAGCTAATTAAAACCTTCAAATTTTTACACTGCTCTTATAATCAAGATGTAAAAGGGACCTATTATAGAAAATAATTTAGGAAAAGTTACAAGGGTAACTTTTTATCTCAGCTCTGCAGTGATTTTGTATTCAAAGGAATTAAGTATATTCCTCTTGAATTAACCATCAGCTTCAGTTCCCATGACCTTTCAAGCAGCCCAGACATTCAGGTTTTGAGCCATTCCTCATTATGCCCTCCAACAGCACTAATTACAATACTGGCTACACACATTACTAACCACTGGTCTGACTGCTACTTCACCTGAGCTACTCCTCTAGCCAAAACCAGTATGTGTTCAGACACATCATGATTTTTTAAATAATCCATGCTAGTCCATGTTTAGTTCAGTCCATGACAAAAATTATTAATTAAAAAAAAATTCTATCTGGCTTTTGTGGTCTTCAAAAATCCCTATTCTTCATGAGGCATATCTTGTTTTGCTTTTCTGCACTGTGGAAATGCTGACTGGAACCTGGACAAGGAACCTGGAGGACAGGCAGCTCTGCTCTACAGCACTGTGACCAGACACACCTTTCTGCCTCTCCTGGGGCAGTGTGGATTCAGTTTTTAAGCCCTGCACAGTCTCTGGTCTGACCTGAAAGTGGCCACAGAGGTGGCTATTAATAAAGCTGGTGGCATTTTCAAATTCCTTCCTTTGGATCTATGATCTGCCATGTGCTTTCCTGTGTTAGGGTAACAAATAAAGATCATTCCTGGAACAGTCAGACACTGCAGCCAGGCATCAGCTGAGTCAGCTCCTGCCACGGGCATTTGTCATTTACCCAGGCAAGAGGGAAAGGTGAGAATGGGATTTATTAGCCCCTTTGGCAGACAGCAGGAATTGCAATTTGGAAGTCGTGTTTGGTAGCATGGAAACAGCTTGGCTTGCAAACAAGTACAAAACAAGACAACAATGGTCCATTTTGCTGCCAAACAAGTTTGAAAGTCTCAGGGGCAGCACCAGCCACCCAGATGGAACAGCTCCAACCACAGTCAGGGCCTGGATCACTCCTGACCTCTGCCAGCAGTTTGGGCTTTCCCAGCACTGTTACAGGCAGTGCTGGCATGGGCTGACACAGCCAAAAATGTATTTAAGCATCTTTCTCCCCTCAGGATGTTGGGAGTTAAATGAAAATCCTTGTTTGGGTCTTGGCTGCAAGCAAATTGTCCAGGGCTATGGTTCAAGTAAAGACTTACAATGAGAACTTAAACTCAGCCTGGGACACTGGAAGGTGTCCCTGCCCATAGGCAGTGGTTGGAACAAGATGGTCTTCAAGGTTCTTTCCAACCCAAATTGTGTTTCTATGATTTGTGATGACATCGTTGACATTAGCTATAATCCAACTACTTCTAGTGCTCTATTCTACATATTTCTTTCTATAACAGGACCACCAGTCAAAAAATGTTCCACTTTTATCCACAATCTTTGGTGGTGGTGTTGACCTTTTGCTGGAGACCCTGCAACAGATATTCATTTAAATAGTTGAGTCTGGTGAATTGGAGGAGTTTATTTTCTCTAAGAACCTAAAATGGGGAAGACAGAATGGTACTTTATCCACAGCCAGTATTAACATCCAACACTACAGGGCCTACAGGATCCAGTGCTGTGCAGGCAGATATTAAAGAAATGCCTTTGACAGGGAGAGACATCCCCAGAAGAGTGGGGATGTGGAGAGGGTAGCACAGCATGGCATTCAGCCAGAATAGGGCTGGGTTTTTTTTTCAGAACATTCCCATCAGCATCACCTTTATTTAAACATCACTTTCAATCAGCTTTTTTATTTTCCTCCAGGTGTATCCAGCAGCTCCTCTGGAGCTAAGAAATTTGTGCGTGGGTTTTCTTTCACGCACTGTGGGTAGGAAGGTATGTGGGAACTATAATTCAGTCACTCTAAATCACATGTAGCTGAAGCTTGAAAGAAAAATAATAATAAATGGTTCAGATTGTCAGGCTCAGTGCATTTCTCAATCAATTAAAGCTTATTTTAGCACCAGGGCAGTTTATTTTTATAATGTTCTTCTGGCATTTTGATGCTTTCATGTTACTGTGCAGCTAAAAGGTCTTGCTGGGAACAAATTACTCTTGGTAAAGTATTCTCTGAACTACAATTTCAGTTTCAATGATAATAAATATCAAATGATAATAAATAATATCCACAAAAGCAAACAGTAACAAGAAACTGGCTACTGGCAGTGAGAGAGAAAGGCTTTGGACCTGGGTAAAGGAGGAAGATAAACTGAGGGCTCAAGCACAATAAAATTATGGTTGTTTGGCTCAGAGTCTACAAAGTATTCTTCAATGCATATGACTTCCCAATGTAATTCAATGTATTGAGACATTAAACAGTGAAGAGATTCCTCCACCAGCTTGCTGCTTCTTTTCATGAATGGTTAAAATTAAATGCTATGTCTATATTTTAGATCTGCATTTTGTGTTGTTATCATGGTTCCCCTTTCACAGGTATGGATTGCCCAAATCTGAATTTCTCTTTTGCTGCACTTGAGAATTTGAACCACAGTGTCAGACTCACACTAAAGGTTTCAGAACTTCAAAAGTTGCTTAATGATGAGGAGAGCTCTTCCCTGATGTGACAACAAAGAACAAAACTAGTACTGTTTGTGGTTCCTTGCAGTGCAGAGAAGCAACTGGCAAACAAGAACAATGCTGTGAGTTCACCTCTGCTGGAATCACAGACAAAATCTTTGTTTAATAGGAGGGGCAACAAGAACAACAGTAAGTTGTTTGGTTTTTTTTTTTCCCACTGTGCCAAAGACAAAGTTATCATGGAGGATATATCCTAAACTGTTCCACACTGTCATTATAAACTGATTCAACTTTTGCTCTAAGCTTTACCAGGAAAGGGAATTAGAAGCGAAATGGGAAGGGTGTATGAAGAATGTCCCTTTTTAATTTACAGATTTCTAGTCTACTAGTTGTTCTTGCTTTTTCCTCATTTGGAGCCATCCCTCACGATACACTGCTCCAGGTAGAGGTTTTCTATTTTCCTTTCCCAACTGGAAAAAAGGGATACATCAGACACAAAATAATAGGAAAATAAGGACCTTCCAGTGCAGGAGGGAGCTATGGCAGTGTCATCAGCTTCCCTCTGGCAGCTCATGCTCAGGTGCTGGCCTCTCCCCTTGGATATCACTACAGGTTTGGCTTGGAAATCCAAGGAAGCTGCAGCTCAGATCTGTACATTCAGCATCCTTCTGCTCTGGACAAAGGAAGGACAAACCTTTTTCCTCAGCACTTGTCCTTCCAGTCGATGAAGCACAACCAGCTGGCACTGCAAAAAATCAGTGTTTTCACAACAAACACCGTGCTGTGACACATCACCTTAGCTAAGACAGTCACCAGCTCCACAGGGATACACACCTTGCTCTGGGCCACACACCTGGCAAATCCCTGCAAGTTCTGACCAGCCCTACACAGAGCTCCAGATCTGAGTTCACCAGCTGCTGCCTGGAACCAGCACATCACCACCCCTAAAATACGCAGAAAAGCCATTAACTCTGCATTTTGTATCCACTGCCTGTCCTTGCAATCTCCACTCTCCCATCACAACATGTCTCTGCTCCAGAAATTAATGCGTTCCTGTTAGCAGTTTTATCTCCCCAGCAGCCAGTGAAGAGTTACACAGCTACAAAAAGTTACGGTTCAATATCCATCCAAGGTGATTTCAAACCACACTCCAAATGTTTCATACCCCATTGGCTTTAATAGGTTATTAATATTATATGTAAAAGCTTCAATTAGAGAATCATTAATGATTTTGCTGCTTTTGCAGAACTAACCTGTCTTATTTTAATGTAAAACCCTAAACTTCCTCCCAGCAGGCCAAAAAACCAAGTCCATCCTTATCTTCATTGGAGTGGGGACAGCAGCCCTCACTATCATTTCCTAATTAGCTGTAGCTTTGGGCTCAGCTCCATGTTTTACCAGGCTTCCTTCCTGACTTCAGGCAGAGCTTCACCACACTGCTGAGGTCTCCAGGCTGGCTTGGCAAGACAAGACAGGACTTCTGTGATAGAATGGCTGCTTCCAGCACCTGAACTGTGGCTTCTGCATGCTGAGGGAAAGTCATCTGCCACGTGAGAGTCATCCCACGCTCCACACACAGTGCAGGCGGGCGTCTTTGCCCTCCTCAGCACCTCTTCCCTCATTTCTGAACCTACAATCAGAGCATTTCTTGGCCTTGCAGGTGTACTGCAGAAGAACCAAGGACAACTTGCCACTCACTGCGTAAGGAAAAAAAAAAAAACAACCAAACCTCTGCTGCCTTTTAACATATGATTTTGCCAGTTTAAGATCCTAAAATCTCGCTCTTGCATGAGCAGGATCCACCTGACTGAGCACAGGATCCACTTCCCTACGCAATCCTATCCTGAATTCCTTGACATGCCTGCTGAAGATACGCAAATATCACACACAGCTCTTGGAAAACAAGAAATCTTGATGTTAACAGCACTGAAGAGAGATGAGTCTGACTCCCACCACCAATGAATGTGCCTACACTCACCAAAACCCTCCAGGCACTTAGCTGGGATTTAGTCAACAGGCTCCACGGAGAATAAGAGCTCTTTTAGTCCCAAAGTATCCCAAAGGTACGTCAACTGAAACACCTTTTTCTTTCCTGAGTATAACAGGAGCTTTGGATGACCATTTCAGTTTCAGGTGAGATGGCAAGAGGGCCAAGTGTGAAAACAGCAAGGAAATGAGCTGATGCCAGGAAAATAACATTAGAAAGTGAGCTATGATTGTTTTGCCCTTAATATTTAATCCATTCAAAGTGCCACTCTTAAATCCAGTGAAAATGTCACAGAAAATCACAGTTCCTGCAGCCACCTACCACCAAAGGGAGACAAAGCTACAGAATTTTACCCAGATTTCTACTTTTACCCTGGTCCTCTTGTTCCTCTCCCATAGCTGCTGTAGATGATCATCAGCAAATTAATTAAATATACTTCCATGTGAATGGAACAACATGTGCCAGCTTTGCTGCTGGCATTCTGTCCACATGACTAGCACTCCCCTTTGCTAACCCTTCTTCCCTCTTCTGCTGTTAACCCTCCACTCACAGACAAAAAGAAAACAAAGCAAACCTTGGGCACTTCTTCCTCCTCAGTGACATCAAAAAATGGTCTGGGATGAGGAGATGGGGGGAGTTATATTTCCATACTACACAAGAGAATCAGATACTTTAAAATAACAGGTCTCCTAGAACGGAAAGATTTTTGAAAGCAAGAAAAATGAAATAATTTGAGACTATAAAAAGGAAATGCCCATTTATATGGAAGGTAGCTTTTGGACCTCCCTGCCACAAAGCAAAGTGCTTAGTGAGCTTCAAGATCTGCTCTGATGATCCAGGCAAGGGGTAAGATCACTGACAGCTTCACAGACTGCATATGAACACCTCAAAATCACTGTGTGAGCCACTCAGACTTCCCTCAGCTCAGCTATTCTGTATTCAGCTGCCAAGAAGGTGGGGCACAGGGACAGCTTGCATGACCTGAAGCATTTATTATTCAATATTATTCTGTATTTTCATGTTCTTCAATAAGATGCCTGACCTGCAGGTTACCCCACAGGGATGGCAGGGAATGACGACAGGAATATAAAATGAAAAAATACTAATGTTTGCATAATTTGGCCCCTGGATGAAATCTCAGAGTGAAATCTGGAGGCTCTAAAGATTATTAAGAGAGTCTGCCCTGATTTTTAGGTTATATTTCACCCTTTGGCCATCTCACTTGGTTGCAGAATAAATATCACCTACTGTGGCAATAACAAATACACTTTGCTGGGGCTAAAGTTCCTGGTACAGTGCTTTATTTGCCTTGAACACTTCAGGAAAAGAATTCCTGCAAAAGAAATCTTCATTTATTGCACCATTTGAAGGCTAGCAGAGAAACCCTCAAACAACAAGCAGCTCACGAGTGGGTAAATGCCAGATTTCATTGAGTTGTGCCAGGGATGTATTTGGCCATGTATTTTTTTGTTTGTGCATCCCTCATAAAGTTGAATCACTGGGCAATTTTTGCTTAATCAAGAGCCTAAGCCAGTACATGTTTAAATAAATTGGAAGCAATCTTGATTTCCAAGGGAGGAATGGCAATCTAAATCACTTTATTATCAACTCAGACTCACTTTTTTTTTGTTCTCACAGCAAAATCTACTTTAGCCTACCCCTGTTACCATCAGCAATAGACATCTTTAATCCAGCAAGTGGCCAAGCACCACCCACAAGCTTTTAAAGCCCTGGGGAAAGCTTAGAGCAATCCTGGGAAGCATCCAATACCATACTGGACTGATATGTAGAATAGCTATTTCGAGCTCTTTTCCCTATTTGTTTCCATCCCGGATAAAAAGGCATTAACTAATTATTTTAATTGCACTTTTTGTAGCATTTCTCATGGGACCTGGACTGCAGCTGCCTCAGCTTGATCCCATTTGGCTGGGGGGATGGGATGCTACTATAAAATGTGTTTTCCCCTGAGTGAATGGGGCTTTCTGCTGCAGCTGTCTGTGATGAGGTGGGGGAGCTATTGGAACAGTGTGTGGCACAGAAATGCTGCCTGGTTTGAGACTATCTAACAGACTCCAGGAGGAAATCTTCAGCCAGCTCCTCAGGAGCAAGCCCAGATGAACTCTGCCCCCCACCTTTTAGTTGAAATAGAGAGTTTGAAACTAACTAATAGATTCCAGCGGGAAATCTTCAGCAGCTCCTCAGGAGCAAGCCCAGATGAGCTCTCCCCCTCCACCTTTTTGGTGGGGAGGAAAGCTCACAGTAATTACTTGTAAAAGAACAAACACCTTTGTGGGACCAATGCCTTGGCAATTTTGTTGATGTGAATTTTTTCAGCCAGAATTTTCTTAGTTTCTGAGGGCAAAATGTTGCAACTGTTTGGAAGAGTCATGATCTCACAGGCAATGAGCTATCTGCAACAAGATTCAGATCACTTATGGAAAAATATGCTGTTAGGAATGGAACGAAGGAAAACACCCCCACAGAAACCTGATTAATCAAGTACAATTGGCAGTGAGCACAGAAGAGAGACTGTGCTCTTTAGGAGACATTTTTTGGTGCAGATGGGTTTCTGCTCCCCTCCAAGTGACATTGTCCTGTTTTCCCTGCTCCCATTCCTGTTTCAGGCCTGGTGGAACTGTTGGTGCCTCAAACCCCACGTTTATTTTGCTTCATCTCCGGTGTTTTACAGGTGATTGGTGAGAGGTAGGAGAGGAAGGTAATTAGGATTTTCAACCCAGCTATCACTGCTAAAAATCCAGGTTTCCTCCTGAAAATCCTGCTCAGGTTAAAGATGAGTTACATCAGTATCAGAGGTGGGTGTAAGATGTTCCCAGGAGCTGATCAGATCCTGTTTTGCAAAGGTCCCATAGCATCATCCTCTTCTAAACTTGCTACTGGAAACCTCTTTGTTCAGGGTGGATTAGGGGCTGACATTTCCCCCCAAAACAATCAGAATGTGATAACCAGAAATGGACATCACTCCCTCTCCATGTGTGATGTTAGGGAGTTAACTTTCCTCCCCCTTTGTTATTTCAGTTCATTTTCTGCAAAAATAACAGATGTGCCCAGAAGAGGAGCTTTGGGAAATATTCCTGTTTTTTTCACTAAACAAACTCTGACAAGTTGAACATCCAAAGTACAGCAGCTCCCTTCCCCTCTCTGACCTTTGCCTCCCAGCTTGGGGAGGTTGTCAAAGGCCTCTCCTCCTCCCCTCACAATTTCTGTGTCTGCAGCCTGGTCTGTGCACTTGCTTGCAAGTTACCCTGGGGTGAAACAGCATCTCCTGACTCTGGAAGAGACTGAATTATATCATTATATTATATTTTTGGTGCACATAGGGTTTTCTTTGATTCTCCTACATCTGCACAATTGCTTAATGAAAGTGCAGCATCTGGTCTAACGGGCCCTAATTAAAGATAAAATAAAATTTTTAAAAAATATTTTTTTTTAAAAATACCACTTTCTCAAACAGTTCCAACTAGCTGTTTCAGACTACATTATTTTATGGAAAAGTTCATGGTGTGCCAGGGCAGAATGGCTTTTTAATGAAGGAAACACGAAGCTGCATCACTACAAGTACTACAACCTGGCTTAAACTGGAATACCAATGGAAAAATCAAACCTTTCCTGCTCTCAGCCATCTCTGTTTGTTGTTGCACTGCTCCTCATCTCGTACAGCATTAGTGCTTGCATGGGTTTTCCACAATTAACTGAGAGACAATCCAATTTAGAATAAACCCAGCAGGAAAAGAATTTTAAAAGTTAGTTGTCAAATGGATCAGCTTCCCAACAAACCCAAAAACAGGAGAAGGGATACTATGCTGGAATTTGGAAATGAAGGGGTGAGAAAGCTGGATGCTTTTGGCAGTGGTGCTGCTTTCTGTGAGCTGAAAGTGCTTGCAAAGTGATGGCCTGAAAAAGTGACTTGTGGCATTCTCAAGCAAGCCCCGCTGAAATCTTCGGACAGCATCTCATTGCATCTCTTTATTTTTGCACACCACAGGCTGGTTCTCCAGCAAAGCCAGTCCAGCTCAAGCAGGCAGGAGGATAAAGAAGTGTCACGCAAGGGTGCAGGACAGAAAGCCCAAGAGCCACGCAGAGATGAAGGATTTTAAGCACAGGAGAGCTTCTGCCTCGCTGTGTCCCCTCGGGAGGGGCACGTGGCCTGCACTCCCTTGGGAAGGCAGTGGGGAGGGATGTGCGGGGGGCTGAGCTGGGCTGGATGTTGTGTAACAGAGCTGGATGTTGTGTAGCTGCTCGTGGGCAATTATGTACAAAGTCACAACAGCGATGCTAGAAAGCTCCAGGCATCTTCACCAGATTTTGCTGGCCATTAATCCAACAGAAGGCTGCTAATGGCATCTGATCGCTTTCTTTGTGCTACTGCTATTTAAGGCCACTCTGAAGGGCACAAACTCTTCCCTATTATACAATGTGAGATTCAGGCAAAATTATAACCCTGGGTTTCAGAAGGATGAGTCCTCAAAATGACAATAAGCTAACGAGATGTGAACTTTATTTTTTAAGTCTTCAGCCGTGAACTGGAAAGGAATCAACTCTTGAAAAGCAAAGATCTCTGATCATAAATGAAATATCATCTAGATACAGGGGATGAAAAATTCACCCATAACACTCCATTACCAAAAAATCTTTACAACAACAATGTGGTTATGAACCTTTCCCATTGCAAAGGCCTATTGCTCTGGAGCTCCACCCAGTATCCCTGCACATGGAAAACTGCACAGCAGTTCCCCTGGGAGTTTCAGGGCATGCCAGTGTGCAGAAGAGGTTTTTAATATGGGTCAGAAAGAGATATGCCAGCATAGGAGAATGGGCAACCAGAGGTGTCCTTCGCCTCATCCATGCAAAGAGAGCTCCTGGAGTAGGTCCAGGGGTTGGTGACATATGTGATGAAGGGACTGGAGCATCTCCTGTGAGGAAAGGCTGAGGGAGCTGGGGCTGTTTAGCCTGGAGAGGAGCCCCAGCTGACAGGGACCCTCAGCCCTGTATGCCCCTGGGTGTCCCTGTGTGTCCCTGTGTGCAGGGAGGGGCAGAGCAGGGCCCAGGCTCTGCTCTGGGGCCCAGCAATGGCACCAGAGCCACAGGCAGGGACTGAGCCTGGAATTCTCCTGCACAGGAGGCACAACTTCTGCCCTGGGCAGTGCCCAAGCCCTGGAACAGAGAGGGATATTCCAGACCCCTCTGGACACAATGCTGTGCCCTGTGCTCTGGGATGGCCCTGCTGGAGCAGAGAGGTGCCACCAGATGTGACTCCCTCTGGTCCCTTCCAAACTTATCCAGTCTGGGATTCTGGGATGCTGTGAACGATAGAACCAGACACACCAGGTCCAGCTGGGCAAACTTCCAGCATCCAGAAGTGGTATCAAGCTTATGAGGCTTTCAATCCATCTTTGGGGTGAAGGACCTTTAGTGTGGTTCTGCAGTGGTCAGTCCTGGCTATGGCAAGTTATCCCGATTTGTTCCCTTCCAGCAAAAATAAGACAGATAATTCATTGTCTTACTGGGAGAGGGTTGACACAACAACCCCCAGCCACAGACTGTGAGAATTGCCCAAGTGTTGGCCTCACATTAAGAGGCAATAGATCTTTCTCAGAGTCTGAAGAGTCATCTATTATGAGAAAAAGCAGAGCCAAGCTATTGGGAGAGGCAAGGACTCTGCTTATCTTCACACTTAGGCAGCTCCTTCCAGCCTCAGGGAAAGAGTTCACCTGACTCAGGAAGGATGGTGAGCATCATTTTAGTCACCAAAGAGATGTAGCTTCCCTGTATCTAAAGACAGTGATGTCAAAATTGTGTTACTCAGCAAATGTCACACTGCCTGCCTTCCTGCCTGTCCCCAGGAGGGACTAAGTGAGAATCCCAGCATGGTCTCTCCTGCCCTGCACAAGGAAAACCCAGGGGGAAAAGATGGAAGAGGGTAGGAGGGTACCTGGGAGTCAGGGGCACAACCACAAACCAGCCAGACTGAAAAATCCCCCATCCTATGGAATCACTCCAACAAAGGACAAGGCTAGGAATAATGACTCAGCATTGTCCAGATCCCTTAAAAACACACTGAAAACACATTCTAAAACACCTATAAAATGGTTTGGTTTATACAGGCTAGTGAATATCTAGAGGGAAATCTAACCAGCTTGTACAGCAAGTGAGTCAAATACAGTTTTTCATTTGGCTTGCAGTCAAAAAGAAGATCAAATGATGTACCAAATCCTACCTTCACAAGTACACAGGACAGCAGTGTGGCTGAGAGCAGAATTTGATTGGAAAAAAAAAGGTGTGAACTGGCCATTTCAATCCCTGCTGTGAGCATTCCTGATTAACACTAGCTGATACTTTTAGAATAGTAGGTCTGAGGATTAAAGTATTATGTAGGCTGAAAACACTACGTCACATCTCTAAAATTACTTCTTTGTATAATTTAATACTCTGCATTCTCTTAGGTTAAATTCTTAGGTCTGCAATCAATAATGAGGACCTCCACCTCAAATCCAGTTAGTATTTAGGGTTATTCACTCACTCTCAGAGCTTGTATAAGAGATTTTGCCTCCAACATCATATTTTTTCATTTGTTTTCTTCAAATCCTACCTTAATGGTTTTCCTGTGAACCAGTGGAATGTCCCATACGTAGATTAAGGAGAACTACTATTTTTGTTTTACTCTGATAGTTCTTAACAGAAAATAGTAATGCAATGTCTATTCACTCAAATATCTAAGCTCCAAATAATACATTATACAAAAAAAAAAAAAAGGCATTTAAAAAAAAAATTACTCAGATCCTAAAGTTCATAATCCCAATGTCCTCTTTTCCCATGTTCACCTTCTGGAGTTCAGGCAGCAGATTGCTTTACCTGCCACTGCTCTGTTTACTGCAAATAATAGGAAAACAATTTTCTGGATGTCACATTATACTAAAAGACTTTAAAAAAAAAAAAAAGGCATATTATATTAAAAGTGGCAAATAAAAAAAAATCTGATTAATGCTCTATCCTCATATCATTATTACATGTACATCTAATTAAGGCTATATTCTGTGTTTTTTCTGAACCAAAATTTATAAAAAATTAAGTCCAGCTTGAAATGTGCTCTGGGCCTGTACAGAACATGACTGTAGTACATAAAAGCTAGAGGTCTCCTGATAGAATGTTAGCTCTCTTTCAGTGACTGATCTGTGGAAAAGCTGTTCAGAAGACACATGCTATAAACAGCAGAGGAGAACAGACATCTCTGGAAAAGTTTAATTGCTCTTTAAGGCAGCTACTCAGCCCTTGGGTGTGCTCCTCTCTCCCCTCTCACTCCAGAAACTGCTTAAATTATCAGTTTAGATGTGGATAAGAGATTGAGGGATGTGATTCTGCCCCTGTGCCCAGGTGAGAGCCCACCTGCAGAGCTGCCCCAGCCCTGGCTCCAACAGCACAAGGACGTGGAGCTGCTGCAGCCAGGGCAGAGGAGGCCACGGAGCTGCTGCCAGGGCTGGAGCCCCTCTGCTCTGGAGCCAGCCTGGCACAGCTGGGGCTGTTCAGCTGCACAAGAGAAGGCTCCAGGGAGAGCTGCGAGCCCCTGGCAGGGCCTGAAGGTGGGGCTGATAAAAGAGATGGAGAGCAGCTTTTAACAAGGACAGTGACAGGACAAGAGGAATGGTTTTAACCTAAAAGATGAATGATTTGGATGAAATGTTAGGAGGATATTCTATCTTAGTCACTTAGTTTTTGTAAAGGAGCTAGAGCTCTGAGCTCATCACAGGATCTCAGAATGGTTTGGGTGGGAAGGGACCTTGAAGCTCATTCAGTGCCACCCCCCTGCCATGGGCAGGGACACTTCCCACCATCCCAGGTGGCTCCAAGCCCTGTCCAGCCTGGCCTTGGACACTGCCAGGGATCCAGGGGCAGCCACAGCTGCTCTGGGCACCCTGTGCCAGGGCCTGCCCACCCTCCCAGCCAGGAATTCGTTCCTAATATCCAATCTGAATCCACCCCTGCACAGGCAGGGATAATTAATTGAAGGCAGGAACTTCTGGTGATCCTCTATTCCTACTCAGTGCCATCCAGAAAAGACCCACCCTGAAACTGTGGCAGTTTCCTCAGAGCCTTCTCCAGTGAAGGTCTGAGTATCTCCAAGGAAATTCCACAGTTCCTCCTAGCAGCCTTTTGTAATGTTGAATGAATGCTCCCACTTATTAAATTTGCCTTGAAATTCCACTAAACTTCCGTAAGTTTTTTTCAGGATGGATTTTCTTTCCTTTCTATCTATGTAATGCTGCCAAAAATTAATCAACAGTGAAAAAATTATATAAAAAATAGTTTGATTTGTGGCCCAGAAAATCTGGTGACTGCTGTAGTCTAGGACCATGAGCAATTTGCTTTCAGCCCTAAGTAAACACATTTTTTCTTTTGGTCAGCTAATGAAAAGTGCATTTAACTTACTTAGAATGTAAGTAGCATTCTGTTCCAGGCCTTGAGAGATATCAAAAGCTTAGGTGAAAAGCAGTAGGAGTTATGTCACTTGTGCTAAGCTCAATCTTTTTTGCAAATAACAACAATCCTGGGTTTTTTGGTGATTTTAATTCAGGAGTATATGCCACCAGAAGCTGTGAATTACTCCAACACATAACACAGCAGTATTTTTTGTTTTCATCATTAAGAATAAAAACCTTCTTGCCAAACAGATCTACTGAGGTGTGGACAGGCATCTGCCCTGCTTTGAATCTGCTCCTTGAAATTGATATTTTTCTCACTAACTGCCTAACTGGGAAGGGTATGAGTTTCAGCTGCAGGTCTAGGAAGCTGCTCATGCTAAGAAAATTTCACCAGCTGTTGCCTTATTTCCAAAATTTAGTTATCCATTGAACTTGAGGTTCATAGTCCATTTATGGTTACCTTTACATCAAGAATTACAAGCATATACATCTACTAAAACTCTATGATACTTTTCAGAACAGAATGTTGCACATTTGAAATGTCCTAAATTACATTACTTCAGCAAGGAGAGACTATTGATCAACAAAAGCCCCTTACTAGGACACTGAAAAATACATCAGAATTTAAATATTTAAAGTAATAGAATTTTAGAATTGACTGTAAAATGAGTATTACTGAAAAATAAGGAGGCTCCTTAAAAGATAGCATTTGATAGTTTGGGAGCTACAAAATATTGACAGCTTGCCAGGATCACATGGAACATACATTCACTCCAACAAAGATGGTCACACATAATTTTTACTTGCAAAATCACTTACAAGATATTGACAGGAGCAGCAGCAAAACAGAACTGATAACTGAGCACACAGTTCTCACATTCCCAGGAAAAACAGGCCAACAGCTATTTCCTTCTCAGATCTCAAGCTGGGATATATATAACTGAGTTCACAAACCAGAAATGATCATCTGCCCAGTCTTCAAAAAGGTTCAAAAAGCAGCATTTTGCTGAAACTACACAAGTAGTTAAGAACACCAAAAATATTATCAGCATTTAATCACACTAGAATTTCAGACTTTAAAGGTCAAAGACTTTAGTGTGAGATTTCACTTCAGAAGTTGTCCTCTCTTCCTCTTGGAAAAGAGAGCAGGAAGCTCCTCAATGGCTCTCCATCCTTTCTAGTAAGATCCAGAGAGATTCAGTGAGAGCAATAGTGAGGTGAGATTTTTGTACTAATTAAAGCTAATTTTCCTAAAAGAGAATGCATTGAGTTATAGTCAATAAATTTAAATATTTTAAAGCATCTCCTAATACCCAAATAGCAAGAATCACATTCTTGAGGGTTTTGTAAGGCAATTGTATCCTATTTCTTTGGGAAATAATTGGAAAGTTAATAAATGAGCACTGAGAGTTAGAACTGATGATGATGGGCAAATGCAATAAAAAGTAATTTTCTTGTTCTGTGACTCTGAATCCAATTAGAGCAATTCACCTGCCCTGCATCACCTCCTTTGGCTCACTCTTTCCCAGAAATGAACTATTGATTACACCTCTAGTCTGTCATTTTCAGTGACCTAGCAAGCCTCCCACACACCAATTTAAAAAATGGTTTCCAAGTAAAAGCTGTTCTGAAAATGAGATAGACGTAAATTCATCAAACCCAACAAAAAAAAAGGGGGTTATTCTAATTCAATCCTATAACAATATGATTTTTAGAAGCTCTGTACTTCTAGAAGTATAGAACTTCTAAAGTTCTATAGTTTACTTCTAAAGTAAAGAACTTCTAAAGAAGTATAGAACTTCTAGAAGTTAGACTTGAGATATCTGGGAACTTTGCAACAACTTAAGCTTGTCCCTCTCTTCATGCATGGCTCCCCAGGTGCCATTGAGAGTGTCCTACCAAGGGTCAGAAAATGAACAGTTGACTTACTTAATGAGACAGGCTGTTTTCCATTTTTCCAAGTTTTTTTTTTCCATGTAAATCCTGCAGTACTGAGGCTCCTGGGTGCACCTACTTCATTGCCTTCACTGTAGTCAGTGATAGATCTGTAGCTATCACACAACCTTTTCATCTTGGGCAACTTGGTATTTTCAAAGCACTTCCATATCCTATGAGGGAAGATGCTATATAAATGCAAATGCTGACTATTCCCATTTTATCACTTTTCCTGACAAGAAAACACTGCTGGTTTTCAATACTTCAAAAAAAAAAAAAAACCCTATGCCTGAAATACAAAGTGAACTCCTAAAAATAAGTTAATATTAAAGTAAACATAATAACAGCCAAAAATAAAATCATTCTGCAAAAGCAGAAATTTAGATTTGGAGGAAACTAAGACTGGTGGTCAAAAATCCCTGTGTTCCTTAAACAGCTTAATCTAAAACAGTTGCAGTCTTTCAAAACCATGATTCATCCACATATTGATATGCTCTAGAAATATCAGAATTATTCTAGAATCAGGTTTAGGTGCTTCTGTGCATTGATCCTAAACCAAGTTTTTTTGGGGTCTGTCTGAAATTTGGATCATTTTAAAGCAAAAAATCGACGTGTTTGGTTACCGTTGATTTAAAGTAATAAAAATTAGTCCATCAAATCCTTCATTCTGATGTACCTGTGGAAAAGTCTTCTGAGAAGGGAGCTTGGTGCATAACCCCCCTGGCCAAACAGTGCTGAGCACAGGGCCAGTGGGTGGCTGGGGAGTCATTTTGTTCTTCAAAATAAAGCTGTAATAGGGCATGGGTGCTGCATCATCCCTCTGGAGTGCAGTTAATTGCAATTACTGCAGCCTGTGTTTGTGGCTTCTGACTCTTGCAGGGATAGCTGAGTATTCTCTTTTTGCCCATGAAGCAAGATGCATTTTCTCTGTTGTGTTTTATCTGGCCTCTCCTGGTCCAAAACCTCTTGGTTTTGGGTTTGATTGTTTTTTTTTTTTTCTCCTTTTTTTTTTTTTTTAATCTTGGCTTTTATCTTCCTCTCTCTTCTATGATGCCTCTGCACCCTTGAAAACCTTGCATGCAATTAGAGCGTGTAATGCCAGAGAGGTGCAGTGCTGCTATCAGCCTCCCCTGCACGTGATGGAAAGATTTATTACTGCAATCTCCCAGCAAACTGGTGGAAAGTGGATAATAGATCCTAGATAAGAGATTTACTTGAAACCAGAGAACAATATCTTAAATCTCTTTCTCCAAGGACAGAGACAGTGTCACATTTGTGGGGTCAGGTGCCAAGACATGGGTTCCTTTTCCTCCCATTTCCACTCCACACAGGATCATCTGCCTGTTCTTTGATTTGATGGGGTCCTGCACGACCTGCAGCCTCAGCAAACACCCTGAGCACTCATCCCTGAAAACTCATGCTCGTGCTCAAATGAACATTTCTTTGATTAACTTGGCAGCATCTGCACAGTGCTCAGATCCTATTTACGTAGCACAGGAGAAAACACCCTACAACCCCACAGAAATCATGTTGAGGCAAATCAGCTCTGAGTCAGATTAAATAGGACTTAATTTGACTTCTGATTTGTTTACACTTCATCACACAGCCAGTCTCCATTATGATCCCTCTTTATTTCCTACTTCTATAATTTCACACCATTCTCTTAACATATGAAACTATTATTAGAATTATTCAAGTACTCCAAGGTTTTTTGGCAACTCCGTTACCTGCAGGTGTTAGCAGTTTGCTAGCACATCTAAAGGAAGGAATCTAAAGTCCGTGGTGAAGTTCTGCACATAATTGCAAGAGATCTTTAGCTTTCAATTCCCCCTCCCATAGCACGCATGCATCTTACAGATGTGCCATGCCTGCCTCTGAACTCCCACTTCCTGACATGACAAAGGTATTTAACTTTAGAGAGAAAAATTACCATTTGAAAAAAACTTAATTCCTTTGTGTTTGGAGTTGACTCACAGTTTTTAACCCAGCTTTCAGATTAATGCAGGTCGCTGTGGAGCCAGGCTTCCTGTAAAGCTCATGGGAATGGATCAGAAACGTGCCGAGCAGAGAACAGCACATACCCTCTGCAAGAAATCCAGCCAGACTAGGAGAGCGGCAGCAACCTGGCGCTTTGCAATCAAATTACCCCTTATTTTACTGTGATTGCTTATTTACCTTCCACACACGCTGTGGCTGCCCTCCTATTTTGCCCCTTTCTCTGTTTCTCCTCCACTGCCACTCATGGACTCCTGCTTCTCTGGCTGTTTGGATCTCGGGCTGTCCCCCTCTTTCCTCCCGGATCGTCAAGCCAGATCCAGCCTTCACCTCTGCATCACAGGCAGCTTCCACCAATGCTGGATTTCAGTTTCCTCCTGATGTCAAGTGTCAGCCCAGCCCACGGCTCTTGCATCATGAGCTGGAAAACCCTCCTATGCTCCAGACTTTGCAAGGGATGTTTGCAGAGAAACAGCAGTTTTATTCACTCTGTACTTGATGCCCCATTTCTTTTGCAGCTTTTCTCTCTTATGTGACAAGAAACAGCTGTTTGTGCTGAGGGAAGCCTCTTTCTTTAGCTAAATCCCTTTTCTTTCCTAGAAACAGATCTTTCAGTTACTCCAGTGGCGCTGAAATCCCCTGGAGTCAATAAAACTTCTCAAAGGAGCATTTCTTCTATCAGACTTTATTTTTATATCCATAATAAACATTTATGCCATTTTTAAAGGGGATTATTTTTCCTCAAAATAACATGATTCTAAACCTGAAATTTTAAATCCATGCAACTTTTATGCGTATGAGTACTAAAAAGAAAAAAAAAAAAGAAAGAAAAGCAAAAAAAAAAAAAAAAATGGGGGGGGGGGGGGGGGCTGGTGAAAAAAATTACATGCATAATTTTTAGTTAAATGCTGAATCTACAGGGTAATCCTGCAAACTGCCTCATGAGCAACTTGATTACAACAGTGACCTGTTTGGGGCGACTCAGGTGTGTATAGTGGCAACACAAAACGGGTTAAAATTTTCAGAATCTGGGTTATTAGCTTAATATCTGATTGAGGCCGGGACTGACTGCTGCTGTTTGTTTAACACATTGCACAAAGCAGTTTTCTGCTCCTGCAAAAAGCCTCGGGTGTAGATCTGCAGTGAGACTGAGCACTCACAGCAGATTGCTGATGACTTCTGGAGAAATGTCCCTGCCTTATCAACTCTACATCACATTTTGCACTGCAAATCACGTTTGAAGTTTTAAAGCTGGATAAATGTGTGAGCTTGATTACAGACACTCATGCAGATAAGGTTGTGGAAGAGATGTTACATTGCAGGACTACACCCTTTCTCGTACAATTCCATGCCAGATCTCTGCAATTCTGTACCAGACCTTTGCAATTTTGTAATAATTTAGCAGTTTACTTAACTTAAAAAGCAGTTGTAGAATGCTTTCTCCAAGCTCTGAACAATTAGCTCTGTTTAAATCCACCACTAAATCTGGACTCTGAGTGAAATTAATGGCTGTACCACATTCCAGCTTTCAGAACTCTCAAGCCAGATATATTTGCAGGATTCAATGGGATATACAGGAATAAGAAGGATAACGTTTTGCTTCCTCACACGGAAAAGGCAGTAAAAAGAAAGTGAGAACAACGTTTTCACCCAGTCCTGAGGATCAAGGAGAAGGGGCAAGTTCAAGCTATCTCAGGAGTGAGAACTCACAGAGAGTTTTATCTCAAGGAAACAAAGCAGATCAAAACACATTGGTTTCAGAAATGCTGCAAATGTGCATGCACAGGCTACTGAAGAGATCTGGTGCTTCTGAGCAGGGAGAAGAGGAGGTCCTACTGCTTCCAAGAGATATTGTTATCAACACAGTAGTGTCCACTGTCATCTTCAGAAAACCTTGCTGCCTTTTGCTCTGGTTGTGGAGGAGCACCCTGACCCCAGAGCAAAAACATTAAAACAAAAAATACAATAAACACTCAGCACATGGAGGGTGCTAATAGAGCACACACTTGCTGGGAAAGCAAGATGATGCTGCCACTTTGCTACTAATGCCACAAATTACATTCTCATAGACGCTGCCAGCTCTGCTCTGCTCAACATTTGAGAAATAAAAGAAAGTTTTCTGTCAACAACACAGCGATGATGATGATGATGATGATGATGGTTCACAGAATTCACAGAATCAATGGGCTGATTATAGATCATAGAGTCCAACCCATGCCCTAACACCTCAACTAAACCATGACACCGAGTGCCATATCCAGTCTTTTTTTAAACACTGATGATGATGATGATAAAACCCAAATTCTTCAACCCGCATGTAGAGGGACAGCTGCAGCAGGGCAGATAAACAATTTGATGGATGCTCCATGAGCTCCACTGACAAGGGGTGGCACTCACAAGTCACTGCCTGGAAGTACAACTCGGATTGCAATCAATAAGGGAATCTGAAGTGTTTGTTTTGCATCTCTACTTGTTTGTAAGTTTGAGTTTGTTCTCATTACTCTGCATTTTCATCCCCTGGGGACAACAGGCATGAAGGAGATAAGGTAAGAGAAGTACAGGAAAAGGAGAGATGGAGGCACAGCTAGTTTTTAGGAGCACAGTGAACAACTCAGTATTTTAGGCCTGTCACAGCCCTTCTACAACCACACTGCAAGCTGGCAGTTACAGCCTTGCCCAAACAGACATCCACAATGTTCTTTCAGCCCTGCTGCCAAACACACTTTGAGGCTTCTAAACGTTTGAGTACCACAGTGCAGAAACCTAGTGTAGAAATACCCTATGTGCAGGCAACTTTGTGAGAAGTTCATTTTGCTCCAAGGGATTTTCTGCAGACAGAAATCACAGAGGGCAATAGCCTAATAGGGTTTTTTAAAAGGACTGGACAATGGAAATATCCACAGTTATGACAGAGGTAGTAGCTCTAGAGATAACAATGGGATATTTTTGGAGAGATGTAGCCCTCTCCATCTTCAGAACAGAAGCCAGTCATTAAACTGTTTATGATTCCACATGAACTTCCCTGCATGAGTTTCTTATTTCAAAACTGCCACGTACCCAAGATTTATGCCTTTTTCCTCAATACCACAAGCAGCAGCCTTCCTCAGAAACTGAGGTACGAGACTGAAACAAATACAACTGCTTCTGCTTTTTTCCATAATCTCTGATTACACACGTGTCCAAAGCATTTCACCACATCCCACAGAAACTGAGGCCCTGGGGATACAGAAGCTCACTGTGCAGTTCTTGGCATGCCTGGCCAAGCAGAGGGGAGCAGGATGACAGGCACCCAGGTGGTGCTAAAACTTCAGCAGCATCACAGCCTGAAGAGTGTACTGAGAGACTCAAACAACAAACAATAAATTCTGAAATTCAATACTTCCAAAGCAATCAACTCCAAGAGCAGGAAGGAAGCACTGAGACCAAGCCAACTGCAGGTCAGTGTTATTGCAAGGGCATAAAAACTGCCTGAGGACCAGCATTGTTTTCTTTCAAGATGGGTAAAGGTTCCTTCTCCTGGAACTTCAGCATCCTAAAATCTCCATTAAGGCTGGTGAAATCCAAGCCCTGCAAACTCTTCAACATTTTAAAAGTGGTTCCAAGAACTAGTGAGAGAAGTTTTCATAATTTTTCTCTTTTTCTTCTGGGGTTTTCTCCAAAGTGAGACCTGATCTTACAGGCAGATTTGAGATGGAGGAACACACTATTCCTAGCCACAAACAGAAAAGCTGAATACACATCAGAACAATCATATTTGCCAGAGAAGACAAGAGAAGGAAAATTCACAGTCAGAACTGGAACATTATTGCACCATATGCTTTCCAACAGCCAAGCACAACAGGGGCCCTGCACAATCCTTGCCTTACTGCACCCTGTTGTATTTCCACCTGGAAAGACATATGGCAGTGCCTAGGAGAGAAAATGTTCCTTTTTCTTTTTTTATTTTCCTAATGTTAATGTTATTTCCCAGTGTTAAAGGAACATTTGATTATGAAACATGCTCAGCTCAAGGATGAAAAAAATCTTCCTATCTGTTCCCACTAATGACAGAAACAGGTCCATTGACCTGTGGGTATTATGACCAAATGAAAATTTGAAGGCATGGCTTGGATACTACTTTGTCTCATGCATCACTGACAAAATTGCTCTGCAGAAACCTGGTGCCTCACAGTTATGTCAGGGACACTAAAAAGTGTCCTGGAAGTGTGACCTTACAAAAATCATCCTTCTGTTTATGAAATGAAAAACACTGCTTTGTAAGGAACTGACCAGGAGCAAACATTCAGCACAACAAGAGCTGCTTTTACCCCTAATTACTCAGTCTTAAAATGCCATTTTTTACTGAGAGCACATTCAGCATTACAGTAATCTGCTCATGACTGCTGCTGGGTGAGGGAAGTAGTAGTTATGCTAAAAGATGTAAGAATAAGAAACTGCACAAAAAGCTCTTAAAACTACCCTCTCGTCACTCGGGTAAGCAGAAATCTTTTAACAGTGATGTTATTGTAACAGTAATGCTTTTCACCTCCTTTCACAGTGGCTCTGAAAAAGGTATGTTGATCACTTCTGCTAGAAGAGGGCTATATTTAAAAAGAAAACTTGCATAAAGTAGATTATTACAAGTCTCACCCCCCATACCACCACTGGGCATGAGAGGAATATGGTGAAACTCTGTATTTATTTCACCAGCCTTGATTAATATAATTGTGAACAGTTGTTCCACCTCCCTTTAATGAGGTTGCCCTTCCTCTGGCCACCCCAAACTTATCCCTGTGACATCCCCTGCCTCAAAGGGGCTCATCTGCATCAACAAGCTGTGACCAGAGATTGCCCCAGGCAGCTGATCCAGCTGGGCTTCCAAGTGACTACTCCTCCATCACAGATTTAAAGTGGTCACAGTGGTTGTACCACTGAGTCACAGAATCATTCAGGTTGGCAAAGACTTCCAAGACCATGGAGTCCAAGCTGTGCCCAATCCTCACCTTGTCACCAGCCCAGAGCTCTGAGTGCCGTGCCCAGGCCTTCCTTGGACACCTCCAGGGATGGGGACTCCAACACCTCCCTGGGCAAGCCTTGACTATCTTTTCCATGAGGAAATTCCTGGTAGTGTCCAAGGACCCTCCCCATGCCCAGCCTGAGGCCGTTCCCTCTCCTCCTGTCCCTGTTCCCTGGAGCACAGCCCGTCCCCCCCGGCTGTCCCCTCCTGCCAGGAGCTGTGCAGAGCCACAAGGTCCCCCCTGAGCCTCCTTTTCTCCAGGCTGAGCCCCTTCCCAGCTCCCTCAGCCTCTCCTGGGGCTCCAGCCCCTTCCCCAGCTCCGTTCCCTGCCCTGGACACGCTCCAGCCCCTCAATGCCTTCCATGAGCTGAGGGAACATGGCTGCTGGGCCTGGCTCAGGCTGCGAGCTTTCAGCATTAATCTCTTAATTTCCTGAAAAATAAAGACTCACGGATTCCTTGGATACTTCCAGCCCTGTGCATGGGGGTTCACCCGTGACTGCTCATTCCTAGTGGAGCATCCTGGATGCCTGCTGAGCCCTTCATGGGCCTGGCTCAGGAGAGGCTCCTTGCCCGGCCACTTTGGCCCACACCGCTCCCTTCAATCCATCACAGAACACATCCTGCTCCCAGATAAACAGATGTGACCTTCCCAGTGCAATTTGGCAGATGTTCTCAATATACCAAAGGCTGAGTGGTAGCCCTTATTTAATACACCATAGAAAATCTGCCTGCGTCCTTCCTGAAGCAGGAAAACACTTAATTCCTTGTGCTTTCCCTTCTTTTTCATTATGTCTTTTGAAACCAGAATTGAATGAACACTAAAACGAATCCCTTTTGAATCTTTGATAACATAGAACTACTTCTACATCCATTTCACTCTACTGAATATTATAATTTAAAATAATCATACATAATTGTAAAATAGATTATAATAATAAATTATTTTAAGATAAGGAAGCATTGTTAATTTCATTCACAAGCAGGGACCTTTTGGCAAAGAAGTTATGTAAATTTTCAGTAATGTCTTTCATTTATTTCCCAGATGTAGTCAGATGCCTTTTAATGAGGCCAGCCCTAAACTCTGAATAAGTTTGGATGAGTTCACCTACTCATTCATTTGGTCCAGGCAGACAAGCAAATGTGTTTCACTAGCACAAATGATCACACAAGCCATTTCAAATTTACACATAATTATCTTCACTTAGAACTCTTTTTCTTACAACTTTTCAAAAACAGTCATCTAGGGGCAAACTGCTTAAAATGACAAGAGCAATCCCACTGATTTAAGGAGAACTGAATAAATGCAGCACTTTTGAAGATCGTATGTGCTGCTTTTATGTGTTAGAATTAATATCAGATGTTCTCACACAGCATCCAGTGAAGGAGCAGAAATAATATCGTGTGGCACATCCTTCTTGTCGTCCAGTCACAACTCATCATAGGCAGACAAGAAGCTGAAATGCCTTCCTGAAGTGCCTGTCTCTCTCCAACCCTAAGCAAAGCCTCCAAGGAAGATATCTCTGTCAAATGCCTCATATTTTGTGAGGTGGACAGAGGTGATTCTGAAGTGAAGGCAAAATCCAAGGAGATTGCTTGATTGTAGCCAATGCATAATTAAAAAAAAAAAAAAAAGTTCATAATAAAAGAGCAGCAAAATAATTCATCAGATTTCTGATTAATGCATTTAAAGGACTGGTGAGCTGTTAGAAAAAAAAGCCTGCTAGGGAAAGAAAAGTTAAAGTCACACTTAATCTATAACTATATAGCCCTGATTATCAAGATTAAGTTAAGTTCCATGCTCAAAGGTTCAAACACACATGCTGCTTGAGGTAACAGATTTCCAAATTTAAAAAAAAAACCAAAAAGCAACCATCTATGGCAACAGATTAGGGAAACTTTCAGTGCTACCCTGGAAAATTCCAAATGCTGGGAGTTAAAATTATCCACTGCTTTTCAAAGAATATTATGCCAAACAATTTCAACTTACAACTAACACAATTTTCTTTTCCCACTCCTGAAAACCAAAAGTTTTAGACTTTTTCTGCTCTGCCCGAGGTTTCCTGGCATCAGTTGTGCAGATTTTCTAACATTGTGTTTGTCAGGTACCTTTTTGCTCCAATGACCTTATCAATCACAGGCTTTTATTCACACAGAGATGTTGTGACTTAGAAGATTTACAATACTATTTTGAGTATTTTTGAGGTAAATAATTTGAGTATTTTGAGATCCAGCACTTCCTTGATTAGAAACCTGCAGGATTGCTCCCTGTCAGTATGTGAATTACCAGCTGAAGAGAAGCTGTTGCTCCCATCAGGTATCTTACAGCAGGAAAAAGATTTCGTTGTAGCTTGACTTAGTAATAAAATTATGAGTTTTTTAGTTCTCATGCATCATTACTAGAAATTCAAACAGGTAATATACTGAAATGTGGATAAACCTTCTGTCCTCTGAGAATTCCCCAGAGTTGTTAGTGGTAGGTATAGAGAAATGCAATTGGTAAATAAAATAAATAGGCTGCAGATTGATCTTGGTTCACTGCAGTACTTTAATAATGCAAATGAGAAAATATTACAAAAGAGAAAACGTTTTAGTCAATGCATTTCATTTACAGAACAAAATACGTTTTAAGCTAAGGTTGTGCCATTTTTATCCAGGGAGGGTTCAAATTTTAATTGTTCAGGGCAAAGTCACCTGTGTACAAGCAGGTGAAGGCAGGCTTGAGCTCTTCAGATGTATTTGGAATTCTCAAGATCTGAGGCAGCACCGATGTGGAAACTACAGAGTGATGATAATTGAGCTGTCTTCTGCTTGGCTGCCCTGGGTGATAGACAGAGAGGGTCCTGCCTGTCCACACAAGTCCATGTACCAATAAACTTCAAAAACACCCATCCTCTAAAGCATGGAACAGTGCTTTAAATATTCAAAATTTATTTGAGTAGACAAGGCATGGAAAACCAGGTACTCCACGCACTACAAATCAAGGCAAACCTATCTATCTGAATTGAATAGAAAGTAGAACCTCGACCAAAAATGAAATGCACAGGAAAAATCAGAGTATGTGCATGAGAAAGGGTGGATCCAGTGCAAAATGGGGTAAGTGCAAATTGATTAAAACTATGAGAAACACTGGGCATGGGAAGTGGCTCCCCCCGTTCCATCATGGCATCTCCTGCCACACAAATGTTAACTAGCAAGGAATTTTTAAACTGTTCCAATATATGTTACTGAATAAGGGCTCTGGGTCTTTGTACCCTCTGTACAATGGTGATAAAATACTGGGTACAGTTTGAACCAACTCCTCCTCATGAAACCTCAACTACCCTTTGACAAACCTTTCTTTTCAACATTTTCCAATCCTCCAGAATTGCTGGTCTGCTCTTATTTACAGTGCTCTAAACACAGAACAATTGATCACTTACACAGAATCATTTTAGATTCTCCTCCTAAGCAAACCCCAGCATATTAAGGAAATCAAGTCTGGCAGAAGGCAAGCACAAAAATAATGTCTCTTCAATTTCCCTTCTGCCTTTAAAATGTGTGCTGAATTGCACACAGCTCTTTCATTCTTCAGGAACAATTTACATGATTATATTGATTGAAGATACAGCCAGGAGGGGGTTCAGTACAGCACTCTCCACATCCAGGGCTGAAGGCGATGCTGTGGAGGAGAGAACAAGGACAGTAATTGCTCCAGAAACACAAAAGACCATGCTTTTAGCAAAAAAAAAGAAAAAAAAAAGCCAAGAAAACAAAACAAATGTGGGAAGAGGAATGTTTAGCACCTGTAAGAAGGTTTTTGTAGGTAGGGAACAAGTGAAAGACAATTTGTGGAAGAGCTGTCATTTTTAAATGGAATGGAGGTCATACAAAGAATAAAATGCCCACAAAAATGGCATGCCAGTGTACTACACTGGGTGGTTTTTTCCAGGAACCTGTTAACTTGGAAACTTTTCAACACTTCTATAAGCTTTGTTTTCCTATACAGATTGGCATCAATTGGAAAGGAATAAAAGGCAGAGGAAAATAAATGTCAGTTATCTGTACAGGACTGTGCCTGAGCACCAGCTCTGCAAAATGGTCCAAAAATTGTGTACTTAAATGCACACAGACACAAGGAAAAGCTGGTTTTGTTACCAGGCATGAAGTCCTCAGAAAGGACTCTTCATGCTGACAAAGAACTGTGCACAGAGCTGAAGCTCAGACTGCACAAGCAAGGCCCTTACAAGTGCTGCTCATCTCTTCAGAACAAAACAACAGCACTTTCCCTCTGCTGTGACACAACCAGGTTGTTTAAAGGAGGATATTTCATATCTGTTTCACAGCCCCTTGAAGATAAGCTGAAAGAAAAATGTGCCTTTGGGCAGGAAAAGCTTGGCAGAGAAGTTTCTTGTGAACGTTTCCTCTTGTCCAGGGGAAGGAAATTAACAAAAGAGCCATTCTCTTTCTTGGCCAAGTAAAGGACTTGGGTTATTTAGATTATTTTGTCTTGAATACAGGTGCTGACAAGGCATCAAACACGCTGGGCTTATGGCCTGCTCAACGTGAAGTTGTTAATTGTCTGGCCAAAGAAAGTTTGGAGCTCTCAGATCCAGCTTTTCCCTTGTTATGGCACTGCTTTGAGGAGCACAGTGCAACTAATACCTGCTTTTTTAATAAAATAAACAATGCCCTTGAGGCAACATGTAATTTTGAACTCCAGGCTTAGCATTTATGACCACTGAAATTGCTGTTTAATAAAAAACAAAAAGCCTTGCAGACCAGAATTTCCACATTCCCACATTCTGACGCTGAGTGCATGCTCTTGGTACTTTGTTATCTTAAACTTATTTAATCGTATTAAGCTTCATCCAGTTGAGCCAAGTCCTGCAAATTCTCCTTTGCCAGCTCTGTGGAAAGCTACAGCAGCATTTTTCCAAACCCAAGTCTGACAGGGTTCTAAGAAGGACCTTTCATTCTGTAGGGCTGATACAACCATTTATCCCATCCATAGCCCTTTGTATATAATAATATGCTTGATTTGATATTCATCTTTCCTGACTTTCAGTTCTTAGGAAGTATTCCTGTATAAATGTTCCCTTAGCTTGGTCCCTGAAGTTGGTGCTTTTCAGTGAAGTCATTCACACACTCACTCTGTGCTTGACAAGTTAATTATCTAATATTTCTAAAAGGCATTTTTGGATGAAAGTCTGTATTAGAAAAGTGAAGTGCTGTTATTGCTTTAGTGCCTTCCACGACAGTGAGTTATTTTTAAAGGGACTCGGTGTCATCCCTGCATTCCAACGGGGAACTGATAAGTCATTTAACTAATTTTTAAAAGTAACTGATGAGAGGTTACAGCACTGACCTGTTCCAAGCCAGCAATCAAAAATAAAGATCCTCAGAGGGAAAATCCACTGCAAAGAGCTCTTGGAGCAGAGCAGTGAACACCACAGCATGGGGTTGTGTCAGGGTAGGGTTAGGGTGGATATCAGGGAAAGGATCTTGTCCTGGTTTAGGGCAAATTTGGGAGGAAACTTCCAAAGGGGTCCCTCTAGAAAGCAAATACAAGTGGCCTGTCCCCCAACTGATTTTGGAAAAGATTTCCTTGGAGAAAAGTGGGAAAAGCTTTTTATGTAACAAGCAAAGTATTCACAAGCCTGAAAAATTAATATTAAACAATAAAGCCTCTTACTGTTCTGAAGAGATGGCAAATTCAAAAAGTCCTTTTCATGGGGCACAGCTCAGCTCACTGAGTCTCTTATCAGTCCCTCTTGCCCTGGAACTTCTGCGTCCCAGGCCCCAGTGGGCCCCAGGTGTGAGCTCCTGGTCTTCTGGGTTTTCAGTCCAAAGCAGGTTTGAACAGCTCTGAGAAAAAGAAAAACCACAGTCCAGAGAAATTCTCTGCCTCAGCTAGCTAAAAACTGACTAAAAGCAAAGGAGAGCTCTCTCCTGCTGTCTGTCCATGCTGAACAGAGCAGCTGGGGCTGCCCCTGGATCCCTGGCAGTGTCCAAGGCCAGGCTGGACAGGGCTTGGAGCAACCTGGGACAGTGGAAGGTGTCCCTGCCCATGGCAGGGGAGTGGAACTGGATGAGCTTTAAGGTCCCTTCCCACCCAAACCATTCTGGGATTCTATGATTCTGATTATTTTAAATCACTGCAGTTCTTGTAATATGTGTCACTCATTTTGAGTCTGTTTTTATTCTAGTGAACCAGTGATAGGTGCTTGCACACATGTGCACTTCTTGAGAATTAATGCTATTAAAATTCCTCCCCTTTTAAATTTTTTCTCAAATTCCTGTAGTCTTTCCTTGTATTAATGTTACTTTTTATTGAAATGGACATTCTAGTTACCCATGTCAGCTTTTGTAAGTGTTCTCATTTTTCTTTGGCTTTCAGGATATTTATTTCTGACGTGAAGCATGTAATTGTTCAATACAAAAAGAATTTCAACATCATTAAGAGGAAGAGATGCCTTGCAGAAGAAGTCTAGTCTAGAGGCAATATTGGCAGCACTGCAATGTGAGCTACCCAAATAATGTCAGCTAGAAGTCAAAAGGAAGGAAGGTCATTTTCTGCCCATATTGGCCACGAAACTTGGGAGTTTTGGAGAAAAAGTGAAGTTCTGTTTTTAATAAAGTGGTGATATTTCTCCCTTCTACAGATGCTGCTTTCACCTCTTTAATTTTTTGCTTGCTGAAGCACACAGAGATCTTAACCCCTCTGCAGCAAGCATTTCATGGCAAGATACCTTTGATCTGGTTGTTGAATGACACAGAAGAACAGAAATTTTGTAGCAGATCTTCAATTAGGATCACTTAAAATTAAAGTCACTGTTAATTTTTAATCTGAATATGTGTTTTCAATTGTATTTAAGACCAAAAAAGCTGTGCTGCCCATGCTTTTCCCTCTTACAAAGCAGCACTCATGTCCAGGCCTGTTCTGGAATTTGTGTAAATGAGGTGGTAAATAAAATGTTTGGAAGTGGACAGCATTTATTGATACATAATCCTGAAATTCCTGCCACAGGATAACAACCAGTCCTGTTGAAATAATATGTCCATGATGCTTGCATTTAGAGTTAGTGTAAATGGACACATGTAGGAGGCCTAAAATAGGAAATAAAAATAAACATCTGTGGCCATCTCTGCTCCTTGTCCCAGAATAAAACCAGAGTGTGGCCTGTGCATGTAAATGTGGTGGAAACTTGAAGGCAATGGAAGAATTTCAGTTCAAAATGCAACTATCTTTGCTAGCTAAATATTTATTGGGCGTGAGTTTCGGTGGTACCATCAAGGAAGTCTAAAATTAGGAAGAACAAAGAGCAGGGAGATAAATTTCTCAGCACTTAGGTATTTATTTGCATTATGAAACAAGTGTACATAGCACACTTCTGCTATCATACTTAATTCTTGCTTAGAGTTTTTTTTTTTTTTTTTTTTTTTTTTTTTTTTTTTTTTTTTTTTTCACAGTACAACTTTAAAAACAGGGAAAACTATAAAAGTAGAAAAGTGGTGGTGCCATCTGTAAATGGAAAAGAAGGAGAAGAAAAAAATGGTTCAAAGTCCAGAAGTAATATGTAAGTGTTGCTGTGAGACTTTGGGTGCCAGGATGCTGTAGAAGTTCCTAGAAAAGGCATATAATTGTTTCTTTATTAAGCTGAAGAATAACCCAATGGGTCAAATTCAGAAATGAGGTACCTTCATATGAGGTGGATCACTGACAAAAGCATAAACATACACTAAAAGTTGTCTTATTTATACTAAGTTTGCCTTGGTGGCAAAAGAGGGCGGGGTTAGTTGGTTGATTTCTGCAGACTTTTAAGTAGAAAAGAAGCTATAAATGGAAAGGACTGTGGGGAGATAACACATTTTTGGGTGAAGAGGCCAGGCTGCTGCTTAGATATTTCTCATTTTCAAAGAGAACTTGGCTATTTTAATGAGAACCAATTTCTGAGAAAACATACAATTAAAAGAATTGAACTAAAGATCCAAAGTTAGTAAGAGAACATGCAGTAATTTATATCCACAGTGTATCTGTCCATGTACAAAATAATCCTGTTTTGTCTCTTACATTTAATTATATTTTGAGCTGGGCTGGTTGATATTTCAAATTAATATCTTATCCTTGCAGGAAGATGTGCTCATTAGCACTCCAGCTGTGTTGGAAACTTTTGTTGGTGTAGCAATATAAAAGCAGGTTTAATTTGATTTTTCAATCATTTGTGACTCCAGCTCAGACAAGGAACTTATTTAGGTGTTTCTTGCAGGGTATTTTTCCTCACTTGATCAACAAGTACAAACCACTGCTGTAACATGGGATTTCTGTGTTTGTTTGTTTTCTGTTCCCTATCATTTCTCCCTCCCACTTCTGTCCTTTTCCCTGTCCCTGTGAAGCACTTCCTGCATTAAGGGGATTTGCAGGAATAACCAATTAAAGGTGCTTGTGACAGGCTGAGACAGGCCAAGATTAGAAACATCTCACCTGCCTTTGCTAAGGTGTCTCACGTACTTAACAGATAAATACCACCACTTCTGGGGGTCAAGATTTCTTTTTTCCTTTCTTTTTTTTACAAGCTGAAAGAGGGGAAATACACTTAGCAAGAGATAGAAGAGTTATGGAAATAAGAACTATTTCCTTCAGTGGTATAATTTGTGAAAGGGACTCTAAAAATTCTGTGCTTGGCTCATTAATGTTTTTTAAGAGGTTTTTGGCAGAGCTGGAGCACCAGTTTCTAGATCTGGTGTTTTGTCTCCCAAAGGAGGAGACCCAGGATGTGCTGGAGGCCGGGAAGAGGGGCTCACCTGGGAGGGCTCAGATCCTGGGATTGGGGAGCTGGAATGGGAGCAGGGCTTGGCAGGGCGAGGAGGAGAGGTGGGAGGAGAGGAGAGGGGAAGGATGGAGCTCTGGAGAGAGCTGCAGCTCTCAGCTGTGTGCACCAAACCCTCCTGGAACATTTGGAAGGGATGAGCTGTTCTGTCTCTGCAAGTGGGATCTTCATTTTCTGTGGTGGTTGACATTTTGTGGTACAAAACCAGGGATGTATTTGAAGTTATGTCTCTGTTCTTTGTACTCACACAAACATGCCAAAAATGTGAATGGGTATTTGTAATACTAGGCCTAAAAGCATGAGCAACCTCATTTCCTCTTCAGGTTGTGAATTTAATGACAGTAAAATTTTAAAACTTAAAAACTTCATATCATTTGTATAGTTTGAAAGAAAGCAATAGCTGATTTTTCTTTTTTTTTTTTTCCTCCCTCCTCAGGGTGAATTTCACAGTAGAGCAGAACAAATCAACCTTGTCAGACTCCTTAGTGTGTAGAGCATGATTTCTGCAGCCAGAGCTTGAGGAACCTGATTCACAGACACAGAAAAAGAGCAAGAGAGATGTGTCATAATTGAATCTACGTAAATTCTGTTTGTATCTTTTCTTCCTGTCTTTTTCTTTAAAACCTTAAGACAGAAGAGGGCTCTGCTGAAAACCTTGCCTCTTGCCAGATCTTCTTTAAGTTGACATGTGCCTCAAGCTCTGCACTACAGAACAGAAGCTCACAGTCCTCAGAGTGAAATCTGAGCAGTTTTGGGGGTGAGCTTTTAGGTGGCATCCACAGACCATTCCCACCTACTCCTCAGAATGGAGAAAGATGCTTTTGGAGAGTTTCTTAGTAATATCCTTCATTTTTCGTGGATTTCTTACTCTGGAGGACTGTGCCTTGTTATTTCCTCTTCTTTGATATCTGCAACTGCAAAGTTCTAAAGTGAATAAACTTTAAATTGAATTGGAGCATTGCTCTGCAAGTGTCTCGCAGTGATGTCATGCTGTAACTATTATGTTAGGGTGTTGGTTTTGAATAAGAATAAAAATTAATTACACCAAAAGCAGAATTTCAGATCCTCATAACTTTAGAAATTGAAATATTGAAGTATATTAAGAAGTTTTGGCACCATAACTGGGTTGGCACAGTGATTGCCCAACCAATGCAACTTATAAAATCAACAGAAAATGAAACATTATTAATTTATTATTTTTATTTTCTTCTCTTATTTCTGTGAATTACAAACTCTCAGACAGCCCCTTGGCCTTCATCAGACAGTTCAGGGATGGTTTGAGTTTTCTTATTAAGTTAATTGGCTTCCCTGGAAATGTCAATTTCTTCTCTGAATTCACAGCAACCCTCCTGTTGCTGATGGTGCCCCTGTTGTGTCTGACTGTTTCAGGTAAACATGCTCTTCAGCTGGAAAGAACTCCATGTATTTTATATTTATTTTCTTAAGGAAAAAAAAAATCACAAGTGGTGGGAGAAGCTTGTTTCTCTGACTGAGAAGAAGAAGTTTAACTGAAGAATGATATGAATAAGAAGAAGATGATAAGAAGATGATAAGAAGAAGTTTAACTTCTAATGATATGAATTCTGATATGCATTTTTAGCTCATGGCCTTTCCTCTATCTTAGGAGATTGTAGCACTTCATATCCAACCTTTGGGTTGAATGTAAATACATGTGTGTAGGAACAAGGGAAATAATGCAGGAATGCAGGAAATTAAATCAATCTTTCAGCAAAATCCTGGAGAGTGGAGCTGCCTGTTTCTTGTCTCCTTCCATTTAAAAAGTACAGGCAACTGAGAATGATGGTTTTGGTACCAGTTTGGCTTTCCCACTCACCACTCCATCAAGTAGATTAGAGATCTTGCCCATATATAATAAAAGTCTTAATTGTGCTTATATTTTATTAAGGGTTTTGTGTACAGACAGAGACAGTTCTGTGACAGGCTGTTGCAGAACACATCAAACCCAGGCTGATGATGAACAAAATGGACCATTCTTTGCTGGGATTGCAGCTGGTGCTGGAGGGACTTTACCAGAATGTTGTGGAAAATGTCACTGTCACCATTCCCACTTATGGAGAGGGTAAAACTGGACTATGAGTCATGTTATGGTAAAGATATAAAAACTTTGCCATGATTGAAACCCAGTTTTGGTGAGTATAAGCCTTGAATCAAAATAATTGGCATTTATGGCAGTTCAGAGTCATCCTTCAGTTGCCTTTCCCCCTCATTGTCCCACATTCTTTCTTTTGGGGATGTTATTTCAGACCAAAAAGCTGGGGAGTAAAAGCAACTGGGAGGGAGAGGAGAATTCACAAAGCAGGTCATCCTCTAGTGACAAAATCTGAATCCTCAAGGTGGTTTCTCTGTCATTCAAACCCCAAATGTCAGACATCTGCCTGGGGCAAACTGCTGAAGGGGAGCTGTGGGTCTTTAAATCCATGAGATTGGCTTTCTGTGCCTCACTTTGCTGCTTCTGTCACTTCCACAAGAAGAAATCTGGCTTTTCTGCTGCTCCTGACTGAGAAGATATTTAATTAGCTGTGTTCTGATCTGAAGATGTAAGTCTCTGTTTTTCTGTCAATAATTATATGATAATGTGCTGGATACCTCTGGAAGCACAGTTGGGTAGAAAGACAAACTGTATTTCCTGTGTTGCAGCTGAGAACTGTAAAAAAAAAAGCAAAGTCAATTGGAAGTTTCCTCTGGTGGTTCAGCTGTTAAGGTGAGGAATTGTCAGAACTGGGCTGGTTCAGACACTATTTTTTTCAGCAAAGAGGTACAAGAATGTAGCATCCCATGAACTCTCCCCCAAAAAAACCCCAAACAACCAAACCCAAAACAAACAAACAAAAACCAATCAATCAAACGAACAAGAAAAAACCCAAAACAAACAAACAAACAAACAAACACAAACAAATAAAACCACCCAAGACTGACTTTCTCACCAATTTTTAGTCCTGTTTCTCTTTGTTCAGATGGAATCCTCCCATACTGGCTCATTTTACAGCTAAAATTGACTGCAGCTTACCTAGTTACTGAAACAAAGGTCTCTCAGCTAGGGTTTTATTCTGATTCTTATATTCCATGGATCTCAGCCACCCTTAGGTCAGGCCAGCTCCATCTGTGTGGCAGGAATGAGCCACCTCTATTTTAAACGCCAGAGGAAGTTCACTAACAATACAGGCAACACTCATCACAAAGCAATCGTCCTCCAGATCCTACTCGGAGCTTTACCAATATATTTCTCAAGTTTCAATTTAACCTTTGTTATAAATATTCCCACCATATGGAACGAAACTTTCCCTTCAAAGCTGCGGTTGGGCTTGAAATGAAGTGGAAAAGATGGTGAGAAGCCTCTGGGGTGGAAAGGAAGCAGAGGGAAGGCTGCAGATCCATGCTGAGATACCACAGTGACACTCTGAGGATGTCAGAGGTGCCTACAAGTGCTTCTGCCGAGCTGAGCTCCCACAGGCAGCCCCTGGAGGGAATTTGGAACTCCTGGAACAAAAATATTCAGGTATCTGAGTGCTAAACAGTGACACTGAGAAAGGAAATTTCTTGTCGTGCAGATATTCTGTGCGTGCCTTCTCTTCTCTGTAAGAGCAGAGAGAAAAGATTCGCCCTCACAGCTTCAGATCCCAAATTATTTCATTGGCCTGCACAGGTAAAATTAATGCACAAACACAAGATGATGGACCAAATCCAGTCTTATGATTCCACTGAGTATTTCTGTGAATTTAATGAACCTGAAATTGTTGAAATCGACAGGCTCGACTTTCTGTTAGCTGTGTGCACAGCTTGCTGTTAACAGAATGATTTATACAGGTGTGAAAGTCCAGTGTATTTGCTTGTCTTCTGGTGCCTCATAATAAATTGACCTACCTTGACTCGTGTAGCTCACGGGCTCCTCCAAGATTTATCTTATTTAAATGATTTTAGCAAGGCTTCAAAAGGCAGTTAGAGACAGCAGGGTGGAGAATTCTTGATAGCAAAGTTGCTTAAAGTGCCTATTTCCCTGTAAAAGCCAAAAGATCATAGAATCCCAGAATGGTTTGGGTTGGAAGGGACCCTAAAGATCATCTGTTCCAACCTCTTGCCAAGGGCAGAGACACCTCCCACTAGACCAGGTTGCTCCAAACCCTGTCCAACCTGGAAAAATGCATTTTAAAGTAAGTGTTTATAGTAAAGTAAATAAATAAATCAAAGTGCCAAACTAACAAAAAGCCATCCTTTGCCTCCACAGACTCATAGCAGTTATTCTATATTGAAATTAGCCACCTCCTGTTATTTGAATCTCTGCTTAAATGTGAAACTTTGCAAAGCTTTCTTGTAAAAGTAACTGAGTGGAAATTTGCAGGGGAAGTGGATACTCCACGAGTTCAAACTGGATGAATAAAAATAAACATCTTCTTTGGATATTTTGATCCAGCAATTGGAAAACTCAGCAAATCAGCCACCAACCCAGATGGAAAGAAGTTGCTGAGGACATTCTTCCAGCTAGTTCTGGATCCTGTCTTTAAGGTAAAACACTATTTTGTCTTGATTTGACTGCAAGAGGGTAAGCATAGACTTTTTTTCAGTTTAGCAGGTTAACCCTTAGGAGAGCCAACCTTCTCCTAAAGTAGATCCATACTTCCTGTAGATATTAGAAAAAAAAGAACAGTCTGAAAAATGTGGGATGGAAGAAGAACCTGAACAGTCTGTTACCTGGAATAACATATCCAGTTGTCTTTTTATGACCTGGTCAGTGCTAAATTTGTGTGTCAGGAATGCCACAATCTGAAATAATGTGCTGGGAATGTACTGCACTGAATCTGCCAGGGAGATAACAGGATGTGAGTGTGGTGCAGCCCACAAAGAACACACCTGCTCTAAGAAAAGAGAGGGATTTTTTTATTTCATTCTAGAAAGAGACACCACTACTGCCTGCCTGCCTCTTCTCAAGGTGTCAGTGCAGTGCTGATACAAATGCTGTGTCTGTGCAATCAAAATGAGATTTCTGTGGGCTCTCACAGGTTCCAGTGTACCCCAAAAGTTTGAATTCCAGTCAGCCCCTGGAACAGCAATGCCTGAAAGCACATCAGCAGTTTCTGTGCAGCACTGAATGCTAAGAGAAGAGAAATTAAGAAACTGCCCAGTTCCCTTTGTAACTCTGTTCTCCTCAGATCTGTTAAAACCCACAGGAATAAGGGGGCCCAGGGAATCTGTAAATTTCTTTAACTCTTCACTGGAGAAGGGAAATTCTTAACACATCCTTGTGACAAGTGGACAGAGATTTAATAAAACATTTGGGTTTATTTTTGATATTCTCTATATGGAAAATACAACCATAAAATATGGCTATCCATGGAACTTTTTCTTTTTAGTACTGTAGTGTGTTGTCAACACAGAAGGACAATCATGGCTTTTTTCCCAAGATCCCAGCCTTTGGCTGGAATGTGAACCACCAGCCCAAGGAAACACAGAAGGCAATAATGAGTGATGGTTTTTAGTGATTCAAACATAGAGTTTTGTCCAAATTGCTTATGAATAAGTATTTTACTCATAGCTTTAATATTTAAAAGATTTAAGTAGTCATAGGGAAATCTCAAATGGATGCCATGACTTTTTGAATTGAATTGAATTAAATTGAATTGAATTTGAGTGAATCCCTAGGTGAGACCTTCTACATGGAAACCAATAAATTTATTTTGACATTTGTTGTTGTCATTGTTGAAACAAAATTCCAGCGTGAATTTTGGATTCCTAGGCCATGCAGAATGTGCTGATGGCTCCCTGCTGGACATGCCTTGCTTCAGGTGATCACCATTCACCTCCCCTACCCTGTACCAGCAAACAAAACCCCACCACTGTGAACTCCTCTATGAGGGGCCACCTGACAGTGAAGCTGCTTTGGGGGAAAAAAAAATATCTCCACAATACCAAGGGCTGTAAAAAATACAGCACTCCTACTGCACACATGAGCAAAACTGCCTAAAATGGATTTAGATTAAGTTTCTGTGTTATAATCAGTAATTTGGCACTGTTGAACAGGGTATTGCAAAGAGAAAGCAAGCAACAGAAAAGCCTTGGGGTACCACACAAAGCTTGGCTTACGTTTTTATATGCTGGATGCTGATGTGTGGGAAACTAAATTGTATTTATTTTAGACTCAGAGAATGTGTGGTTCTGTGAGATCAGCAGGAATATGATGGAGGAGTGCTAGGATTAAATTCTAGCTCACTTAATTTTTTTGTAAAGGAGACAGAGCTCTCCTCTAATTCCAGAGTAGTTTGAGTTGGAAAGGGACCTTCAACCTCATCCCATCCCACCCCTGCCACGGGCAGGGACACCTTCCACTGTCCCAGGCTGCTCCAAGCCCTGTCCAGCCTGGCCTTGGGCACTGTCAGGGATCCAGGGGCAGCCCCAGCTGCTCTGGGCACCCTGTGCCAGGGCCTGCCCACCCTCCCAGCCAGCAATTGCTGCCCAAGATCCCATCTGTGCCTGCCCTCTGGCCCTGGGAGCCATTGCCTGTGTGCTGTCCCTGCAGGCCTTGTCCCCAGTCCCTCTGCAGCTCTCCTGGAGCCCCTTCAGGCCCTGCCAGGGGCTCGCAGCTCTCCCTGGAGCCTTCTCTTGTGCAGCTGAACAGCCCCAGCTGTGCCAGGCTGGCTCCAGAGCAGAGGGGCTCCAGCCCTGGCAGCAGCTCCGTGGCCTCCTCTGCCCTGGCTGCAGCAGCTCCTTGTCTTTCTCACCAGAGAGGTGAACACAGGACTCCAGGTGGGAATACTGAGTCCAGCCCCAGGAGAGCTGCAGAGGGACTGGGGACAAGGCCTGCAGGGACAGCACACAGGCAATGGCTCCCAGGGCCAGAGGGCAGGCACAGATGGGATCTTGGGCAGCAATTGCTGGCTGGGAGGGTGGGCAGGCCCTGGCACAGGGTGCCCAGAGCAGCTGGGGCTGCCCCTGGATCCCTGGCAGTGTCCAAGGCCAGGCTGGACAGGGCTTGGAGCAACCTGGGACAGTGGAAGGTGTCCCGGCCCATGGCAGAGAGTGGCACTGGATGGACTTGAAGGTCCTTTCCAACCCAAATCATTCTCATTCTGTGATTCTAGGAGGCTTTTTATTCTAAAGTTATGAAAAGTTTAAATGGAAATAGGAAAATGTAGGTGGGTAGGTAAATTGTTTTTTATAAATTACCTTTCCTCTGGGAAGTTACTATTTGGAGGTAACCTCTGTCCTTTCTTTCTGTCACTAAATCTTTAGGATAGCAAGCAATGGGTATCCTAAATAACCAGAAAGAGCAGAAAGAATTGGGGTTTTAAAAAGAAACTCTTTTTGAACTGTTTAAACATTAACTTCTGGCCTTTGAATAACTGGATTTTCTTAGCAAATTAAATTTTTCCACGAAAAGCCTGGAAAATACATTCCATCCTAAAAGTATTTGTTTATCACTAAGCCCAGTATTCGCATACCAATTTGTCTTAACTATCTTAAAAGCAATCAGAAGATTTAAAACCTGCTTTAAAAATTAATTCCAGACCACAGTACTGGGTGGTGGGCAGGAAATATACCAGCCCAGCTGCTTAAAAAATGTCTTGGCCATCAGAGCTGAAGGATGTGAGTGCAAGGACAAAAGAGCAAAATGGACAATTTTTTCCACCTCTGTGACTTGTGAGACCTATCCTGGCAAAGCAGGGGAGTTTTGCAGCTGTAGTGATATTTCTAAGCCAAATTGATGGTTTTTTTAGGTACAGTATTTATAAGACTGCCTGTCAGCCTGTTGTCCTGTACATCCTCAGTTCAGAACATCTCCAGTTCAGATAATTTACTCCTTTTTTCCTGGCAGCCAGCTCCTCCAGGCTTTGGTGCCAGCAGAGGGTGCCAGAAAGATGTGGCAGCTCCTGCACACTCAGACTTTTCCTTTTCAGGTTGGGTTTCCATCGTTTTAAGTAAAGATTTTCCTTTGCAGCAAGCCTTGGAGGAAGAGTTGGTCACCAGCAGCAGCAGGGTAGAAAATTTAGTACAAATTTGGAGCTTTAAAAGGAGGACACCGTGCCAGCCAAAGGAGCTTCCATGACAGGACACCCCCTTGCCAAGCCTTGGGCTACCTTTAAAATAATGTGACCTTTCTTATGCTGCCACTGAAACACTTTTCAGTGTGGTACAGAGCCCTTCCTCTGGTACTGTGGTTTGTTTGTGTGTCCCATTTCACCCCTCCCTTTTTAAAAATGCACTTCAGGAGTATCCTGTGGCATCAGGAGGTTTCACGGGGCACATTTGGAACTCCTCACATGGAAAAACTGCAAGAAATGCCTTGTTTTGTTCTGGAGGTGGCTCCTTTCAAAGCATCAGTGTGGTACCTGCTTAAGTAATCAGTAATGAAATAAGAGATGGCCAACTTATGAAGCCTAAACTGGCAATCTACCTTCTTAAAATAATGATTTACATACTTGTGTGGCTGGGTTTGAGTATTTAGGAGGTTTTTTCCCAGGTTTAATTTTTAGCCCTCTGTATCTGCTGCCTTTCCCACGCTGGAGGGCCCAAGCCTGGCTGAGTGTGTTCAGGGCTTTGTTCATGTTTTCCTTCTGGAAACTTCTCTGCAGTAATTGCTTTGATAATAACAGAGCCACACTGCACAGGCTCGTGATAAAGGACAGGCTGTCACTGAACATATTGTTTTGTGTCCTGTTCCTTTCCTAACAGGTGCAGCCACTCCATTTCTCACCTTGGCTGCTGCTGAACACTGAATTAACACTTCTGGCTGCTTATAATAGCCCAAGGAGCTCAAGCTGACCAGGTCAGTTCCTGTGACATGTGAAACACCCTTTTTCTCCAAATCCCATTCTCTCTGTCTGAATTGAATTTTGCCTTTTTATTGCCAATTAACTTGGTCACATGAGATCTTTCTGCAAGTGGGAGTTGGCCTCACTTTTACCTGCTTTGAAGAATTAATTGGAAAGCAGCAGTTTCCTAGCTACCATGAGGGTGTTCTAGGGTTTTGTCTATGCAGAAACTCACAATAAGGCAGTCCTGTTTTTTCCTGTGGCTGGCTCATCCCTTTTTATTTTTTTTTTCCTTCCTGCTAGAATTTACTGCCAATTTGAGATCCAGCACTGGCAGCCAGGTTTTTCCAGTGCATCTTTGATCATTGGCAGATTCTGCCTGGAGATCCCTAGCAAGTTGTGCCTGAAACAGGTAAAGGCAAAGGCTTTGAGGAGTTTGTTTCACCTTTGGATAACTTCCTAGGTAAGTTGCAATCACTTCTGTTTCATGGTGTGTCATGCACTGTCCAGTTTTGTCCTGACAGTCTCCTCTTAAAACCAGGAAGGAAATGGAAATTTTTTAGAGTGCCACATTGAATACACACAGAGTGTTAACGAAGTGTGGTGATGACATGACCACCTAATTAAAAAAAATTAATTACATCCTAATTTGACTCATGTGGTTGTTGTTGCCTGTATGTTGTCTGTGACCACTCCTGCCTGTGTCAAAAACCAACTTCAAATAAAAGCCACCTAGGACTAATGGTGTTCTTTACAGTTTGCCTAGACCACAACTATTTTTAACCTAGCAAGTGCCTCCCTTCTCTGTTTCTCTGGCAGGAATTCTTGCTGAACCATCAGGTTTTGTCCTCTCACACAAAATATGTATTCTTTGATTTCCTAACAGGAATGCTCTGGGGGGTGGATGGCAAAAGGCTGGCAGTTCAGAATCACAGAATTAGATTGGAAAAGCCCTCTGAGGTCATCGAGTCCAACCTGTGACCCCAACACCACCTTGACACACAGACCATGGCACTGAGGGTCACACCCAGTCTTTCCTTGAAAACCTCTGGGGATGGTGACAACACCTCCTCCCTGGGCAGCCCATTCCAGTGCCCAATCATCCTCTGTGAAGAATTTCTTCCTGATATCCAATCCAAACCTCCCCTGGCCCAACCTGAGGCCGTTCCCTCTCCTCCTGTCCCTGTTCCCTGGAGCAGAGCCCGACCCCCCCGGCTGTCCCCTCCTGTCAGGAGTTGTGCAGAGCCACAAGGTCCCCCCTGAGCCTCCTTTTCTCCAGGCTGAGCCCCTTCCCAGCTCCCTCAGCCTCTCCTGGGGCTCCAGCCCCTTCCCCAGCTCCGTTCCCTGCCCTGGACACCTCCAGCCCCTCAGTGTCTCTCTTGTCCTGAGGGCCCAGAGCTGTCCCCAGCACTGGAGGTGCCTCAGCAGTGCCAGCACAGGGGACAGGCACTGCCCTGGGGCTGTCACACTATTTCCCAATTCAGGAAATGCCTGTTCCTGCTGCTGGATGGGTGCACGATCTCCTGGAGCAGGTTGTGGTGGTGTTGGGCAGCCAAGTCCTGCCTCCATGGCCCTCTGGCAGCTTTATCTGACAGCATAAATGAGAGCCAGAAGCCAGTTCAGGCTGAGAGCCTTTAATAAGGTAGAGTCTTTCTGTCACTAGAATTTTAGCAGCTAGCTCACTTCCACAAACTGCAGAAAAAAATCACAGCAAATGAATGGGTGAGGGGAAAAAGGCCAGTGTGTGGAGCAAGGCTTCCATAGCTGTTATCTGTGCAGTGTGGGGGGAATTCATGTGTTATCAGCTTTACTGCCCTTCTGCAGCTGGCTCCAAAGTGTATTTGACACAATCCACTCAAAGCAGCAATCACAAACCATCAAAGAGGCAAGACGTTTTCTAACCTTTTCTCCAAGCTTTTTTTTGTTGGAAGTTCTTGGATAGGCATTCTGATGTGTTTTAGCATTTGTTGAAAGGAAAATAAACCAAAGTCACACTCAGCTCCACTGGCCAGTTTGGCTGAGCAGCACGGGAGTGGCACAGGCCCCACCCCAGCTGCAGCCCCTGTCCCCCTCCCCACCCATCCCAACGAATTCCTTGTTCTCTTGGGGAAGCAGGAGGATGGAAGGGGACACTGCACTGCTCTGACCCTGTGGTACCCCCTGATCCTCAGCAGAGTTAAAGCATTCACACCACAGCCTGTGACAATCCAGGCTCAAACATCTTCAGCTTGCACTGTTGCTGTCATGGCTCTGGAAGGTTTGAAGCTGAAGAACACAATCCTGCCTCAGCCCCAATTAGTGCCTGCTACAGGGGGCACAGTCATTTACAAAACTGCAGCTGTATTTTATTACACCCTGAGTGGTTTAGAGCACATCCTAAGGACACTTGTCCTAACTTCACTTTGCTGATGTACACGTGAGATGTTCTCATCCCCCTCAGCCAGTTCAGCCATGCTCGAGTTTGAAATGAAGACCACAAACAGCATTTTCAGCAGAGACCAGTTTCAAATCTTTTATTCAGAATTACTCTTGGAACCTCTTTCCACACGCTACTTACAGGTCAAGTTGACGTGCAATGGTGATGCAGATAGCACTGATCTGCTGCAGGCCATCAAGAAAAACTTCATATAAAGCAAGATTTTATTGGAAATAAATCATGCTAACAACTGATCCTTAACAGGTAAAAAATATTAAACTGATAAGAAGAAAGAAAAGAAAGATTGGAACACTATTAAGACCAACATGTGAACTCAGGACTGCAAGAAAAATCATACAAAAAAGGCAGTAAGGAACAGTAATGCAGCATTAAAGGTAGGGGTACAGAGCAGACAAAAATTACAAAACATCCCGTTTCAATATATCTCATCCATGTACTTGGTTCAAATACTGTAACAGTACTGGAAGGCAAAAAGCACCAGACATCCAACTAAAGAGGTAAGAAAAAAGGAACATAAAATTAGCAAAAGAAATTAAGATCTGGTCATTAGGGAAGGAATCATCTCAAATACAGTTACTTAACAGAAACGCAACACTTGAAAAAGCTGTTATTTCAGCATACATAGACAATACCATTATTCCAGCTCCATGGAAATGACTTGTTTTTCCTAGTCTGTAGCCTCTTCCACATACAGTACTGCTGAGGTTATCCCCAGGTGTGTGTGGGCAGACACCGCGTACACACTAACAAAGCAGCACGGTCATCAGAGGAGTAAAACAGGGGGAAGTTGTTCCCTTTGAAGTAGAAAAGCAACAATCAGGAGGCCAGGAAATGTGGGGCAAAGCATCATTAAGCCCTAAACACACAATTCAAAATTAGGTGGGGACACACTGTGCAATGGCTTCTATTTCCTAAAAGCCAAGCCTCCCTCCCAGCCCACATGGAATACAGCAGCTGCTGAAGAGATGGAAACCATAATAAGGAAATCCTAGAACACACTCCTGCACTGGAGAAAGTTGTTCCTCTTTCATCCCCTTACAGTTGCCACAGAAAGCAGCTGCACATTCAACTGTTTACTGGGAGTTTTTGGTGGTGGCAAGGTGTCCCAATTATAACATGGCAGCACAGAGACTGTGTGATGCAGGGTTTGCATAGATAGTCTGTCCCCTTCCTAGCTCAAAGAACAAAAAGAGGAAGAGGTCACAGCTTAGGCTCTTGTTGCATTTGTGAACAACATGAAACTAGGAAAAAAACCCCCAAGAACTCCATTTATAGAGGCTTCCTGTATGTCCCCAGGTAAAGGAGAGGTGGGGAACAAGACATAAACACATGTCATGGCTATTCCAAAGCTTCATTCTCTTAATGAAGTTTATTACAGGCCCCAGTGAAAATATTAAAAATTCACTAATTCTTACATTTCTGCACCTTTTTCCTAATTGCTATCCTAGAGCATATAAGTGCTTTTCTTTATTAAAAAAAAAAACAAAAAAACAACTCATTTGTTTTTACATTATTGCTGTGTTTTATAACAAAATTTAAAACCACTTACGGAATCCACACAACATAAAGTCAGTATCCCCAGAACAAACCAAAAGTGTGAACACGTATTCTCAAAAGGGCCTTTTCTACACCAGCTATTCAACAAGCAAGGGAAAGAAAAATAAAAAACCCAACCGAAAACCATCCTATCGCTTCTCTTCCGAGCATCAACAAAATTCACCCCACTCTCCTAAGGAGTCAAATCCCTTCATCAATAAATATCAGCGTGAGCTCCGAGGCGCTGGAATTCTGGGGTTGGGGGGGATGGGGGGAAGGAGGAGGAGCAGCAGCAGCTGTGTGCAATGCCTGCGGGGTCCCGTGCTGCCCCGAGGGTCAGTCCAGGGAGATGATGTCGGGCGCGCTGCCGCCGCCGCCGCTGCTGGTGATGACGCCGGCCTCGGCCCGGCCCGAGGAGCTAACGTGCGTGCTGCTCTCGTGGTGGCTGGTGGAGGTGATGATGCTGCCAGGCGTGCTGCTTGTTAAGGTTGAGGTGAGACTATCCAAAAACATAGGAGGACAGTACTGCTTGAAACAAACAACGAAGAGTGAAGAGACTAACTGCACGAGGGAAATGTATGCTCTGAAGATACATCTTCCCCACACAACGAGCGGCGGATGCGTTCCTGGCGGCACCGCAGCGAGAACGGGAGTTCTGCAGAGCAGTGACCATGGGGGGATGGCAGCCAGGAGCATCCTCCCTCACCCTCCCCCTTTTTGTTCTCCAGAATGGTTTGGGGTGGAAGAACACTAAAAGTCATCTCATTCCATCCCTTGCCACAGGGAGGGAGACCCTCCACTACCACAGGTTGCTCCAAGCTCCATCCAACTTGGACAATTCCAGGGATGAGGCAGCCATAGCTGCTCTGTGCAACCTATGCCAGGGCCTCAAATACACTCTGGGTACATTCAAGTTAGTGCTGAGCACATATTTACATTAAAAAGGCAAACTGTCAGTAAAGAATGAGTTTCCAGGATTGGATTCATCATAGAAAGGCTAAACTGAATCCTGTTTAATGCATCTTAATTACCAGCTCTTGTTAGGTTTTCCCAGACTGTGGTTAGGTCTAAGCAAGTAAACTGCACACACAGTTCGGGTGATGGCACCCTGATAATTATTGGAGCACAACATCACAAAAATGAGACTTGGAAATGAACCCCACAACAGATCAGAAACATACCTGTGAATCAACAGGGATTAGCGAAAGAAAATCCAGACCTAGGAAGAAGAGAAGGATAATAAATAGACAAGTCTCTCTTTTACTCACACACAACAAATTTCAGGATTTTTTTTGTGGTTGTAGAACAGATTTTGTAATTCTTACAGAGTTTCTAAATGGAATATACCACTGTGACACCACTCTCAACGACTACTTCAGGCAGCAGCAAAACAAATTATGTAGTACAAGTGGCTCTTTTTAATAATGAGGATGACATAATGATGTATTATTCACTGAATACTGCAGGGTGGTTCAATGTGGTTGCTTAGATGGAAGTTGCCATTTGGAGCTGTTGGTTCATTAATGCAAGTTTCACTGCATATTGTACCTGACTTGGCCAAACTGGGACATGAAGAGTGTCATCACATTAAAGATGCTGGAATGAAGTAAAGTCACAACATGCACAAGTCCAAAAACAAGCAGCAGGTCTCTTCCTCCACCCACGGGCAGCCAATAAGGAAACATTTCTAATATCATCCCCGTTTTGTGTCTAGACAAATAAAAGGAATGAAGAAGAGGAAACTACAAGTAGTTCAATGTATATCCTCCAAGAGCATTGACAGCTAGTGTCCATTTTAAACACCATTTGTGTGTAAGCATTTAGGGCAAGATGTTTAGAATTATGAAACCAATGAGAAATTACCACATTTGTTGTTTTTTTTTTTTTCCTTAAATATTGGCCTTGTGTTTGCTATGTCAACAGAAAGAAATGATATACTCCCTCCCTTCCCCCTCACCTCCAAATCTTTTCTGGCCCGTGACATCTCTCCTCCTCTTCCCCATTAGAGAAAAATTTTGAAGGAGATTTTGAATGTCAGCTGCATTTACAGAACTGACAGCTTTTCTCTGTGCAAGTTCTAGAACTTCAGTTGGTAAGAGCTGAACAATAGTTCTAGACTTCTATTCTCTCAGCTCATTCTCCTATCCAATTTGGGAAGATAATTTCTTAACAAGGGAGAAGTGGAGGGAGGGAGCAGTAAGGGAGCCAAAATGGACAGAGAAACAAGGGGAATGATAGCCATCTCATTGCCAAACTGGTGCTGAAAGAAGAGGAAAAAACCCAGAGGTGTTGCAGGGGAGGAATGAAGACAGGCAATGGAGCAGGGAAAGGGAAGTACAGGAGGCCAAAGTGACACCTGTCACCACAAGTCACCACTTCCTGGGCTCTGGGTTTGTTACCCAGCAGGCCAAGAGAACCCCCAGCGTCCCTATACACAGTGTTCTTTTCAAGGAGCCAGGATAGAAAACAATCAGTATCCCCACCTTTTGTCTGATATTTAGCAGCAGTGTTGAAGAATACATCATAGGCATTTAGGGTATGTCTAGGTAAAGAAAGTCAATAGAGGTCAGCTCACAGATTGTAGCTCACCTTAACCTTTTTCATACAGTTTAGACAGAGCACCACTACAATCAGCTAGCAGAGTAACTACACTGAGGGCTGGGATGAGTCAGCACCCTCACACCTCTAGTAACTAAAACAAGCAACTACTTTCCCTTACATCTACAACACGTAAATACAGGATGTTTACACAAAGTCTGGCTGAGCACGGCAAGAGCAGTTTCTGGCTGTCGTGCTCAAGTGGCAGTTTGTACCCCAAAAGCAGTGCTTGTCACATCACTGCTGCAAAATGCAATCTGAAAATGGGCAGACAGCCTGTACTAGGCTTGTCTAGACATCACATCAGTGCCATACTGCATATAGACTTGTTCCATTAAAAAAAAAAAAAAAGAAAAACAAAAACAAAGAGTTAATAAATTCTTCCAATTTCTACCCACCCCGTAAATTAATACTGTCAGAACACACACAAAAAACACCCAGCACCTACCTGGCAAGTCTGATGAAATACTGGGTATTGGTGGGTGATGGAATGGTACTGGGTAGTCTGTTAATGAAGGAGGAATAGCAGCAGCATCGACCGTCGTCACGCTGGGCACTCTGGCAGTAGATGGCTGATACATGAGAACCCTGTTTCAAACAGCATGGGAAATTACAAACAACCTGGCTGTTAGTTGCACAAGGGAAACCATGCACTGCTGTGCACTCTCATTCACAAGTCACCGTGTGACAACACAACTACAGCGTGGCTACTCACTACACAGTACTCCACTCTAATTTCCTTTTTCATAACAGTCTTCATAATAACATGACCGTATCTCGGCTCTCAACAGCAGCTGTGACATAAGAGCAAGGTGGCATTAAAACAAAGTACAGTGCTGGAGTCATTGGCAACAGTCAAAGACAGAAACGGGTGTCTGCCAGCACCCACAGAGGGATGTGCAGGTGACCAGAGCCAGGAGGCTCCATTTGATTTCTCCACTGAACTGCTGCTCAGTGCCCACCTGTTACACCAAGGGCACAACTGACCATTATCCTGCCCCACAGGATGACACAGATGGGAATTAAATATAAGCCTGTCTTTACTCACAGCCTCCAGTTCAGCTCTCAAGGAGCACGACACAACCCTTCTGCTTCCCCTCACACTGCCTGACCTCTTGGCAGCATTGTTACAAACACCACCACAGGTGCCCAGGCACCAGCCACGTGCATAAAGCAGTTCATGAACTCCAAGTCAGGTGGAAACGCACAGAATTCTGCTCCCAGATTCTCTGCATCGCTCCCTCCAGCCATCAGTGTTATCCACTCTTCTTCCTTCCTACACTCCTACCTGTTAACCTACTTCTGATGTCAGAACCTTGGATTTCAGACCCTCTCTTCTCAGGCACCTCTCATACTTCAGCCTACACTGTTGCTTCCTCTAAGACGACATCCCAGTTTTCCCAAAACTAGCACTGAGACAACACTGCTTAAATGAGATAAGCTATACCCCAAAAGCCTGGCTTTGATCTGAATTTGAAGAATGAAAATATGCCATATCCATACCCAAAAAGCAAGGAAAATACATGGGTCATAGAGAGAAAATAAGTCAGTCCTCCTACAATTACAGTTGCAGGTAGTCATCTCAAACATAGGAGCACGGAAGGAAGTCTTGGTGCCTTCTGAAACTTCATTAAGAGATGCATTTGTAGCTACACTTTCTTCTAAAAGTGAGGAAGAGTCTCTTGCAGAAGGACTCCTCCACAATCCTCATAAAAAAGCAACAGCATTGCAGTATCACTGCTGAAAGTGGTTGAAGATGACCAACTACTTGCTCACCAAGGACCACACAGACATTCCTGTGGACTAGAGACTCACCACACCTGCTCATTACTTCTGAAACAGAAGGGGAACCTTCAAAACAGAAGGGGATTGGGTTCATTATTATTATTATTTTAGTACAGGTCATAAGCCACTACACAGAGAGACACAGACACACACCTCATGCAGGCAGCAACACTAACTGATGAGCTATTACTAAAAGCTGAGCTTGGAGCAGTGAGTGCTGGTGAGCCTGACCAGTGGCCCTCACTCCCTGCAGGTCTGGGGTGCCCCATGGGCCAAGACCAGAAACATTATGGGAGCCACAAGCAGCATCCAAGCTGAGGTGCACAGATCAGGACAGACAGAAGGTCTGGACAGACAGAAGGGCACAGCAGCAGAGAAGCTGGTCAAGCCTTGTGCTGAAGTCAGGCCTGACTACAAAGATGGAGGAGTTGCCAGAGGACTTGGGAAGTCGTTGGTTGTGCTAATCAAGGTGCAGGACTGACTGATGACCACAGCCAACAACAGCATCCAAGACATTCCAGAATTTAAGAGAGATGGAGGAAAAGCTCATCTTGATTCAAAACAGCAAAGTGGCTCCCTTCCAAGGCTGATAGGATGGATGAAACACATAACACAGTCTCGTTCTCTGAGCACCAGAGCAGATTAGATAGAGGATATAGCAGATAGCAAGAGAAAAAGCCTTTAAGATGACACTAACTCAACAAGAATGCATGAAGTTCCTCCACTAGGCATAATCTACTTTCTCAGGGGAACACTGCCCACTAACTTAGTCAGACTCCTCTTCTACAGAGAAATCCTGCAAACACAGCAACAGTGAAAAAAAAAAAAAGTTGAGAGGTGAAAATCTATTTAATAGTGTTTTGCCTGTACAAAGTTACTGTATCAATACAACCGTCTACAGGAGAGGCCTAGACATTCTCTTCACTCTGTAAGTGTAGAGCTGGATTCCAAGTGTATTTCTCTACAGATCAGTTTAGCTGAGACATTACAGAATAACAACTAACTTTAAAATTGACAAACCCTTTGGTTGGGCTCCCGTGTATTTCAGACATAAATATGCACTTCCTTTTGGCTGGAGGATCTTCTTCTTCATCAGAAGAGCTTTCTACTGTCAAGTCGATAACATCAACCTTCTTCTTGTTTACCTCACTGGCCACTGTCACGGAACATGGTTTGCTAACAACGCTGGAACCTGAAGAAGAAAATAAAACATCATTGTTCTCCAAAAGCTGGCAATGCCAGCAGTTTCTATTTGCAAGAGAACCAGGAACTAAGATCCTGTATAAGAGATCACCTTCCTGGCTATTACAAATAATATTTTGCCCCAGCACCTGCTTTATGACTCTTCTGTGTCAAACTGAGAGTATTAAAGAACTAACTTTTGGTTTTGCTTATCATTTTAAGGATGTGAAACAAAAGCAACCTTTTGTTTTCTTAACTGCTACTATAAAGAGCAAAGACCAAAAATGTACTCTTAGAGATGCAACCCTTTCTTTTCTAGTTTAAATCATAAGGAGGTTAGTAGTAGTAAACCCTCCACAAAACAAACACCAACATCCATACAAATTATCCAAGCTACAACTAAGTCTCCAAGACTTTATGTTGGTTTGTAACCAGTACCCAGATGTACATACTTTCTATTTTGGTGCACTGTGGACTTGACACTTTCACAGCTTCCTTCTTTGGCCTCATGGGGCACCAGGAGCCATCTTCCTGGAATTTGATCTCATCCACATCAGAACATTCATTAAGGATTTCCATAAAGAGGCTGAAAAAAAAAAAGTTTCACTTTTGATTCTAAGCAACATTTTTATTCCAAGTGAAAAGGAGACAGATGAAAAGATAATTATGATCACCTTCTACCCACTGTGTCTCCTCTCCCCCTAGTTCCTATTTAGCTGAAAGCCTGTAATTACAGCCTTGGCAGATATCAGAAAATAAGATTATCCCAACCCATCCATAATTCACTCCAACACTACTGCAATGCACAGATTTCCATATGGAAGCAAAATCCATCACCTCTTGAACCAAGTTAGACAACTGTTACAAGTTAGAATTTACATTTTGAAGTTAACACCTTTCAGGGATAGGGACATGAAAAAGGAAGACCTGTCCTTTTATGCTGCATTTATATCTCTCCAGAGGAAATATACACAAAGATTCAAGAGTCTGATGGTGCAGTGAGGAGATAAACTTACATAGTTCATTATGGGAAGAGAAACTAATGGAGTCTAATGGTTCCTCCAGTCTGAAGTATTTTGACAAAAAAATAGTATGAAATGGCTAAACCTCAAGTCACAAAAGTAGCTCCTGAGTACATAATGAAAAGTTTTAAGTAATTGTACAATCTGCAAAGCCAGACTCTTACCCATCCAGGATTAGGCTCTCGTAAGCTGCCTTTTTGTCACAGACAGGGCAGATCCAGGTAGGCTTCTTTTCATTCATTTGTAGATAAAGAGCAGCATCAAAACATTGCAGGTGTGTGCAAGTCACAGCCCGGCATGGGATTGTCAGTCTCATTTTTCCCAGCTGCAGGAGATGCATTTAAAGGGTGTCAGAACAGAAAACAGAGAAACAAGTGGTCTCAATGGTTAACAATGAATCCAGAGGCATTTAGTGAAACAACTCTTCCTGCTCACTACTGAAGTGCCTGGGGCTAAGGGTGCTGCAAGTAAATCCACCCCACCACAGAACCCACACAGCACTCCTAAAGGAAAAATTAAGCCCTGCTCCAAGGCCTCACCACACTGAGAACAGTCAGAAACACTTCTAATGGACCTGAAACAACATTATTTGCAGTACTTCATTTTTATTAAACAATCTACTGAAGTACCCACTTCTATAATTTTCTTTTAACCTAGTATTTCAGGTGTTTTCCTGAGCTCCAGGTACTTGTTACACTCAGAATGACCAATTTCTTCCTGGGAAGAGAACCCCCAAGGCAGCATTACCTTGTTATAAGGTGATCGCCTGTTTTTTTGTTTGCTTCTGTATCTGCAGTATAGGCAAAGCCACCAAGATGAGGAGATAAGAGGTTTTAATTATCATTCCATCCTTTAATTATTCTGTCAGCCTGCCTGATTAGCCTCAGCACGTCAACAGAGGAGATTAATCCTTCTACAGGCCTCACTGTACACAAGCAGCAGCTTGACTCAGTGCATCACAGCTGAGGCATTCGCAGTCCTAAACCACAGCTGGGTTACTGCTACTTCTCCTCACTATTTTATATTGGCTTGCTAATAAAATATAAAACAAGTGAGGTTTCTAAAGCAAGGCCTTTGAAAAACAGCCCAATTCTGTACTACAGATGAAAATATGAATGTTATGTAGAAATTTCCAGCCATACTTACAGGACACATCAGAGAGACCCGCAGACTGGTTGTGGCAATCTCACTATCAGGATCTGCAGTTAGTTTTTCTTTAACTATTAAAATAAATACAGAAGTTATACACAGATGTCATTATTTCAAATGCTAACCTTGATTCAGCAGTACAAGCACTTTTCTTTCAGCTATCTAAAAAAATTAATTTAGGAAACTAGTTCATAAACAACAACAGTTTCACCACCTATAAGCAACTGGCAAACTGCATCAGTATCTGATGTTGTTTGACTGCAGATCCAGTAAAACCACACAGAGCAAACTCAACCCAACATATCAAAAGATAAATAAACCATTATGAGTGAGTGAGGTGCAAGTGAAGAGAACTCAGGACATCTGGCTGCAACCTCACAACCCAGCACAGTAAGGGGTGCTCGTGGCACTCCCATAACCACATTTCAGATAGGATCTGTGTGTATGCTCCCTAAAAACCCTCACTGAAAAAGTGTGTGATGCCTCACCAACACCCAAGGGAACCTGTGAAACCCTGGGCATGGACTTTATTCTCAAAATACAGCAAATCTTTTCTGTATTACCAATTCTAGTTTTAAAGAGCCACTAACCACCCTCCAGAAGTACAGACAGGTAAGTTAATTACTTACTTAGTGCTCTGGAATGATCAGGGTTTCGGATACCTTTCATTTTTAACCTCTGCAAAAGCATAGCTGAAGTGAGCTGGCGAACCAGATACACAGACATGGAGTAATTCTACAAAAAGAAGGATTAAAGATTAAATGTTTATTTTATACAGTACTCTCACTATGACAATAGATGATTATTTACACTAGTTCTAGCATACAGTAAAAACAGAAATGTGACTTTTTGCTTAATCATTATTAAGAGCATAGACAGACAACTTCAATTCTGTGGAGGTCCAACATTCTGCCAGAATTCTCTGTCCAATCAGGTTTAATTATACTACTCCAGTTATGACTGAACTAAAAGGTAATTTCACAACCAAGAGATAATCTGAGCTCTCCTCTCTGAAAGATGACGTGACACATTTCATACATGTAGTCTTTTAAGAATTTCTCACTTTTTGTCTCCTTAATCTTCTCTTTTTTCAGTGTCAGTGGGGAGCTCTAAAGAATCACTTGACAAAAGATAAATGGACTTTATGGTATAAACAACAGCTTCAGATGGTACAGAGCTGCCCCAGTTTCTTTGTACCTTTTCTTTAGCTTGTTCTGTACTTCTAAGCCCAGCCTTGTTACACCATGTCCATTCTGCTGAGCCTGGCTCTGTTCCCCAGCATTTTCTACTCCTCTCTAACTCACACCACTTGTCAGCTTCTTTTGTTCAGTGTTCACTCCCTCTTCTAGGTCACTAATGAAAAGTCTGCAAGCCCCAGTGCTGCAGGATAATAATGGTTTCATCCGTGTAACGAGAACAACCCGTGACCTCTTCTTTCCACTGCCTGCCAGCCATCTTCCTATGGCTCCTGCACTGCCTGGGTACTGCACAGGAACTTCAAACAACTCCTACAGCCCTGCTCCTCCTTTACCACCCACAGGAAAACCAGCTCTTACCTAGAGCATCAGATAAAGCATTCTAATTGCACATGAAACCTCTCAGAAACCCAGATTTTTGGTTTTTTTTCCTTAAAGAATGGCCACCTGTTGCCTTACAGAGAGGATTCTACAGGCTCAGGTCTGCCCAGCACTGAGGGGTTTATGCCGCCTTGGCTCAGCAGCCTTCCAGTATCAGCCCTGTCCATGCCAAGAAGCCCTGATGTAACACCCCGTGCTGTTCCCCAGGGTCTCACTTTGAGGATGAAAAGCAGTGAATTTTGGCACCAGCACTAAACCACAGAACTCACTTATCTCTCAGGCCAAGGGGAGGATGTCCAAGCCTTCCGAATCATCTGCTTCCATCAGAGTATATTTTGGCAATACAGAGAGGAATGCTAGCAGGCCTCAGCATGAGAGGCCAAGACCACACACAGGACACACAGGGAGCCATTTTAAGATTCTGTGCTTTGACTGGGAAGCAATGGCTCAGATCTTTGTCTCCATCCCTGTTCTAGAAAATCATCCTTTGAAGTCAGCACTGCCCTTTATTTACTTTTTGAATATTACCTTTCAATCCAATTTCTTTTTAAAATTTTAATATAAAAGCTTATACTGGAGTCTCTTTGAAATATGTGGTATTTTTAGTCCAGAGAATTTGGTTTTGAATAAAACCTTGAAGAGAAAAATACTTTGATAACTGCATCCAGAATTAACACAAACAGTGACAAATAAGGAATAAATAGTTCTTGACAACAACTGAAAGGGTTCTGCAACAGTTATTTAAACCTAGGATAAAATCAAAAATTCCTTGCACTCTCCTTTTCTTTCCTTAATAAATCTACAGGGGGATTTACTATTCACACCACAAAGAGTTTGTTATTTTTGACATGCATTTCAGGCAAACTCTAAAAGCACTTTTGAATGTGAACCCTGTAAGAAAATCTTTCCATCTGTATGTAAATCTCACATGTGTTACTGAAAACTACCACAATTCTAGAGCAAACTTTGTTTCCTGGCACTGATAGTAAGTTCAGCCATCTAACAAAAAATACTTGTCAGCCACATCAGGCAGCAGGGGAGCAGGAATGCTCAAACAAGTTATTTAGATGATTTCTCACATCCTACAGAAAATGCAGGTTACCTTTCCAATTTCAGAAGCCCAGGAGATGGAAATCTGGTTTGGCACTGCTGATGACAGCCTAACTAGAGATGTGATGTTCACGGGACGCCCAGGCCGCTTCTGTTCAATTCCATTTTTTGGTGGTGGAGCATATCCCTGTGGAAAAAAGGACAATGGATGTGTTACCCAGTCTCCCCCCTGTACTCTGCTGACACATACTTGTTAGTTTTAAACAGAACTATGGGAAGCAGGCAAACTTAGAGGCTCTCTAGGCTGGAGGGCAAAGCCAGCATTTATTCTGAGAAATATCAGACTTTCAAAGTAGATCACCCTAAGTCAAACACTGTTGTAAGGCATTAGTTGTTTTAAAAGGGTTTTACAGAAGCGGTGGAAAGGTGAAAGAGAACACAGTTTGGGTCCAGGTAAGTTCACCGGAAGAGTAAAAGGTCATGTGGATCTTCTGTCCTCTTTCCCCTCATGCCCTACTGGAACAGAGTGAAACATCACAAGGTCACAGCCTTAGTGACAAACAGAGTAAGTAATGAAGACTTAACTCAGTGTTTCACACACTGAAAACACTTCACTGATTAAGAAACAATTACACCTTGTTCCAAGAGCTCCACATCCCCTCAGTGACTACTTTGCCTCCTATCAACTACATCTGGCCCCATTAGCAACAGGTGTCACCTGTCCTCTGCCAAGGCCCCTGAAGGAGGACTGCACATGGAGTACCAGCTGTATTTAAGAGATCATGGAATCAGAGGGGTTTGGGCTGGAAGTGACCTTAAAGATCATCCAGTTCCAACACCCTCGTCATGCAATAAGCCTGTGGCTTACTCCTCTTGCCCTGCATCTGTCACGATGACAACAAGCCAGTCTGACACAGCCACCCTGAGAATCCCTGCTCTGAGCTCACAGCCAGCCTGCAGCCACTCATCTCAAACTCATCCTGCACCTGAAGGATGCCAGCAAGATGCAGCTCAGCCTCTTGCACAGACTGTATTGATGCACTTCCAGATAGCGTTGTTCTAAACAAAAAACTCACTCAGAAAAGACATGCTGAGGAAAAAAAAATGTATTTCTTTAACCAGAGAAATATACATGCATTCACAACCTAGTGCTTGGGAAAGGAGTTACTTTGAAAGATACTAAGTCTGGAAATAAAAACAATAATAATTAAAAAAAAAGTATATAAACAGCCTCTTCCACTCACTATCCCAGTATGCCATGAGGGCTTTATCCCAGAACACAGAGGCAGCAGACATATGGGAACTGGTGACAATTTCACATTTAAAACACAGAATGAGTTCAGAAGAGATTGAGTGCAAGTTCTCTTACCTTTCCCATTTTTTTTTCCAGAAACAGACTCTGCAGCACACATGCTTTATTTCAGTGATGCTTTTAGTGTTTTCTTCCATAGAGCTTATTCTTCAGAACAGATTTGCTCTCATACTCCTACAACAATTTCGAACCTTCCCTTCCTGTCCTTTTAGGAGCATTCCCACTTGCCTCCAGGCCAGTATGGCCTATTTAGGCAGGCTGCCAACTCTAGTGGCAAAGAACTGCCAGTATTATTTGGGCCTTGAAGTCTTCCACGGTTCTTCAAAGAACCACACTACTCAAGGCAGGTATCATCTGCTACACCAAGAAAATTCATCAGGAGAAAGCATAACTGCTCATTTATCTGCCTTTTTGCAGTGACACAGATGCAGGATACAAAGAAACAGGATGTTAACATGAGCACAAACCCGTGCAGTACTGGCACACAGGTGGCTTTCTCTGAAGCTTCCGGTAAGAACTGCAAGCAAGGAGATGAACCAAGAATAATTTACACACTTCTGCAGAGGCGTGAACTGCCCTACCAGGCAAAGGCAGAAGTTCAGTTATGAACTGTGCAAGTGGGCAATGGAAGCTGGCATCACTGGTTAATTACACCTAACACTACTGCAATGGAAAACAGTGGGTTTTGAGGCAAAGAAGTTACTTACACTTCCAGAACAGAAGAACAGAAGAAGTGCCAGATGATGAAGAGAGAGACCAAATCAACAAAAAAAGTCTGCAGAAGCACTCAGACTGAGACTCCATTTGTCATTCAGCTCATAGTGAATGAGGAAGTGAAGTTGCCAAGACAATAGTGATTTATTCACTTTCTCACCTAACATTCAACTGAACAGATTAAAAAATCATCATGCGCAGGAAGAACCTAGCAGATTTAAGTCTAAAGCAAAGTAATAATCCAAGATTAGTAGTAGTTTCTGCTATAACTGTGACATGTTATGCACAAAATGGAGAGCACAGCAGGGTGTAATCTATATTGACAAGACTGAGAATCAGCTGACACTGATTGTTGCCCAAAAGACAACATCAGACCAAATTCTTTTTTGTTTGTTTGCTGAAAGACAATCTGCAGAAGAGAAAACCTTCAAAGTTATCTCACAGAATGTAAGCAGCATTTGCAGAAAACACTGACCAGAAAACATGAGAAAGAAACCTTTTATAACCTGAAGACTGAAGTAGGAGGAATAGAATCTAAATAGTCTCATTTAAGCTGAAAAGAGGCAAAAAAAAAAAAAGCAGTCAGTTGCATATGAGAGGAAGGAGGGTAAAGGACGACATGTCTGACACACCAAGGTGGTAAAAAACAATCTGAAAAAGAGGTTTCACACCTTCTCTCTCCACACGATACCTTTCCAAACCCACTACTGAAAAAACCCTCTGTTCCATGACTTTTACCACACTTTATAGCCTCAAGAAGTATTTCTGAATGGGTTGTGCAAGAGTTTCTCTCTGTTCTATTGAAAGAAAAAAGAGAGAAACCCATTCCAGAGATATTTTGAGAATGAGAAAGCTTTTCCCTTTCTGTCTATACCCAAGCCTCCAGATGACCCTGTGACTATGTACTAATTTTTGCAACATCAGACACTCCTAAAGTGTGACTGCCAACAGTGCTCTGTTACAGTATCAGCAATATGCTAGAAACCATAAAACGTGTCTGTTCTTCATCCCCACAACAAACTCTACTCTAACCAGATGCAGAGCAGTGCACAAGTGGCACACAAGGGGCTGACCAGAACAAGAAGGAACTCAAGCCTATCACAAATACAAGCAGTCCACACAATGAGGGCTACCACCCTCAAATAAACTCAGTCTGAGCACCTGTGAGGAGGATTCTCCATGCAGACACCAGATTGCTTTTTAATTATTCAGTTAAATTAACAGCAAAAGACGAGGTTTGCTATAGGGGGCTTAATCACATTTAGTCCGTGCAGTGGCTGTAATATGATTAACAGCAGTAATGGCTATCTCACACAGCAAATGTACAAACTCCATGCCTAACATTAGACATCTGAGTGATAACAAACAGCTTGACTGTTTTTGCAAGCTAACACTACAGAAAAACACAAACACACTCCAAAAGTCACCAAGAAGACACAAATACATACATGCATGCTTACCGGCAATGGGAACAGCTTCCCATTTACTTTAATGCACAAACTATTAGGATAATTATCCTCTTGAGGGCAGCTTGTCTCTGCTAGGCATAGCCTGTATCCATAAAAAGAGAAAGCATAATTTCCAAGTGTCCCCATAAACATCCATCAGCCAATTAAGTTTTCAGAGAACACTGCACAAAACCTACCTTAGCTGAACTTGGACTGTGTAATCTCTCCTGCCTCCAGGCAAAAAGTCCCTGTGACAAAGAGAAAGAAAAAGAGAAGTACCCACTTAGCAGGACTCATATTGCAGCCATACAGAGAAACAACTGACACACTTGCCCCAGCATCACTAAACTTTGCTCTTGTTTTTGTTTTATTGAGCAATGAACACCTTACAATTGAAATTTCTGTTTAACTACTGCCAAGTTACACAGAACTTCAGGATCAGCATCCTCCATCAAAAGTTCATAGCAACAATTAAGTAGGATGCTGCCAGGGATGAAAAAGTACCTATGAATTTTCATAGTTTGCAACATCAACCCTGGGAAAAAACAGAAAAGCAGGCTTCCATTCCTGCAGTCAGGAGAAATGTAGGGAAGCTTCCCACCTCCCTTAACAGTGACAATTATTCGAAACCGAGTAATTGTTAATTCTTTAACAGGGTATGATTTTCACAAAATGCACACAAATTCTGTGCACAGCTGTTCCTGAAGGAAACAGAACAGATATAAACTCAAGAGTAACTTCAGTGAAGATTATCACTCTGGATCTGCAGAGTAAGTGATGCATATGGTGAACCAAAACCTCACACTTTCTCCTGACATTTCGTAGAAATTTACCTACACTACACCACACTCTTACTTCTTACCTGGAAATACAGATCTCTCTGACCTGCTGAGGTGTTAAAGCAAAGATAAAAAACTTCTCCTGGAACCTCTGAATACTGCTCTGTACTAGAAGAAGAAAAAAAAGACACAAAAGAGGTTGAACCATGGTGATTAAAGCCGTTGATTAAAACAGGATCTGCAGTTTACACCTGGAACAAGGCATTAAGTCACTTGAATGGTGGTTGAACTGCATGTAACTGTTAACAAAAGAAGCAATGGAACAAATCTTTCATTAAACTACATTCAGATGATTTAATATCACATTTCACTTCAGTACTAAAGCAGCTTGGCAAAATGTGTTATAATCCTTTCTCCCAAAGGAGGAAGGTTCAAACAAATACACAACAAAATATTTAATTGGATACCTGACAGAAGGAATACCACAGAGATGCCAAAAATTACTGTAAGGTACCACAGGAAGAACATGTGCACCAGAAGTTATTAATGAACAGCTGGAAAATTCACAAACAGCTACAGGTAACTAAATCCTTGGGGAGGAAGCGGGGGACCACAACCCCTCAAGCCAGAGAAGCCAGCTAGACTTCGTGTCTGGAGTTACCCTTTAGTGGCATCTGACAAAAAACGTAAATAAATACAATGTTCACACCAGAATCCAGCCTGTCAGTGATGGGAATTGGCAATATTTTTGTATTTAAAGTCCACAGAAGGCACTTTCCCACTTCTTTTAAAATTGAAGATAGTTAAAAATTCTGACCTGAAATAAAGGTAGATTAGGCATGTCCAATTTAAAATAAGCAGCAGGGAGGACAAATGCAAAAACAGCACAACTAAACCAAGCAAATTTGGAAGAGTTGGACTGTCTTGTGCACTGTGACATTCAGGAGAGACTGCTTCTATACCCAGAAAAAAAAAGCCACAAAAAAAGGAGGCAAACATGAAACGGAACCCAGATGGAGCAAACACACACCAAGTTCCTCAAGTAATTCCAAATAACTACAGTGTGCATTTATGCACACACACACACCACAGAGCACATTTGATATTTAAGAATAATACTTAAGCACATGCAAAAAAGACAGTGGAAGTATTTTGTTATTTAATTCAGTGTGGGTTAAAACTAAACCCCACACTTTCACTTGTGCTCTCAAGTTAGTGCATAGGAGTACCACACTCACTCCCTCTCAAGCATGAAGCAGTGAGGTGGACTACACTCCTAGCTCTCTGACTTTGGGGTTATTTAAATAGTAAACTCTCAAATGCACAAAAAAGTGAGTGTCACTATGCACAAAGAGAAGTGACAACAGGCACTGTAATTACTGCTTGTTGGTAAAGTTTTCTGCTTTGGGTACTGGAGGATGGCAGATGACCAGTACATCCCTCATTGAGGTACAAGTCACAGCCTAAAATACTTTATGATCAGTTAAAAAACAAAATGGTTTAAGAGGATGCAAACTATTTTATGAACATATAACTAAATATGTTTAGGGAACATTTTTTGCCATGTAAAGTAAGCCTGACTGAATTTCAAGACAGCAGATATAGCTCCAAATAATTAAAAATGTTCAAGACTGAGGCACTTGGGGAAGATAAACCCGATTTCAGTTTAGGACAAGGACAATGTCCACTCCATATTATAACAAACAACTTTCAGGCTGAGAAAACACTGAACACAAAACTGAAAACACTGAGCACAACACTGAACATCACAACACAAAGTATCTATTTCAGTCCCATATCTCAGAGCCTGCAGAATTGTTGTGAATGAGATAAGAGTACAGAAGCAAACCAATGAACTCCTCCTCTTTACCACAACTCGTAAATTACTGACCTTGAAATAGTTTTTCTATTACTCCTGACAAAACTATTTCTCACTTGCACTAGGACAGAAACATCAGGTCCAAATCTTTCAGCCAAAAGCCAAAAAGTGGAAGTTCAGACTAGGTTTTAGGAAACATTTTCTTACTGAGAGGGTGGCCAAACACCAGAACAGGGCTCTAAGAAAAGCAGTCAGTGCTATAAGCTGTCAGTGTTTAAGAGGAATTTGGACAATGCCCTTAACTATTATTCTCTAACTTTTGGTCAGACAGTTGGATGATCATTGTAGGTACCTTCCAACTGAATTAGCCTGCTCTTCTTCTTAATATTCTTAATATTCTAAGGACAGAAGTCTTTAATCATATTACTTTTATGTAATATACATATTACTATTTTCTCAAGTGTGGTTTTTGCACTTTTGGGGAAAATGGTAAAGAAAAGGAAAAGGTAAAGATGTAAAAGGAAAGGAGTTTCCGCTTGTCCCAGGTGCAAAAAGCCACTGAAGTCTGGGCTCAGTACTGTCAGAAGCAAAGCTTATTCACTGAATTAAGCAAGCTGCAGAGGTATTAAACACTTACCTAGACTCGTGGGTTTAATGAGCACATCGAGCACATCGTAGAAAGGTAAGCTTTTCAGCTGCACATCAGGATGAACCGGTGGAATCGGAGGGGATGGCTGCTGCATCTCAAAGTGGGCCTTAGTGTCTTGGAGAAGCACGGAACTGACAGGTGAGGATGGAGACTGAGACGTGACTGAAGTGGAAGGGAGTGGATGAATGCCCGCGACAGCCAAGTCAGGCTCGACGGGAGAGGAGCTGCTGTCCAAGTTGAACGCCGCAGGTTTTATAGCCGACAAATCCGACAGTCCCTCAATCGTCCTTGGGTACCGACGCCTATAGAGTTCTCGGATTTTGATCTGAACTGCCGGGCTGCAGCCGCTCTTCAGTAAGTGCAGTGCCCTCATCAGGAGGTCATGTTTGCGCCCACTTTTATTACGTCCAGCAAATCCCAGCAGCACTTGCAGCTCAGATACACGAAAACTTGATACCATATTCTAGAAAGGAAACAGAGAAAAGCGCAGGTGAGCCAACAGCACCTCGAGGTGGCCTTTTCAAGGAGTATGGTGCGGCATCTTTCATCATCTAATCTGACAACTTGTTACTTGGTTATGGGTACTGCCCACACCTTCACGGAACACTAAAGTACAGTTAGTTTAAAATGAAGAAACAAAGCGTCCAGGGTGCAGGTTGAGTTTGCCCACGAAAGATTTGTTTCCACTCTCAAACAATAGTAACAAAAAAATCTTAAATCCACAGCACAAGCACAAGCTGTACCACAAAGAATCTGTCTCACTTTGTGGAACAAAATACCAAACCAAAAAATCTAGTGAATCAGTATTATCACCTGTCTTCCAACACCTTTTAAGCACTTCCTTATTTTATTTCTTAATTTCTGAATAGTTTATTGTGAAACTCCCTTTATTTTGGACTCTGTTAAAGGCAAGCATAAAGAGAGATAGGTATATCAGATTTCATTGCTGAAAGATATGCACAGCAAGGAGGACAGTTCTTAAAAGCTATATTATCTATTGCATACTGTGGCATACATTATGATACACAAAGAACATAACTGATTCTTCAAATGTCACAAAGAACTCCCTCTCCTTTTCAAATCACATTCTGGTATCAAGGGTCACAAAGGTATCTTCAAAACAAATAATAGTATTTACTTGGTTATCAGGGTTAGTTTTGGAAGACTGAGGATTGAACTGTGAAGTTAAAAAATTAGAATCCTACTGTTTGTGAAAATTAACTAAAAAAAAAAAAAGCCCACTACACAAAAAGAAACAATCTTGTGCCCCAGTACTACTAGCAATTAACTTTGCACAGATGCAACATCTCACATTTCTGTGAGCAATTTATGCCTCCATTCCAGAGGTATGAAGTTGTCCAGAATACTTTTAACCAAATTCCTTCCTACTTTTGGGGGTCTGGGGTCTCTTTTGCCATAGCAAGGAGGTAAGAGTTTTTAAAGGTGAAAGAGCACCTGCCTTCAATCTGTGCTGCTGCACCATGACAACTCCAGGCTCAGGGACTGGAGATGAAGGTGCTAACAGAAGGTATGAAATAGCAGACATCTGGCATCATATGTATTTTTAAAAACAGTTCAAAAGTGCATCTGGACTCTTATTAAAGCTTTGAACATTGATTTCAAAAGAGACACAACTCAAAACACACTGTTTTGACTTTACCTTCCAAGTCCTTTCCACACAGAGTTAACACTTGTGTTCTGACACAGATCTGATCTCAGCTGAAGTTTTAACACAATTTCTGCCCAAACACTGAGTCAGTCACCAATAAAGTCAAAATTCTCCCTGTGTCTCTGGCTTGTTCCCTATTCTCTTTTTAATATTGTGAAAATTGTTTTGGCAGTAAGACCAGTGAATTGTATCAGATGAAAATTGAACTTAAAATCACAGAATAATTTAGGCTGGAAAAGACCTCCAAGATAATGAAGACCAAACACTGCTCCAGCACTGCCAAGGCTACCACTAACCCCATATCCCTAAATGCCACATCCACACTGCTTTTAAATCTCTCCAAGGAAGGGGACTCCTCCACTGCCCTGGGCAACTTGTGCAGGGCTGCACAAGAGCCTTGGTCACGAAATTTTTCCTGGTATCAAATCTAGACCTCCCCTAGAACAACATGAGGCCATTTAATCTGGTCCCATCTCTTGTTACCTGAGAGCAGAGTCCAACCCCTGCCACTCCGGTGCCTCAGCTGCTCCTGGGGCTCCAGCCCCTTCCCCAGCTCCATTCCCTTCCCTGGACACTCAGTGGACATTCTCTCAGTGTTTCTCTTGTGCTGAGGGCCCCAGAGCTCTCCCCAGCACTGGAGGTGCCTCAGTATTGTAAGAAACCTTGACCCTTCGTGGCAGGGAAGAATTTTGCTCTGATTCTGTGTGATCAGAAGGCTATTTTATTATTTTATGATATTATGATAAAAAAAACTATACTAAAACAATACTAAAAAAATAGAGTAGGATACTTACAGAAGGCCAGAAAGAGAATAATATTGAAACTTGTGACTCTTTCTAGTCTCAACACAGCTTGTGTGACCATTGGTCAGTGATTGAAAATAACTGACCAGAGTCCAATCAAGGCTCATCAATTCAGGTAAACAAATTCCTAACACATTCCACGAGCAAAACACAAGAGAAGCAAATGAGATAAGGATTGTTTTTCCCATCTCTGAGGCCTCTGCCTTTTCAGTTTCTCAGGATAAAAATCCTAAGCAAAGGAATTATGTTCAGTGAAATATGAAACCCACACCTGAGCAGTGCCAGCACAGGGGACAGGCGCTGCCCTGGGGCTGCAGTCACACCCTGGCTGAGACACCATGGGCACCTTGTCCACCTGGGCACACGCTGACCCAAGCTGGGCACGTGCTGTCCCAAGTCCAAGTCGATGGCTATTTCTTGTGCCATTAAAACACAGCAGGAGTAAGCAGCCAGGACCTGCCTTCTCAAGGGCCACATCATTTATGCAAATCAAAATGACCATCTAAAACACTATGGCAGAAACCTCATCTGGCACACCCTTTCCTCATCATTGATGAAACAAGGTTATTGTATTTCAGCTCCTGATTGTCAGCATTTCCAGACAGCCCATTTGGATCCAGTGACTCTTCTATCAAGATGCTGTTCTGATTAGAGCTAACACAGCAGCCTTCACACAGGTATTCCCCCAATACCCTGACTATAAATGCACCATGGACACAGCAGCCAGCAAAAGGTCATGTGAGCCACTGAGAAGCTCACCCAAAATTCTGAAGAGGCCAACAGCAGACATCACCTTAATTTCATCCCTTCCCTCCTCCCTGAGCAGCTTCCCTCAACACCAAAACAATACAAGATGGAGAATGTTAGTTTCCACCTGGCATCCCCCTTCTACTTTTCCTTGCACTCAGTCAAACAGAGTGATGAAAAGAAAGTGCTCCGGCTTGAAATAATATAACAGCTTTATAGTTACCACGTAAAAGAGAAACTGTGTTAAAAGATAATACTAGTATTCATGAATTTACAGAAAACTTCACGTTTCATGCTTCTGTAGATAACTGCATAAGCTTGATAGCAACGCCAGGTCCTTTATTTCAGATGCAGGCAGTAAGCATGATGCTGGATTCCATAATCACAATGCAAATGAGTAAAATAATCCTTTACACAGAGATTATGGAAACAGCATGTATTGCAAAATACTGTCTACTACCCTGCCTGCTGCCTTCCCTGCATTCCTGCAAGTTAATCAAGGTGAAATGTGCAGTCAGTCACGCCTCGACACAGCTAACATTTCATACAAAAAAATTTCACCAACTAGCACTGTTACAAGATGGATTTCCTTTTACATAGCCTGGCTTCAATGCCACAGTCATCAAAATTTTAAATTAACACCCACATTAAAAATGCTTGCAAGTATGAAAAATATACACTGTTTTGTCCATCAATGTAAAAATCTTACATAGGCTTTAGAGAGAAGACTTGCAAAAAGTGAGGTTTACAGGAGTATCTAAACAATAGCTTTTACAACACTTTCCATCTAAACCTGTTTTTACTTTCCTTTAAGGCGACAAACATGAAAACAAAGCTGCCAGTCCCTAAAGGGGCTCCAGCAGAGCTGGAGAGGGACTTGGGACAAGGGATGGAGGGACAGCACACAGGCAATGGCTCCCAGGGCCAGAGGGCAGGCACAGATGGGATATTGTGGAGGCATTGTTCCCTGGGAGGGTGGGCAGGCCCTGGCACAGGGTGCCCAGAGCAGCTGTGGATGCTCCTGGATCCCTGGCAGTGTCCAAGGCCAGGCTGGACAGGGCTTGGAGCAACCTGGGACAGTGGAAGGTGTCCCTGTCCATGGAGGTGAAGCTTTAGGGTCCCATCCAAACCAAACCTATGATTCTGTACTTATCTTCCTACTCAATTTACAAATATAGAGTGGACATTCATTATCATCAACAAAATTTTATGGGGACGCATGTCTGAGAACATTTATAATCATGGTGCAAGGCAGACACTGCTTCCAACAAACCCTTATCAAGTTACTTTCTTTTGGTTTTCCAGCATATTGCAGAAGACTGCAGCCTCGTTATTAATATGCTTTTCACATCACTTAATTAAGATTAGACATTCAAGTTGTGTCATGTAGATGACATTTTCTCTTAAGAGAAGTTCTTTACAGCTGCACAGCCCAATAAAAAAAGCTTTTTTAACACAAAACTGAAGCCATTTTAGTTTTAATGTTACTCCATGAACACAAAGTATTTTGACAGAACTCGAAGGAAATCAGACTGAATAATTCAAGCACTTTTATATTCCAGGGATATTTTTCCCTCTGAAATTCATACTTGAAGGTTATAAGAAGTTTCATAGGTTTTTTTTTTTTTTGTTTCTTACAGTTAAACTTTAGCAACCATGATTCATCAGCAGAAACACTGTTCTAAAGCATTAAGCTGTAGGTGTATCTGGAATGGCAACTATCTCCCAGGGAGGATGATGTTAAGAAGCCCAGGAAATGCTGACATGCCACTGAAATTAAGGGGCAGGCATGTTTCAAATCAAAGTAAGGGATCAAACATCTCTCCAAACAGAAGCTGTGTGATTCTCCACACTCCCCTGCAATATTAACAGTCATCCTCCATCTCTCACTCCTTTAAATATATATATATATATACACCAATGCAAGGTAACTAAAAATGCCTGTTTAATTCTTGATATATGCCCTACAATAAGCAGCAACAATTGTGCTTTCAGGGCAAGTACTGCTCCAGTGGCCAACTGGGCACTTGCACTGCAGAAGCAATCCAGACTACTCAGAAGTACTGGTCAGCTTGCCCCTAAGAGCTCTGCTTCAGCCCCACTGGCTTCCAGATAATCCCCAAAGGGTCTGAATGCTCTGTACAGGAAGGGACGCACCAAGGACAGGTTCCACAAATCCCCACTCTTGACTTTAAGCCCTTTCATGGACACTCAGCAAAGCAGTACATTTGTGACATCTTTTGCAGCAGATTGCGTCCCTGCTGACTTACAGCAGGCTAGAAATGGATAATGATGGTGAGGAAAAACAACCTGTGTCCTGGGATGGCTGAAGACCTCTCTGCTGAGTGGAAATGTTTTCTCAAACTAATATAACCACAGATAAAGAAATGCAAGTCACAGGGAAAAATGAAGATGCCATGATTGAAATCTGTGTCAGTAGTACAGGGCAGCAAAAGCAGCTCTAAAGAAAACCACAGTCTATCCAAATCATAACCACTAGATCCTCAGTATTATGGAGATTTTCCTCTTCACAGACTCTAGCCTGGCTCCTTAATTAGGAATTAGCTGCTAAGTTGCATGCACTTAATAATAGCAAAAATCCTAAGTTAAACAAAGACAAATATTTAAGACATTCAAAACAAAGCTTGGCCACTTCACTGCAGCCTGTTTTTCAGAGTACCCAAAACCTCATTATCTCCTTCCTCTCTCCAGCACTGTGTGTATCTCAGCACAATCAGTTAACTGTTAATGATTTTACATAAACTTTTAAGGTGTCTTGATAAACCTCAATGATCTAGAATAATGACTTGAACCTATGGAGAACACAGGAATTTCATGCAGATACAAGGTAACAGCATATTGTCATAGGCTATTAGGAGTATTTTATCAGCATTTATGTTATTTAATACACTCAATTTAACTGCAGCCTAAGGATCATGACAGCACCAACAGCAACTTCTCCTATCTATTCTGTTCACCATCTTAAATTTAACCCAGATCATGATGTGGAATTTGATTTCTATATCAAAAACATAAACTGGTTGGCATAGACAATAAAATTGTATTAACACTGATAAAATAAAACAGTGTTTGGCAACGACATCGAGGAGGACACATGAAAACAGCTCTCAGCATTTTCTTGCTAGCAATTTAACACTAAGGACTGCTTCACCTGGTAAATGTGAGGTGGTCACTTACACTGTTGTTCCAGACTGGAAAAATAAAGCAAGTGAAGTGGAAAGGCACCAAGTCTGGTATGAACAAGAGATCCAATATATAAAAGAATGAGACTTCAACTTCTGTATTTTAATATGGTATCCAAACATTTCTCCTCCCATCTGAATCGTGTGACTTCAGTACTGGGTGTGCAAGAGCAAAAAGTGAAAGTGGGACCTACTTCCAGCATTTAAAAACATGATTTTCCAGTAAATTTTGTGCAATCTCTCCTGCCAGAAAGGATATATTAGCATGCTTCCATCTCTTCTCAGCCAAATGAGTTCTTTTCCACAATGGCTATGAAACTGATCAAAAGTCACAGATTAGTTTTGGCACAGGCCAAACTAATTTGCCTATAAAGAGCCTTCTTTTTTGCCCCACAAAGATGACACTAACAAATTACTTCAAAATGTGATTAAACACAAACTATGAGACTGATGCTGTCATCTAAACTAGAGATCTGTTTCAAAGACTGCATGCACTCCACATTTTTTTTTACCATTTTAGGGTCAGGATGCCAGCAGAAACACAGGGGACCCAAGAATACTAAATAGCAATCTGTAACTGATCCTCTTATCGGCAGTATTTTGTTGAGATTCAACAAGCTCCAAGCTAAATCTCGGTGAGTTCAGAATCTGCTGGGAGCTGGAATTGTTGTCTCACAGATGGCTCTCAGGAGGAGCTGTAGTTCCCCACTCCTGGGCCAATTCTGTTCAAAAATGTGTCTACTCGTCATCTCTGGCCTCCACACCAGACTGATGATTGTGTTCCACATCCGCCTGTGCCTGAGTAATTCCTTCAACATTTACTGGGCTGCTCTGGAGAGAGGATTATGGATAAAGGTATGAGCCAGGTTTAAAAACACATCTGTGAACAGCAGCTCTGGAAATGGTATCTCAAAACTAATTATAGCTAGACACTGTTTTGCTCTCCACATCTTCTCAGCCACTTCCTAATACTCCAGAAACCTAAAGAAATCAATAAACACTACTAGCTAATAAAAGCTTAATCACGTGGTCTGGAAGGGTAAACCTTAGACCAGACATTTTCACCAGTATCTTGAAAAGCAGCAAATCCTTTAACAAAACTGAAGATTTCCAAAAGGCCTGATCTAACAGCAGGTTTCTTGAAGTCTGGTTTCTTTCACTACAGCCTCTGAGTTATAACCCTTGGGTCCCAACTCCACAGAGCTTTTACTGTGAAGATCCAGAGGATGCCAGGGATAGTCCTAACAAATAGTAAAATGCTCCTTTGCCCTGAAAAAAAAAAAAAAAAAAAAAGCTGTGCCTGCTTGCTTCTCTCAAGAAACAGGGTTTAAGAGGAAACTGATCTCCTGCCTTCAAACAGTCCTTAACAAATTACTGAAATAAATTCCACTCTCAAAATGGCCCAAGTCACCCTTTATAAAGCAGGTAGAGATGACATACTACAGGAAACTGCAATCAACAAGAGAGCAGCAAACAATACTGCCATAAAAACATTCAGTGGGTTAATACATAAAGCAGCCATTTCAGATCACATCTAAAGGTCAATTCTCAAAATCTGCTGGGGGTGGGGGAATCTCTCTCATCTTTGGTCAAAAGCAGAAAGATTTGGTCGTCTGAAAAAAAAATTAAGCCTCAAAACCAAGTACCTGGTATTCTAGCACACACATTCAAATGCATCCTCAAATGCAAAAAGAAAACATTCAGCCATGGCCTTGCAGACAATTACATTCTCTTCCAAAAATTACCCAGTGCTTTCCCACAACAGGCCATGAATTATTATCAGCTAGATACTGACATTTAGAGAAGCTCCAGGCTAACAGATTCATCCAATAGGGACTCCAGTTTACAATTAAGATGAATGGGAATATCAAAATATATATCTCCAGACTTTTTTTTTTTTAACTAGTGGCACCTCTTGAGTGATAAAAGGGCAGCCCTACAGTTGGCCTGAAACACAGCTCCCTTTTCCCCCCATACTTGCTGCATTACATCTATCTTTGCACCTCAGTTTTTTGTCAATTTTAAAGATACTCAGGAACCTAATGCCCTGAGGGAGACGATCAATACTTATGGATATCTAGATAACCGATTACAGTGCTTTGGGAGAGACAGATCACAACTCCACCTCAAGCCTGGAGAGGAAGAGATAAAAGAAGAGTCACCACTGGCACAAAGTTTACACTGGGGCTTCAGCCAAACCCTTTGAGACACCCTGGAATGAGGGCTGAGAATGGGTGAGGACATCGAGCAAAAAACGTGTAAACACAAACACATTTAAAGGGGAGAAAAAATCCCAACAACACAAGGCTCACCTACAAAAAAAAAGTCAGTAATTCCTAAACCTAAAACTGAGACAGTGCTCTGTTGTCCTCAGACAAAGAAACTCAGTTCTTTCCACTGTATTTTTATAAGTGAGCTCCTCAGCTGCACTACCAGTGTTAGTGCTGGAAGAAGCCTCAGCAAGGGAAATTCTCTGGCGATTGCAGCACATTTCCCACTGGTCACACCAACACCATCTCCTTCTCTCCACTAAAGCCCAACTCCTAGTGGTTCCTATTTAATCGGATTTTATCCCTCCTCTAACAAAGTCCAGGTGAGGGGAGCGGCCTGCACGCAGGATTCCCAGGTAGAATTCCACTTCTGCAGCTGTGGACGCTGGTGAAAGACAACCTACTCCTTCCACACAAAGATAGCAGCGGATTGTTCAGGAAATAGGAGGAAAGCACCAACTATGCAGTCAGCTCTTTGTGTACACACCTTAACAAAATGCTAGGACACGCACGCACACACCCACACCGACAAATATGCTAGAGAGAGTCCACCACGACAATATGAAAGATAATGAACCGAAAATAAAACAAGTCTGAAAAGTGGCAGTGGGTTTCACGCTGGGCTTTCCCGGTTGGAAAGCTGTCCACGGATTTCCAAAGATTCCACAACTATCAGCATTTTTAACAGCCCGGTGGTTATTCACCGCCCTCCCTTCAGCCGCACGGAGCGCGGGGCCCAGCAGGAGCCGTTCGAGCCCTGGGGCCGCTCGGCAGCGCCGAGATGGCTTTTAAAATGTCGGGAGGAGCGCGAAGAACCTCCCCGGCGGCAGCAGCAGCGCAACCCGCGCGGCGGGGACGGGGAACCGGGCACTGAGAGGGAGGGTCTCCCCAGGCAGACCCCGCCGACCCCCGGGAAGTCGGGGCGGGCCCGCTCCTTCCCTCCCTCCCTCCCTCTCACCCCGGGGATGGCGCGGGCCCCCCAGAACCGACATCTTGCCCCCGCCGCCACCTCTCTGCCTCCTTCCTCCTCACCCGCAGCTCCTCGAAATCCGCCATTTTCTACCCGCCGCCGCCGGGCGCCGCCGCCACCATCATCGTGTACCCGGAGCGCGCTCCCGGCACGTGACGGGGAGGGCGGTCCGGCGGGAAGGGCGGCAGGGAGGGGCGGGGGGACCTGAGGGGAAAGTGGGCTGGAGTGGTAGAGACCCACCGGCAACCCTGAGGAGTAACTGGGCTAGAGTAGTACGGATACGCGGGGAACCCTGAGGGGAAACTGGGCTGGAGTGGTAGAGACCCACCGGGAATCCTGAGAGGAAACTGGGCTGGAGTAGTACAGACACACTGGGAACCCTGAGGGGAAACTGGGCTGGAGCGGTAGAGACCCACCGGCAACCCTGAGGAGTAACTGGGCTAGAGTAGTACGGATACGCGGGGAACCCTGAGGGGAAACTGGGCTGGAGTGGTACAGACACACCGGGAACCCTGACGGGAAACTGGGCTGGAGTGGTAGAGACCCACCGGGAACCCTGACGGGAAACTGGGCTGGAATGGTAGAGACCCACCGGGAACCCTGACGGGAAACTGGGCTGGAATGGTAGAGACCCACCGGGAACCCTGACGGGAAACTGCCCCGAGGTGGTACAAACGGGGAACTGTGAAATAAAACTAGTCCAGCTGCATGCACACACGCCCGTAGGTACCGGCCCCAACTACACCGTGCTCCTGCAGCAGCTCCGGGGTGCGAAGAATTCAAGTGGCCTTGGAAATGATCCCGGGGGGATCACAGAATCACAAAACAAAGATGATCTCTGGAGATCACCCAGCCCAAACCCCTGACAAGGCAGGGTCACACAGAGCAGGTCACACAGGAACAGGTGGGTTTGAAATGTCTCACACAGGGAGACTCCCCGACCTCCCTGGACCCCCTCTACCAGAGCTGTGACACCTTCAACATGAAGAAGTTCTTCCTCATGCTGAAATGAAACTTCTTGGCCATTGCTCCTCATTCAGCTGTTGGACACCACTGAAAAAGGCCAGCACCACCCTCTGGATGCCTGCCTTTGAGATGTCTATCTGCATTAATGAGATCCCCTCTCAGTCTCCTCTAGGCTAATCATGCCCAGGTCTTGCAATCTCTCATCACAAGGGATGCTCCACACCCCTCATTATCCTTGTGCCCTCCTCTGGACATTCTTCATTACCTCTTTGTCTTTCCTGTACTGAGCTGCCCAGAACTGGACACACCTGCCATGTTTCCTCCTCTCCAGAATTAACACTACACTTTCTAACTAAATTGTTCTATTAAAAACCAAACAAACAAAAATAAAGAAGGAAATCCAACCAAACCAGCAAATCATAGAATAAAATAAATAGAACATTCCAATTTGCAATTGAAGGGGATTAAATAGAAAGCTTGTGATTTTACAGCCCAGTTTATCCACCCAATCAAGAGCACTCATAATTTGTGGTATAATGATGATGCAGCCCGTTTTATTAATAAAAAATGAAGGGAAAATGTCACCAGCAGTAAGCTTCAAAAACTGGATAATGGGTTTCCTGCTGTAAGGAATGTAAATGTTGAGACATTTACAGAAAAATAAACATCGAGGTGCAGCCGAGAATATTGTTTTCAAAAGCAGCCAGAGATCATTACCTAGTCACAATAATTACCTACTCACAATATTCGGTTTCATCAGCAACTTGGCTGTAAAACCAAACAACCGATTTATTGCAATAAAAAATAGGAAAGACTCAGCCAACAAACAGGCGAGCAGCCAACACAACCCAAACAAGAAGAAGAGACACTGGAAAAGAAAAGAGGCCTGAAATGCAAAACATATTTGCTCGAATTAACCAAAAGGCAGTTTTACATGATCAACACATCCAGAGCAGCAACTACAGCAGTAACTTATGTGCCAAGGGACAGGCCACGTCAGCAGCAGGCTCTGCAAGGGATGCTGGCAGGCAATTCTGGGAACAAATAGCTGAGCTTTTCTACAGGATACTGATCCCTGCCACACACACTACCTATGGGCACTTAATGCTGCTACAAGATCTGGACTGTACCAAGGAGCTGAATAATTAACATCATTAGTTGCAATGTTGCAACAGCTTGCTGAGACAGGCTTTCATTTTTATTTACTATTTACTCCAACATAAAGCCTTAAACCTGCCAAAGTTTTCCACTACAGGCACAGATACCTAGTCCTCTGCACTAACAGCTTTTGTGCTTGGTCTTATGGCACCCCTTTCCCTGAAGATTTAAACATAAGGACTTGATTAATTTCAATTTCCCCTTCTGTTAGTCAGAACCAAGAATCGACAGGTTAATAAAACATGCCATCTGCCACACCACTGCATGAGTTCAACTCCTAAGTCCATCAAATGCTTATTTTTCCCTCCAATTCAATACCAGACTAAAGGGGCAAGCTGCAGGTTAGACTCTCTTAGATCATTAAAGCATGACCAGACCAAAGCCTTCTTTTGTTCTTTTAACAAACCCTCAAGTGTTCCTTCCTTCAAACACACTGGGAAGGGCATCAGTGTTCAAGCTCACATCAGAGCCAGGCGGTTCTTTTCTAGTGTACACTCACCTCTCACTTCACAACCACATCTTTCAACATTTCCATTCATCTTATCCCCAATATCTGTGGGGATAAGAGCAAATGCTATTTTTATACACCTCACATGCATAAGATAAGAAAAATTTACATAGTAGCTTTCCATGATATTTTACTGAAGTGTTCCTCCATCATATGTTGTCTTCCTCCATCCTTCCCTCACAGCCCTTCTAATACATATCTCTGGGGCCCTAGCCTCAAAAAAAAAAGGAGGACTTTTGGTTCTCCTTAATTTTTCTTAGGGCACAGGCCATTTTCTCTCCCATTCCATCATCTCCACACAAAAAATTCTCTCAACTCTCCCTCTTCTGTTTTTCCAGTAACTAGAATTAATCTTTTTGCTCTAGTTCTTCAAAATCCTGCTGTTTTATCATAACTTCTCACAAACACATCAGCTCCAGGCTTACACTCCACAGCTACCAACTCCTCTTTGCTAAATTGCAACATTTCCAATACTTCACTTTCCACTGAACTTTTAAGAAACCTACCTCTACTGTCAGAAATTCTTCTGAGATCAGAAACTTCTGATTCTTCTTGGACCTCTGTCTCTGATACTGCCTTCTTCTTCTTCTTCTTCTTCTTCTCCTTTTCCTTCTCCCTAAACCTGCTGTTGCTTCTCCTGCACCAGTTCCCAGGCTCATCTTCTGGGCATTTTCTGAATCTTCAGCCTTAGTGTAAAAACTCGGCCCAGCACCATCCATTGGAGGAAGAGACCTTCCCCAAGGCAGCATGTTCATACTCCTATCTCCCAGAAAATCACTGAATTAGTCACTGGGGTTTTTGTCTTCCCCAGCAGGCTCTAATTAGGGTAAGGAATGAGCCTATAGGTGCTAAGCAACCTGTCCCCTAAACTGAGGCTTGTTAGGGGAAAATTCCCCATCTGGTTTCAACCTTTTCTAGTAATCTTTCTAGTGATATGCACAGTATGTCTATACAAGCACTGCCTGTTCCCACGGCTGTGTTGACTACAGAAAGACATCTGAAAGTCCAAATAAATTCTTCCAACCTTCCACAAACACTGCAGTTAAGAAAAAACAAAGCCAAAAAAAGCCCAAAACAGCAAACAAAAACAATCTACAGCTGCTCGCAGGATTGCAACAATTGCTCTTATCAGCATTATACCTCATCACCTCCTGTGCTGCTTAACCAGCTGCTAATAGACTACAGAGTGGGAACTGCAGGCAGGGATGGGGCTGGGGTGACTGGGTGGAAAGCAGATTTGTTTTGTGTGTACTGTGTTTAAAGGAAAGAATTTTATCAGGTCAGCCTTCTCCATCGTATCTTGTATCCCACAGTCATGTACTTTTTAAGGTAACATTCTAAGTGAATGGCAAGGATATTTAAGTCGTGGTCAGTGCCTACAACCCTCTTGTGTGAGGTCTAGAGCTGTCAAAGCACAGAGGCTGAAAGACATCATGCTGCTGACAAAAAATATGTGGGCTCTGGCTGTAAGACAAAATACTCTAAGTTGTATACTCAGGTTGGACAGGGCTTGGAGTAACCTGGTCTGATGGAGGGTGTCCCGGTCTGAGGCAGGGCATTGGAACTGGAGGGTCTTTAAAGTCCCTTCCAACCCCAACTATCCTGTGGTTCTCTGATTCTGCTTATTGGAAAGAAATAATTTATGTGCCTGCATTGTATCTGGATTTTCTATGCAGCTGTTTGACAAAATAGAGTTTGGATGGGACATAATCTTCTGTCAAGGTGATGCCGTTTGGGTTTTGCCTTTTTTACTTTTATATGTTCTCTGTATTCTTCACACATATATTTGTAACTCTGTCACTTATTGTATTGTAGCTAGTTTTCCCAGTACTTTTCCATGGTCTTTCCCTAAGCAGAAAGTCAAAACAAATTCCAGAGCTCCAAGCCCTAGGAAATACAAGGCTCTGTGCTATCTTGGTTCTTCCTGGGAGCCAAGGCTGAGAAGAACCCTTCAAGATACATTTTCATGGGCAAAGTACAGCTAATGCTGAAGGGGGGGCTGCAGAGAAGGGGCTTGACCTGGGGGGAATTNTATATATATATACATATACTCTAATCAGTTTTGATAATGAAACATTAATTTTACCTGCCCATCCTAACATGCCATGGTGATACACCTATATTTTGGTAATAAGACCAACAGCAAAATATTTAAATTTTGCTTACTTGATCATTATTATTTGTATTAAATTATGTCTATTGACATAGGCCTATATTTCACAGTCTTGAACACAGCCTCCCTGACTGTGGGTGAGCATTTGCCTCTATGGACAGTTTTTGTGAAAATTACCCTCAATTTTTGTTCAAAGGGTTTGAAGAGTCTCTTTATCCATCAAAACTATAGGAAAACACATATTAAGGTAACATTACCCCTTTAACAGTAATGGTGGAAAACTCTCCAGTCAAGCACAGCCCTGAACCCAGGCTATTCTCCCAACAGTGATGAACTTGGGATGGCTTGAATTCTAACTTCAATTACAGGAATTTCTCTTTCAGAGCCATAAAAAAAAAGAAGCCCACAGTAATGGAAAATACATTATCCACTCTACAACCACATTAGGACCACAAAATTAAGCACATATTCTAGTAGGAGGGGACCTAAGTTAGTTAGAGAAACATTAATCTGATCTACTTTGAATAAACTCTGTGTTTTATGGGACAAATGTAATAAAAAATATGTGTATTAAATTGTGTCCTTGACAAGATGAATGTATATATATTTGCAGCACAGCTCCTGGGCTATGAACGCACACTGAAGCCTGTGTTGGCATGTACCAGATGGGGAAAGTTTTAGAAAAGGGCTGGGGAAACATTCCAGCTGTGGGAACAGAGTGACACCAAAATGACAAAGCCATAATGGGGTATTGACAGTTATACTGAGAAGTATTTTTGAAAGAAGATCTGGATATCTGGAAAAATTTTGGTTTTGAGGATGAGATGCTAAGCAAGTGTGGTATAGAATCCCAGAATATTGTGGGCTGTAAGGGACCTTAAAACTCATCCAGTACCATCTCCCTACCGTGGCCAGGGGCACCTTCCATTAGACCAGGTTATGTTGCATGATGTGAGAACCTGGTCATTAGCAGCTGTTGGATTTGGGAACAGGGATAATAAAAGCCCTTCCCACAAAGCTGTGCATGTGTCCATCAATTCTTCTTCCCACTGCGCGAGAAAAGCATAGGATTCCTCAGGAAAGAGGAGTTTTGATAGCAGTCCTGAGACTGAGCTTTAGGTTTCACCTCGCTCAATCATAGGTTCTCCTCCAGCTGGACTGAAGCTGGACCACGTCCAACAGGCAGAATTCACCTCTCGAATAATTCACACCCCGAACCCCAGGAGGCTGCAGCAACCAGGCAGCCGAGCTGTGCTCCGGGGAGCGCTTCTCACAGCCCTGTGCCCCCTCACAGTGGAGGCCTCCATTTTAATGCCCACCGGCGCATCCTTGATGAGAAAGGCAAACTGCACTCTGCTGCTCCTCGGGCACACCTCAGCTGTGTGGGTGAGCTGGGCATGTTTAACACTGGAGTGAGCTGGGCTGCGCTCATTTGGGTTGTTTTGGCTTGATTCGGCTTGTTTGGTGTGGGGTTTGGTTGGACTGGCATGGTTTTGGGTTGGTTTGGCTTGTTTGGGGTTCGTTTGGCTTGGATTGGCACATTTTGGGTTGATTTGGCTTGGTTTAGGTTGGTTTGGCTTGTTTAGGGTTGGTTTGTGTCGTTTTGGATTGTTTCAGGGCCGGACCGCTCCATCCCCTCAACCCGAGCCCGCCGCCCTCCCGTCTCGCGCCACCCACGCGAGCGCGGCGCCCATTGGCCAGCACCGCCTTCCACCCACGCTTCTCTACTCGTGATTGGGCCGAGCTCCAGTCAATCTTTCACCTCCCGACGTTCCGATTGGCTGCACTGGGGAGGAGGGGCGCGCCTGTCCCCCTCGGGGGTCGGCGGAGTGCGGGTCCGGGCTCTCGGTGCGTTATTCCGGGAGCCGTTCCCGGTAACATTCCCGGCGGCATCCCTTGCCGCCATGGAGCTCTCCTGCCAGGCGCTGAGAACCACCCACCAGGCTAGGGAAGCGGTGAGAACCGGCCGGGCGGGTGGCTGCGCGTCGTGGTTGCCTTGTCAACGGGGGGCGGGGCGCTCTGCGCATGCGCGGGGTTCGTGTCATGGCGGCGGGGATGGGGCTGGGCATGGGGAGCCGGGGCGGGCCTGGGTCCCTCAGAGCCCCTCTCTGCGTGGATCCCTCAGAGCCCCTCTCTACATGGCTCTGGAGCAGTCGGCACGGCCAAAGGAATCAATCTGTATTCCTTCCTCCTCTCGTTGTTTCAAAAAGTCACGGCTGTACTGCCCCATCCCTGGTAGTGTGCCAGGTCCGGCTGGACGGGGCTTGGAGCAACCTGGGATAGTGAAGGGTCCCCCTGACCATGACAGGGCTTCGGACCTGGATGGTTTTCAGGTCACTTCCAACCCAAACCATCCTGTAATTCGTGATTCTATGGTTCTTGCTCTAGAAAGCCAAGAAACAAGCAAGATTTTGCTGAATTTCATAACCTGTTCTTCTGCTTCCATCTGCTGGTTAAATTACACCAGAGGGAGAGAAGCTGCAGGGATGCTAAAAGCCTTTCCCATACAGCTGTTGTGTGCTGTGCATGCATACATGAATCCCTCTTCTTGAGAGTGAAAAGTACAGGATTCTTCACAAAAGAGGCGTTTTGGGAGGAGTCCTGAGACTGAGCTTTAGGTGTTTTATCAACCTCTTGTAGAATCATAGAATGTTCTGGGCTGGAAGGTATCCATAAGGATCATCATGATCTTACTCTTGGCTTTGCACAGCACAGCCCCATATTCCTGAGAACATTGTCAAAACACTTCTGGAGCTCTGGCAGCCTTGGAACACTCCCTGGGGAGCCTGTTGAGTGCCCAACCACCCTCTAGGGGAAGAACCTTTTCCTGATACCCAGCCTAAAACTCCCCTGACTCAGTTCAATGAAATTCCCTTGGGTCCTCTCACTCGTCACCAGAGAGCAGAGATTGGTGCCTGCCTCTCAATTTCCTCTCCTCAGGAAGTGTTAATAGGATAGACATATTTACCTGGGAATGGGATCCTCTAGCACAGTCTGCTTCTGAGCCCTAAAGTGAATTCAGGTCTCAACCACTGTGAATGGAGCCTGAAGGTGTGGCATTGAAGCATCAACATGCAGGAGGAGAGGAGAAAAGGGGACCTGATTTTTAACTTCACCAGTGGGGATTTGCATGGCCTTAGTCCCAAAGATGGTGCTGGATACTAAATGCAGGAACATTTGTGGGGCTGAGAACTGGAGCTCAAGGGCTCTTCCCTGTCAGCTGTGCCACAGGATTTGGTTTGATGTACTTTTGGTAAACTGGCTTCTCCATAGCCTTTTGGCAGGATGGATTTGAAGATAACAGTCTACATTTTGGGTATAGAGATGAGGGAGTCATTTGTGTTTCACAGAGGAGCAGAAGTTCAGAGCCTCTTTTTTTAATTAGTGACTTGAAGAACCACCTGAAGCTGCCAAGAGGATTTTTTTGCTTGTTGTTCCCAATCATAAGTTCTATGGTGAGCTTGCTGTATGTCTTCAATTATGAAAGCTCATTGTAATCCTTGAAAAACTTTGGCAACCCTATTGTTTGCAGCAGCCTTGTATAATTTGGAAGAGAGAGGAGGGCAAATTGCCCTTTCTTTGTCCTGGGAAATTCTATTCAATGGCAGCCAAGTTATACATTGTTTAAAACTCACCAGTTCCATTCTCTGCTTGTGTTTCTCAAAAAGTACGGTCAGCAAGCCAGGCAAGAACTGAACATTCAGCCTTCTGAAAAGCCTGTCAAGAGTGCAGATATCCAGAGGGCTATGGGGAATGGAAAGCTGTGGGAATACAGGGTGGTGGAGGGAGGGAGGAGGAAAACTAGGTGAGCCCATCAAGCCTCTCTTTCCTGGCATTGTGCCAGTTTGATTTTGAGGAACTCCATACTTGTCAGCATCCTGGGATCCCAAAGAAAAAGAGGGAAGGAGCTCTGTGTGACTGCACAGCCACCTGGCTGCCTCTTGCCTGAATTCCTAATCAGAGATCTTTCTCAACACACCCTGACTGCTCCAGTTGGATGTTCTTAGAGTGCATACACTAAAGCAGAATAATTCTTATTCCCAAGCTCCCCAGATGATGCCTCACTCTTGTAGGTCTTTTTTTTTCATCCCAACAAACATATTCATTCAGAATGTATAGGGTCAAGTGATAATGAAATGTTACTGAGTTAAATTAATCTTTTAGGAGGTCCATTAATTTCAGGAAATTGCACAAGAGACTTGGTTGATTTAGAATGTAAATGTATTTTAGTGAAAGGTGTGGAAATGACTAAACAAACAATTGCACCTAAAGATGCACAACTCTATTAGAGTTTAATTCAAAATGACTCAAAAAAGGAATATGTGTCACTCTTTTGTTAAGCTAGAAATAAAGAAAATAACACTATAAGTGTTGAAGCTAATTAGTTAAGTGCTCAAGAATCTAGTTTTTAAAACAAGATCACATTTAAGTGCCTTAAGGTTTTATTAATTTCATGGACCCCAAAATCCCCTATAGTAATTGAAAATTTAATTACATATGTTTTTCTGTTCTTTCAAGAATGGAAGCTTATTAAACTTTAAACATTTAAACATCTATTGAAATACCAGTGGCTATAAACAACGTGCAATTCTAAATACTAATTAAACAGGATGGCTAGATCACTATAAAGCTAAACTGAATTTTAAGTAACTTTGCACTTGTAAGTAATCCTGTGTTTTTTCATGCTGTGTAAGGTTTGTCATTTCCTCCCTAAGCACAGTAGAAGCCCTGGGCAGTGTTAGTATCTGCCTGGACTGTCTGGCAGCTTTTTTTTGGCTATAAGTGCAGTGGGTCAGTCCTAGAGGACAAGCTGGAGCTCAGGACAGCAGACCAGGGCAGGCACAGAGCTCTTTTAAGGGGACAGATAAAGCTGCTGGTGGCACTGACACAGAGAGAGGCTCATGAGCATCATGGAAAGAGAGTGTGCTAAAATAATGGTGAAATAATAATGTGCTAAAAGAATGGCTAAAATAATGGTGAAATGCAGGAGAGGGATTGGTGGGACTGGTCAGGCAATGATCTGCATGCCACTGGTTCCCCAGATTCATGACTTGGTAACAGTTGCATGTTGAAAGACCCTTGATTTTTCTTTGGTTTATAGAACACTCACAGAACCGAGCTACCAGAGATACCTGGGTTTTATTTTTCAGGTCCAACCTAATACAAGTCATTGTCACTTGATTAACTGACTAACAGCTTAGTTAATTTTCTTTGGACACGTCTGACTTCTCAAAATCAGCCATTGCTGTTTGTATTCTTCTTAACAAAGACAGAATTAACCTCTCAGTCTAAACTCTCTTCTCATTTTTAGATGGGGCTCTTTTGGGATGCAAAGGTTAATTTTTCCTTCTGTTTGGTCAGCACAACCAGAGGAACATTGCTATGTCAAGGTTGAAGTAGGTGGCTCACACGTAGACACAATGTTATCTTACCCCCAAAGCAAGTCTGTACTTAAATTATTTGAGATGCTGCCAATCACTGTATCACTATTTATACTAGAATTTAAAATGCTTTAGGGGTAGCAGAAGTAACAAAAGGGGATGAACAGCAGCAGATGACATGCCAGAACACAAATTCTTTTCCAGGAAAGTTCCAACCATGGATCATGAACCCTGTCAGTCCATCAGGCAGAGGCAATTCCTCTCTTGTCAGAATATCCATGTTTATTACATGAAACACTTGATGTGTTTGTCTTCTGTGGCAGCCACTCTGTTTGCATACTGTATTTTAAATATTCAGAGGTAGCTTTAACCTTGCCCTTTGATATGTTAGCAAATACAACAGTTAATCTTTCTCAGCATAAACCTGCAGGAGCAGGTGCATTTCAAAGGATGTACAGGTGGTATTCTCAGCAAGTGATGGCTCCAGCTTCCTTCTTGCATCTCCAGATGTGTTTTGGAAGTTTCAGGTCATCCAGGAGAAATGGTAAAAGGGCAACAATTCAAAATCTGTTTTCCAAGCACCAGCATATCAAAAGATTAAGAAGGAAAATACCCTTTCATCTCAGTGTGTGAGCATTCTCTCCTTGCTCATGGCAATTCACAGAATTGGTTCATTTCTTGTAGCAGCACTCCCAGGAACCAGTCTGCTTCATTCAAGACTTATCAATCTACAAAACATTTACACAGCACTCCTTTCTGCCCAAAATGGTTCAGAAAAATTGTCTTTGTACCACCACTGACATGGTATTGTAACTTCCTTTTGGAAGCACTTTCTCAAGACGGTATCAAAGGTACTAAAGGTAGAAAGGTGTTATGACTTTTTTCCCGTTTCTCCAGCCAGTTTTAGCCTTTATTTTAGAAAACCAGAATGGACATTCTAAGAATCTTATTTGCAATATGTGAAATGCCAATACAGTTTGGCTCTGCAGGAAACGTTAAGAACAAACCCCAGCTCTTCCTTAGTCGTGACACTAGATGGCCCCACGACTGAAGCAAACGTCACAGAAAGTACCTGCTGGACTGGGATACTTTTTCCCAGTTCTACCCAGCACTTTTTACAGGCTTGCATATTTTGTTTTAAATTAAAACAGTAGCTGATGATGCTATCTCAAGTGTTGAAATTAGATGTGGAATGCCATGTGATACCCAGCGCTGTGTGCAGAGCAGAGGGAGGTCTAACCTAGCAAAGGAATGGTGCATAAAGAGGTAAATTGGTTTTGCACCTCCCAAAAAACACCTTTGATTTTTTGGAATTAGTGATTCTCTACTATCAAAAGTTTGCTATGGTTGCTGTCTCTTCCAGGAGACCGTAAAGAGTAGAGTAATGGTCTTTATGTATGTATATTTCTTTTGCAGATCTTGCTGGGGTTTAAAAACATCAGCCTTGGTCAGTAGTAGTTCCTTGGCATCTTTGTGTGCCAGGCACAGGCAGAGAGCAGCCCAAGTCCTTGATACAGATGGTGGGGCTCTGTTTGCAGCATGAAGAGGACAGAAATCTGCGTTTGTCACCTGCAGGCAGAGGTGACACTTGGGCTGGGCTTTTCCTTGGAGGTGGATGTGGATGCTGCTCAGTTGGGATAGAAGGGAGGAAAACTGGAGGTGGAAGCAGGAGCCTGTGTAGCTTTACTGTGCAGTGTGATCAGCTGTGTGTGTGCTGTGCAATCAACAGAAATTGTTGCTCTTTCCCCATCCATTGAGTGCCACTTCTTCCTGTTCACACTGGGTCCTCACAAGTTATCACAGAATTATAGGAAACACACAATACCTCAAGTTGGAGGGGACCCATGAGGATCATTGAGTCCAACTCCCAATGTTTCCCAGCCTGAAAGAGAAGGAAAGTCATTAATTTGCCTAAATGTGTGTTTGGCCATACCTACTTTCCCTGTGGTCACAGTTTCAAGTCCCAGTGAGGCAGACTAAAGGCAATGTGCTGATTTCTAGAGCTTTCATTGTAGCAACTTCTGTTATGATCCAAAAATCTCTGAAGTTTTCTGCAGACACTGAGCATGTATGGCATGTTTCATCAGAGTAAGGCTTTATTCCATCATCTTGCATGATTCTGTTTCCACTGTGCCTTTTCCTCTACTTGATATTGCATCTGATACCCTCTCAGATGAAGCTTCACTGAATGAAGAAAAGGATGTTTTATGCTGCCTTGTTTTTATTGCTGAACCATTGGTAAATGACTTTGGGTTCTCCAGTTAGTGCCAAGACATCCATGGGACTGACTCCACATTGAATTTCTTCATGTTTAGTCCTGATTTTGGTCAGTCCTGTGTTAAAATCGTGCAAGTTTTGTGTTACCCCAATCCACTAATTCTTCCAGTGTCTGTGTTTCATTTGTTGTGTTTATACATCAAGGCCTGTGAAATGGGAGGTGTCAGCAATAGGTTACAGCTGGTCTTTGTAGTAGAGTCACAGAGCTCCTAGATCTGATCACCAGCCCCCCTTCTCCAGGCACTCACAGAACAGGTTTCTGGTTGCTAGGGAAGGACACAGCCAGGATGGAGCACAAGGTTTCCTTGCACAGCATTGAGGTCTGAAAGAGTCCTGCCCTGAAATTCACAGCAGTCTGAACATGTTGGGAGTCCTAACCATAGTAAGGGAAGCAAGTTATTTGTTCAACCCTAAAGTAATTTTCTCTTCTCTAGGAAAAGGTTTCTACCCATCCAGTAGCCCTGATAATGTGTAAGAAAAATTAGATTGAAAACCACTTTCCTTGTGTTTATTAACAGTGAGTTGTTTTACAGTTCTTACATGCTGTTGTGTTAATTTGTTTCTTTCCAGAGGCTACATTTAGATGTTGTTAACAGCAATAAAGAGAATATTACATTTGATCTAGAGTTCTGTCTTAATTCACAGGAGGAGATGCGAACAGAAGCTCGTCGGAAAAATCTCCTCATTCTAATTTTGCATTATTTAATCGAGGAAGGGTATGTTTTTTAAATAATAGTGCTCTACCCTTGTGGGATTGTGTGTATCTGACCTGCTGTACTGCATCTTTCTGTCCTGTATTGGCTGAACAGACAGTGTGGGCCTTTGGGTTGATGTCAGGAAGTGGTAAACTGCTATGAGGTATCCTCGCAGTTTGCTTTGCTAAATTGTTTCAGTTTCTGAAACAAAAATTCCCGATATAATTTAAAAATACTTTAGATCAACCAACAAAGCTTTTTAAAATAGAGTTTATACTTCTATAAAAATAGGAATGTGGACAGGTTAAAGATACCATATACTTACTAGTGCTATTGTTTGATTCTTCTCTCAGAAATCAGAGTAAGATAATGACTTTCCGTTTTTTGATCTTTGTTTGTTTTGTTTTTAAATTGCCAGATATGTTGATGCTGCAAATGCTTTGGAACAAGAAACAAAATTAGGTTTACGTGGCTTTGAAGTTTGTGACAACATTGATCTTGAGACAATTTTGATGGAGTATGAAAGCTACTATTTTGTAAAATTTCAAAAGTATCCTAAAATTACCAAAAAGGTCCTGGACTCTGGTATGTGGCTCTGTTCCAAAAAAAAAAAAAAAAAAAATTTTTTTTCCAAAGTTTAAAATGTGTATTCCCCTGCTATGCTGTCAGCCCTTGTCATATATGTCAGCATTTATGTTCCAACCCTTACAGTTACTGATCTGTATTCTAGCACTCAAGGCATCAGAATTGAGAAATGTTGCTTTGACCCCTTCTGTTTTTCCTTCTTTCTTTATATAAAGGAACTAGAAGGTGGCATTTTTCTGTCTTTTGAAAGCTGCTTCGGTATTGGAAAATGTCAGCTAAGCACAAAGCATTATGGCAAAGATATATTTATCTACTTTCTTCTCATGGGGAGAGAATAGTGGATGAATGATACAGAATAAGGCAAATCAGAATATGAGCATTCTGTTACGACCCTGAAAGCCTGAATGGTTTTGCATTTGAGCACAAAATGTAACTTGGAGAAGCCATAAGAACAACAAGTGATGAAGAGCTTGAAGGATCTAGATTTTGATTAGACATTAGGAAAAATTTCTTCATGGGAAGGGTTGTCAAACCCTGGCACAGGCTGCTCAAGGAAGTGGTGGAGCAACATCCCTGAAAGGGTTCAAAACTCATGTGGATGAGGCCCATGGGGACGTGGATCAGTGGTGGCCACTGCAGAGCTGGGGGAGTGATTGGACTGGGTGGTCTTAGAGGTGTTTTCCAGCTTAAATGGTTTGGTAATTATTTGCTTGAAAAAGGCATGTACATCTAGAATCTATGGATTGGTGTTAATACAAAGAGGAAGAACAGCCCTGCTGGACAAAACAAAGATTTGTTATGAGTCAAGAGTAAAAATGTATTATGAAGCATTTTTTCACATCATAGTCAAACAGGGCAGTAGGCAAGACCGAATCCATGATCAAAGTAAAAAAGAATTCCCAAAAGGCCACTCTTGGACACTTAAAAGCTCTCATTATGCATTTTTTGGTCAGTAAAGCTTCTCGGGCATGGGGTAGTCTGCTAATACCTAAGACCAGATCTGTGACCAGGCTGGCAGGGAGGCATCATCCTTTTTCCCTAAAGCATAAGCAGCCTCTTCTCCTGCACTGCACATAGTTTTCACTTATGCCCTAAATTGCCAGACTTGGGTATATAAACAAAATCCTTGGTGTGATGCTCCTTCCTTCTGAATTCCTTGCAGCACTCTTGACAAGTTCTACAGTAACAAGCTGGTCATTTCCATGCTGAATTCCAACTGGAGGTGTTGTAGATATACCCACAAGATTACAGGTTGTTCTGTGGGCTGTGCTGCCCCTAAACACACCGTGTTCCCAAGCTCCTTCAGGGAAAGAGCTGCTTGGGAAGGATTATTTTATGCAAGTGTGAGAATCGTGAGTGGAAGAGCATTGCACAGAGAACACTGAAAGGAGAGGTGTTTTGGAACAACCAGGGGCATGCTGGTAGCATACAAACCCTTGGGTTTATGGGTTCACATCTGGGCTTTGCAGGTTTGACATTTTGTGAAAAAAAAGCTCTCCTTTGACAGAAATTGTTTAAAATTATATAAATGCAAAAGATAACATAGTTGGATAACCACCATTACAATGTGACATTTATTCTGTCTTGTTATGTTGAACTTGATTCCTCTTTGGAGGAGTAAGGCAAATTCATATTTCCCAATTCAGCAATGAACAAATTATTAGCATTAAATAAGCATTCTGTGTGATATATTAAATTATTGTACTTAATCTAATTTCTGATAATGTCCATTTTACTGTGAACATGATACATGTTTTTAAAATGTAAGCAGAGAAAAAAAAGACTGAATGAGTTAAAATGTAAAAAGCTTGAAGCAAAACCACTCTCACCAACACCAGTTTGTTTTCAGTAAGTTTTTGCAAGCTTGCAGTGCTTATACTCCTGCTGTTCCTGTTTATGCATTATTATTTCCAAGGTCATTATTGTGTGCTTAAAAATATTTTTAAAAGGGGAAAAAAAGGTTCAAGTTGCCCTGTTTTATATCCTTAATTATTTTCCATTTTAATATTGATTTTGCCACAGCAGAAGATAAACAACAGCTGAGAAGTGGAGGAAGAGCAAGAAGGTGAGAGATATGTGTGGGGTGTTTTTCTGGGCAGAAATTTTTCCTAGTAAAAGCAAATATGCACAGAGGATAAGATAATGTGGTGATACTAGAGGAGTACCAAAGCCTAGAGCCATGCTCCTGACTGTGTGGTGCATTTTTTCTGTATGTGTTAGAGAAAACTAGAGACTTATTTCCCAAAAGGAGAGGCAGACAATTTACAGAGCTTCTGCTGTGTGGGTAAAGTAGGGTGGGGTGTTCAAAAAAAGTAAGCATTGAACTCTGCTGTGATTGAAATTAACCCCATAACTTCAGTGGAAACAAAATTAGCCTAAAACAGCTTTATTTGAAAGCTTTGGGGTTTAGTCTTTTAGTATTTTGAAGGAAAAAAAAAAGTCATGGAAGTTTTACATTTTTTTTTCTTTATTCTAGGACAGCAGCTTCTTCTCAGAATGTACCAAGAGTCAAACAACAGACAGTGCAACGACCAGTACCAAAAACTTCACCTGGGAATACAGCAGAACCTAAATCCTCCACCAAGGAGAGCCCCAGACAGGTTTAAACATGTTTTATCTTGGCAGCAGTACAGTTGAAATATTTGTGAATTTGTTTGGGGAGTCTATAGGCAGCAAGAGGATGGGAGTTACACAGTTAATAATTGTGCAGCTAATGGGTTTTACTGATTCTGTCACTTAGGGATTATAGGTGCAGGACTTTGAGAGAATTTCTGGCCATGGGTTTGGGGGCAGTCACAGGCAAAAATTAGAGGAAAAGGAGGCATATAATCCAACCTATGCTGAAAGCAATGGGAGTTTTTTCCATTAATACCAATATATTCATCCTTTAGTGCCAGAAAACAAAACAAACAAATAAAGAATGAGGTGGTATCAGTTGTAAGCATCTCCTCAGTGCATTAGTTGTTTGAGACTGGGGGAGTAATTTGGCCCTGTAATGTTTAGGTTTGAGAGCCCCTTTACAGAGGGTGGACAGGAACAGCAGGTTGGTGGGCAAGCACTGTGTCCATTGCAGCATTTTTTTTAAGGGTCTGGCTATATTTCTGCATCAAGAGGAACTCTTCTCTGACCTATTGCTGCCCCTAAAAATACCCCAAAACATTGCCTTTTGGATTTTACAGCAGTAACTGCTGGGAGCTGAATGCATAATCCTAAAATAGCTCCTCATTTCTGAATTGGCATGCTGTGCCTTTTACTTGGCCTGTCATTTCCACTGTTCATAAGAGTTGCTTCTTATGTAATATGCAGTTTTCTGCTTGGTACATAGAATAACTTCACTGCTGAGATCCAGAGCTGTGGCTTTCACTGCTGTCACCAGTCAGGTGAAGTCCAATTAAATCTACAGTGGTGTTTAAATGATCAATATTTCTCTTGGAACTTCATCTGGGCCTGTGTGAAGAGAGGGAATGATACCTAGAATGTAATATTTGCAATCAATTTGGCAACACATCTGTTTTAAAAGGCATTTTTCTTTAGACCAGTGATGGTGCAGATACTCTGGATCAATCTGATTTTGGCTTAAACATCTCAGGAATCAGCAAAACTGGAGGAGACAGCTCTCACCCAAGAAAGGTTGGTGGAAACCTGGTATGTGGTTTCTCAGAGAAATATGTATGTGAAAAGAAAAGCACAGAGGTTTTCAAAAATATCAAATGATAGGTTTTTTTGTCTATTTTTATATAGAATGTTTCTGCATAGTGAGCTGAAGAGTCAGTTTTTTAATTTTTATTTATAATTCTTTGCATAGGAGGCCCTTTTTGCATTAAATATTATTTCAAACATACTCAGAGGGGAGTATTTATTTTTTCAAAGCCCAGTGGTAAATAACTATGATTGAAGATAAATTTTGAATTCCTGAATGAGGTAATGAAAGGCTCTGCAGTTAAACTATTGAATTGACTGAGTTGTGTGTTCTCTCCCCATTGCTACCATGGTTTTTGCCATAATAGGACATAATTATATGCAGTAAGGAAACTCACTGCTGTAATTGCAAGCAAAATTTGATCCAGTGTATGTTTGAGACTAGTGCCACCACCGTGGTAAAAACTTACAGAAACATTTTTTTCTCCTTTAGGGCCAAATAATTGACTTCCGCAAGATGATTCAGGATGCTGTCAGAGTGTCACCAGATGGAATTCCCTTGAACAGCCTTAACTGTGATCCAGATCCATCAGTAAGTGTTTCTCTTCATATTTCCATCCAATCAATGTGAACTTGAGTTTTGCACAACCAGGAACAAAACAAAATACTGCAGCAAAGTTGTTTATGTTCCCAAGTGCTAAAAAAGGCCTTGGATTTCTGAGCAGTGTATTTCCTCCTTGAAGGGACAGCCATACTTGATAATGGTCTAATTTGATGACAGTTCTTTATTCTGAACATGAAAGCAGGCAACAAATAAAAATGAGGCCTTATGATGAAAAAAAAAAAAAAGCAGACACCTGCAGAACTTCTGGGGGTGAAATCCTGGTTCCTTTCAGCTCAGTAGGTCTCTAGCATTTGCCTCAGCTGAGACAATAACAGAATTTTGATGGGTGAGATAAATTTTCTGTAAATACTCCCGACACAAGCCAGAACTACTCAGATAGTGTATCCAGTTTTTGTGGTTCTTGTCTGCCTGGCAACTTGCTACACTGGAAGAAACTATCCAAAAAGAGAATGTGATGAAACAGTGACCTACAGTTACATTTTTCACTCCTCTTAATCTATGTAGGGCATACTTAGGACTAAAAGTGCAATAAGAAAGCTGCTCATTTTAATGTTGATTTGGGTTAGATTCTGTCAGAGGAAAAATATGACACTGCAAATATGGTTTACTTTAAAATTTGTATTATTGCACATATTTCTGCAACTTTAAAAGTTGATATTACTACAATGTATCAGTTTTTAAGAAAAACACTTAATAGTTTGTCTAAAAATACTTGCAGTATGACAAGAACTTATATTTTTCTCTTTTAGGAACGATTATTGAAACCTCTTGGTGCTTTTATCGGCATGACTGGTGAGATGAGGGAACTTGCAATGGTTGTCAGCAAAGTAAGAGCTGATCTCCATGTCAGTTGTAGAGAGATTTGGTTATCTTTGCCATCTGGGAATGCTGTTTGTTTCTTTTTACTGTCACTGATAGTGCTCATTCTTGAATGTGCAAGTTATTTTTCCCTCCACATAGCTCCCCAACAAGTAATTTCTTTACATGTAATGATGTTTCTTTCTGATGCACAGTGGGATGAAATAATTAAGACCATTCCTTTCTAATGGGGAACAGGTAATTTAATTGTGCTGTGCAGACTGTCATGGCTTTTCTCTTTGCTACAAAAAAAGTGCAGTACTTCACTGGAAAGAGAGATTTAAACATAAATATCATATCTAAAACCAGCTATTATCTAATGTTTTATCTAGCTGTGATCAGATGGTGGGAGAAACCTTGATTCCACCCTTCGGGTGAGGTTTCCATTCCAGGCATAGGGCTGTAGTCAGTGTGGAGAGTGTGCCAGTATCACAGCAATATCTGAATTCTGCATGTATCTACTAGATAGAATCTACCAAAATTGCTGTTAAACCCTGGTATTCCTGCATGGTTTAGAATTAGAGAATCATTTATGTTGGAAAAGCCATCTAAGGTCATCAGGTCAAACCATTCACCCAGCACTGCCAAGGCCACCACTAACCCATGTCCCCAAGTGCCACCTCCACATCACTTTTAAACTCCAGGGATGAGAATTCCACCACTGCCCTGGGCAGCTGTGCCAAGCCTAGATAAACCTTTCCATGAAGGAATTTTCCCTGATGTCCACCCTGCCCCTCTCCATGCCCAGCCTGAGGCTGTTCCCTCTCCTCCTGTCCCTGTTCCCTGGAGCACAGCCCGACCCCCCCGGCTGTCCCCTCCTGTCAGGAGTTGTGCAGAGCCACAAGGTCCCCCCTGAGCCTCCTTTTCTCCAGGCTGAGCCCCTTCCCAGCTCCCTCAGCCTCTCCTGGGGCTCCAGCCCCTTCCCCAGCTCCGTTCCCTGCCCTGGACACCTCCAGCCCCTCAGTGTCTCTCTTGTCCTGAGGGCCCAGAGCTGTCCCCTATTGTAGCAGCAGGCCCCACTGGGTAATAATGAGCATTGACTCCATGATTGCAGAAGGCTGATCAATTACATTATTGTTACTACATTATACTATACCACACTATACAACACTACTAAGAAAAACCCATTGCCCTTGCCAGACAGTCACTACACACACGTGGATCCAGTTGGTCAATCAATCCAAACAACCATCACCAGTNTATTGTAGCAGCAGGCCCCACTGGGTAATAATGAGCATTGACTCCATGATTGCAGAAGGCTGATCAATTACATTATTGTTACTACATTATACTATACCACACTATACAACACTACTAAGAAAAACCCATTGCCCTTGCCAGACAGTCACTACACACACGTGGATCCAGTTGGTCAATCAATCCAAACAACCATCACCAGTGGTTAATTAAGAAATCACTCATTGGTAAACAAATCTCCGTAGCATATTCCACACATGCACAACAGCAGGTGCAGCAAGTGAAGATAAGAATTGTTTCCCATTCTTTTCTCACTGCTTCTCACAGCTTCCCAGGAAAATCGTGGGAGAGAGCTGTGTCTCTCTCTATTCAGAGGATATGTGATTACCACAGTCCCCAGCACTGGAGGTGCCTCAGCAGTGCCAGCACAGGGGACAGGCACTGCCCTGGGGCTGTGTCACACCCTGGCTGGGACAGCCCAGGGGCCACTGGCCTAGTACTTGCCCTGTGCCTTGCTTTGTGCAGCCTGCAGGATCTGCACCCCCTGGGCATTCTCACGTGGTGCAGTTGAGAGATGCTGTAACTGCAGGCTCTGCAAGCAGTGCTCTCATCCCAGCACTGCCAGAGCAGCATCAATAATACACCATATCCCAGGGCAGACCTGGGGATTCTTCCAGGATGGGCAGCTTGACCCCTGGAGGGAACCACAGCATTGTCAGCAGCATTTCCTTTCACTCCTGGGTTGGGTGTAGCCTAACAAACAGGTTCTGGTCTGCTGGGGATCTGTGGCTACAGCACACATAAATTCTTAGCATCCACCACTGTTGGAGGAGTCACTCATCCAAAAGGATTCATAGCACCACAGTCTTTGGTAGTGTTGTGACTTTCTGGATATAAATATCATGAGTGGTATCAGCTTGGGTAAACCTGCTTATAATCATCTTTCTAAGAAGCCTGGAAGACTTTTGCTGACTGATTTTTCTATCTGTGTATGGCCCAAATTCTTGGTCCACAAGTTTTCTATTTGACATTTAGTAGAACTTAAGAAATGTCTTAGGAAATTTCCAACCTTAAAGTAAGAAAATTCTCATTTGTTTCAATTCCTGTTTGGCCTTTTATTTATTGTAGACCTTTAAAATAATGTTGTTCTTGCTGCTACATTAACAAAATTGTTTTGCATTTGTTGTAGTGTGTTTTTTGAATTGTGCTCCATTATGGTATGTTCCTAGTTGCTGTGGTAATCAACACTGTATAAATCAATACAAATAAATAGCATGTTATATCTATTTCATAACACAATCTAATTTAATTTTGAAACAGTTATGTAAGTCTCTACTTAATAGCAGAAATCTGATTCATCTTAATTCACTATTAATAGAAAGGGAAAGTGTAATCTACTCTATATAAATAATTTTTTTCTAACTGTATTAACTTTTCCCCTTGGATACAACCACATAATTTTTCTTCAGTCTGTGTGGACTATTTTTGTTGGAGAGCAGAATTTATCCTGAGTATTTGCACTGAGGATGCTATATTTTTTTGCAGAACAATTAGCCCCTGGAACACAAAGTCACAAAATATTATGAAGGCAAATTGAAAGATTCATAGAAGATTTGGAAAGTTTGATGAATTAAATGAAATTAATTTAGTCGGTGTTTCAGGGCATAGACTAATTACCATCTATCTTTTGATAGATTCTTAGGGGATAAATTTCTTCCTGTTGCAGAGTTTCTCACAGCTTTTCTTGCAGCATATAAAATCTTGCATAGCATGGAATAAAAAGAAGCTGTTACTTACAACATGAGTAATAGCATAAGCAATAGGTATTAACATTATAATGGGTAATAATGTAAGTAATAGGTGCAGCCCTAAAGTTCTGAGCATCAAGTTTTAGAAAAACCCAAAATATTTTCACATAGCACATGAGTGAGCTGTGGAACGTGTGACTACAAAATAAACATAAACATGTTTAAAAGAGGGAAGAAAAATTCAGTGAAGAATGAATGTCAAAAGGTGTTTCAGCTCAAAGATTCAGATGTAATTTGAAATACTGAAGTCCATTGATGGGTGTAAACTTGAACCAATATGTCACTATGATTGCTTTTACTTCCTTTTTTAAACATCCAATACTTGCAGCAATAGAGACAAAATATTAAGGTTGGTGAACCTTCATATCACAATTGCTCTTGATATGTTGGTTGGTTCCTAAATCAAACTAACAGAAAACAGATGTGAGGAAGATCTGCTCAACATCTGCATTTGCTAGGAATACATTAGGGAAACTGGGGCCTGGAGGGGAAGTGATTGCTGTGTGTGCTTCCCTCCTGGGAGGTCCCTGGTACCTAGGGTTAAATAACACAGCCTGTATCACTCAGCAGCACCACTATTTTATCACTGAGTCCATCCTTTTACTTTGCCAGAGGTCATTATCTGACTGCAGGAGGAGTTTTGCTAACAAGATGTGATGTGTGTTGCAGGACATTTATCTCCATAAGCCAAATGTGAAGTGGGATGATATTATAGGACTGGATGCAGCTAAAAGGTTGGTCAAGGAAGCAGTTGTTTACCCCATAAAGGTAAGGTGCTAAATAAGTTTTGATAAACCAGTGTTGGGCTTTTTAGCTTGTTTCCTTGCAATTACAGTGGTGTTTTAGAGTTCTCAATATTTCTGTGCTTTTCTAGGTCATTTGTGTTAGAGCTGTTGGTGTTCCTGTTTCATGCCAGAACTATTCCTCTTCCATCTGAAATGGCATCTTTATTCTTCTACAGAAAAATTGCCTTTCAAGAGTAATATTATGAGTTAGGTCGAATTCTTTGTTATTGTATGAAGTGCTGGATTTGGCCTATACTAATTTCATGAAAAATGACTTAAAGAAGAGAATGTTATATCAATTGCACTCAAAAAAAAAAACAAAACAAAACAAAACAAAAAAACCCACAAAAAAAAAAAAAAAACCACCAAACACTGAAAACAGACTTCAAATATCAAATACAGCACTTTTCTCAGTACTCAGATCATACATGGCACATTGTTTTGGTGTGGTTCTATGCCTCTCTTCAAATTTCTTATGTTTCTTGAATGTGCTAGGAGCAGTGAAGGTGAGGACTATAATCCCTTGCAGTTTTGTTTTAGATGATGCATTTTTAATGCCTGTATTACTTTCCTGCTTCTACAGTATCCAGAGCTGTTTACTGGCATTCTCTCCCCTTGGAAAGGTTTATTGCTGTATGGACCACCAGGTATGGAGAGCTTTTTACCACATCTTTGGGTTTGTCACTACTTGTTTTGTCCTGTGCATAGATCATCCATGTTAATTAGATCAGATTGTTAAAAAAGAACATGTTCTGTACATAAATTAAAAGGAGAGAATGTTGGATGGTTATGTCCATCTCTGACACTCAAACCTGGCCTTTCTTGTGAGCCTTGGCTATTTTTATATCTGAATCTTCCAGAGACGGTATTTAGACTAACAATTCAGGGAAATCAAACCTCAGATCTCTGTTTTGACTCAGCTTGGACCATTTTAATCAAATTTGGCATGATCCTGTGATATGTCAATAAATCTGCCATGGACTTACCTCCGTAGTGAAAAATGTCCTTCCTTTCTTCTGCTTTTAGGGGTTGTTTTGGGAATGGGGTGGAAGCTTGGCCTTCTTCCAGCTGGATGTTCTCTTTGTTGGTGCAGCTTCCCTGCTCCCTTTGCCCCACTTTGACACAAGGATGTGGCTGGAAGGGGGCAGAGGGCACAAGAACCTGAGTCAGGTTGCAAAACCTCTCTCTGCAGTAAACTCCATTTGTTCCTGTGAATGTTTAGATGTTCCTGCCACAGAAGGCATCTGACCATTTCAGCATGCACTACTTCAGGATTTGGAGAATCTGGACTTACAGTTCTGTATTACATGGGTTTCTCCAAACAGTCCTAAGGAGGCCACAAAATATTCTGAGAGCTGGAGCCCCTCTGCTCTGGAGCCAGCCTGGCACAGCTGGGGCTGTTCAGCTGCACAAGAGAAGGCTCCAGGGAGAGCTGTGAGCCCCTGGCAGGGCCTGAAGGGGCTCCAGGAGAGCTGCAGAGGGACTGGGGACAAGGCCTGCAGGGACAGCACACAGGCAATGGCTCCCAGGGCCAGAGGGCAGGCACAGATGGGATCTTGGGCAGCAATTGCTGGCTGGGAGGGTGGGCAGGCCCTGGCACAGGGTGCCCAGAGCAGCTGGGGCTGCCCCTGGATCCCTGGCAGTGCCCAAGGCCAGGCTGGACAGGGCTTGGAGCAGCCTGGGACAGTGGAAGGTGTCTCTGGTCATTGCAGAGTGTTGGACTCCATGGCATTTAAAGGTGCCTTGCAACCCAAACCATTCCATGAATTTTTTTACTGGTTTTACCTGACTGGTAGTAGGATGAGGGGTATTTATTCAAGCATTTGCACTTTATTCCTTTGGAGAGTGAATTTCTTAAACACTGTTGTTGCAGGTACTGGAAAAACTTTGCTTGCTAAGGCTGTTGCCACAGAATGCAATACAACCTTTTTCAACATATCAGCCTCCACCATTGTCAGCAAATGGAGAGGTGATTCAGAAAAACTTGTCCGGGTAAGAATTACTCTCTCGTTCATTATACTTTAACAAACATCATGTTCCCCCTTGAAGAACTCAGGTTCAGCACAGAACTGGAAACAAGTGTTCCTCTGATACTCATAATCTTTCCTGATTTAGACAAAACATGACTTTGATTATACCTAGTTCTGAAAACAGGAATAACATCACTTCTGCAGAGATCTCATAATGGATTCTTGCTGTGGGACTTCAATTCTGTAGTGTAAGATGGAGCAGATGTTCTGAAGGCAGCAGAGATCTTTGACTGCCTGATAAGGAGTCAGACAATCAGAGTGCCAAACTAGTGTGTGCTTAGTGACCTCTTCAGAGCCTTTCACATCCATATTGCAGGGGTTGGCTCCTAGGCACCCTGCAAAATGTAATTTAGATCCCCAAATTCCTAATTTTTCTTCATGGCACGGAATGGGAAAAGAACTCCCTTGTCACAAAGATCTTCCAGTCAAATGCCGATGTAATGTTGTTTCAAGGAAGGTTGTTTGCTGGCAAATGGATAAGTGCATTTTTGTGTATAAGCTAGCAAGGAGTCTGCATGGCTCAGCTGTGGGTACCCATCTGAATCTCTCCATAAAATCCACCAGCTCAGTGGAAATCCACAAGCCCTTAACCTGCCTTACCCTCATCTCTTGGGCTGCACTTCAGGTAAATGCAGAGCTCTTGGAAACAAATAACCACAGCAAACTCTTCTCTGCAAATGGCATTATTTGTCTCTCTTGAAATGTAGGCAAGCTGCAGCACACTTAATTGTCCAGCCTCCTTTGTCCTTTAAAATTGCATATTTTTCTTCTGACATTCTTCTCTCTTACTGATTCTCTTGACATCTGTCTCAGTAGCTTCCTGGAATTTTCTTTTCTGGCAGGAGTGAGTGGGGACAATCTGGTTTCTGCCACCATGATACAGAAGGCTTTTGTGAACAGGTTGCAGCATTTGCATTGATATTGAATTTGTGGCATTTTATCCTTAATTAAACTTACGGCAGAATCAAAAAATGAAGCAAGATTGTGGATCAGGAGAGCTCTAAGAAAAGTATTGTGTGAATTTATATCCTAAAATCACATGTGGCTGGTGAAGGGGAAGTATATGTGGTCATTTGGAGGCATATCCTCTCATCCTGTTTTGCTCAGTTCTACACCATAGTTTTGTGATTTTATGTATTTTACATATTATATTTCTAGTAAAATTGTATACTGGTCATGGTCTATTTGTTACTCTGGGCCAATGACTCAAACCCCGTGTTTGGTAGTCAAAGTGATGAAAATAATATGTATCTTTTAAAACTTGATTTTTTCAAGTGTTCAGATTTAAAAGTGCTGGACTAATCTATATTGCTAGTGATACTTATCTAAAAACTCAAAAAACACTTTACTCAAGAAGAACTGACAGTGTTTTCTTACTCCTAACACAGGCCTCTCCCTGTTTACGGAAAATTAGATGAAACTTCATTCTCCAAAGAGCAGATGCACATTTTTTGTTTCAGCTTAATAGTCCATTTTTTAAATCGTGATTGTTCAAGCAATTTATGTTTGTTTTGATCAGGAAAAAAAATGAGTGCTTGATTCTTATCAAAAGAATCAGTGCATTTTCTTTCATTATGCTTCAGCTGAGCTGCCTATTTTTTTTCCTCAAATCCTTATTTAAAAAAAAAATACAAATGTACAAATGGAGCAACAACAAAAGGCACATGTTTAATCTCAGTAACAATTTAAGAGTTCCCAGAATCCTCTGATGGATCATTTTCTTCTATCCCATTATTCTCAGGGTACTCTGATAGGATTTAGACAGAAAGATTTACACATAAAGACAGGATTACAAGGCTGTGTTCTTTATATCTCCTTTACAAACCTCTCGGATTTTGAGAGGATTCAGAGACCCTCAGCCTACCCAGAGCTTTTTCCCAACAGATATCCCTTGGGATGTGGGTGCTGTTAGTTTATCTTCCATGCCAGTTCCCTTCAGTGCCTTCTTGTGTTAGTTTCCCTCTCACATTTACTCTTCTCTCTGACAGGTGTTGTTTGAGCTCGCCCGGTACCACGCTCCTTCCACAATTTTCCTGGATGAGCTGGAGTCAGTTATGAGTCAAAGAGGCTCTGCCCCTGGGTAACTGCTGGGACCACTTTGGGATTAAAAGAGAGAGGTGCAGTGGTTGTGTCAGTCACAGCACAGAAGCAAGAGAGCTTCTGTGAGAATTAGCCAGGGGCTACAGGGACAGCAAGATGGAGGGAGGTGCAGGGCTTTAGAACCAGTTGTGCTGTACTTTAAAGGGATTTGAAATGGAAATAAAGGGCAGTGGTGAGGGAAACAACAGGTGAATTGTTAGAGATAAGTAAGAAGCAGATTATTTTGTGACACACTGAACATAGGCATAGCAGTGTAAGAGGGAGTGTACACAGTGGAATGGCATTTTCATTAGTGACAGATTTTGGTGGCATTGTCAGGACTTCCTGTTGCAGGACTGGGAGTATGTTGTTACTTGAATCCAAGATGTAGACAGTTTATAGTTAAAAACACATTAAAAAGGTTAGGGATGGGAAAGAAGCCAGAGAAATATAAAAACATTGTTACAACCATTAGGAATCCATTACAGGGGGATTTTATGTACAGTGAATTACATGATCACTTTATATATATTATACTGTATGTCTATATTGTATGCTTACTAATTGTAAATAGAATATGCCCTATTGTAAAGATGCTACTTGTAGTCATTCTCACTTAATAGATGCAAATTATGAGCTGAATTTGTCCTTCATATGTACATTTAAAACATTTCAATAGTGTCACTGGGTTATATATTCTAATAAGAACTTTTATCCTAGATGCTGTACTTATTTTTACATGTACTTATTAAATACTGACTTGGCGTTGATGTTCGAATGCTTTTACAGAAATAAGTCATTAAACCTGAACTGCAGCCCTTACCATCTAAGGTCCTGATGTTTTCCCTGGGCTTGGTCCAGGAGTTTCCAAGAGCTTCACATCTGGAACCAAGAGTTCCAGCTGGCTTTCTGCAAAACAGATTACCTGTATCGGGGCCAGAGTTCTTAGCACTTTGCTTAAGTTCTTCTTTTTTTAAGAAGTTCCTTTCTGTGTGGTCTCTGCTCCATTTCTAAATTCATATCAGTATGGTGTATTTTTCTGTTTTCTTTTGATAGAACATTTTGCAAAATGTTGAATTCAGTAGTAATTTTATTTTCTAGTGGCCACTTCACATTCACTCACAGAAAAATGCTACCCTGAAGAGGTAGGTGTACCAGTTATTTAATGGCAGCTATCACATTATAAGAATTCCCTGCTATAGATCAATCAATCAGTCAATCAATCAGTTGGAGCCCTAGCTATTTTGTAGTAAATGTTGGTCTTGCATGGAGATTAACATGAAGAAAAACTAAATATTTTCTTTGGATTCAGTAATAGTGAATTCTCCTCACTTTAATGCACTGAAAAGAGTCCATTTAAGTGATCATTAGAAAGCTTGATTTTAATGCTTAGATGTTAGCTAATGGAGCTTAATCATGCTTTGAACTGGGGCAAAACTGTGACTAGGGCTCAGTTGCTGTGAATGACAGTGTATAAATAAAGATGATTAATGCACTGAGCAAATAATATTTCTCTGAATCTTGGTAGTGGTGAACATGAAGGAAGTCGGCGGATGAAAACGGAATTACTGGTGCAGATGGATGGCTTGGCCCGATCTGATGATCTTGTATTTGTTTTAGCAGCTTCCAATCTGCCATGGTAAGAGATCCAGAGAGTACATTTTGAATACATTTTCATGAGCTTCTAAGCACAGATAAAGATTTTATTTAGACTTCTGCAGAAAAAGCCTTGATATTTGGTTAAAGCATTTAAAGATTAATTTGGAGCTTTTACTTTTAAACTCTTCAATTCTTGCTATTTGTGTCACATGAGAATAATCCATAATAAAGTCAACATATGCTGGTTGTACCAGCTGCTAATATTTAAAATGGAGTATTTGACTTTATAGGCAAGTTATTTACTATGTTTAAGCTAAGAAGGGTTTTCAGCCTGGAACTGTAAGGTGCTTAAAACATCTGGTGCTTAGAAGGATACTCCATAAATAGGAATGTTGGATTTTATTAGTATCAAATGTGACTTTGAAAAGTTGGGGGACAAAATTCCCCAGTTTCTTCAACACAATTTAGTATAGAAGAAAAAACAGTTTAAGATTGGAACTGTGCAACTTCATGATGTTGGTTCTCAAACTGGGCAGGATGTAACAAATGTAGGTGTTCAGGAGAGGAGCTGCTGATCCTCACAGCACTGAGATCTTTTTGAATACCCCTCTCCCTAAAGGCACATGGACCTAAGCGGGTCTGTTCCCCTCTCACATGGACAAGAGCACAGGCTGGGGGTCAGAACAGGAGAAGACAGCAGTCCTGTTTCCAGGGAACTTCAGTCCATGGTCTGGGAGTCATTTGTTGGAGCCCAGTGGGAGGTGTTCCTGGAATGGCCTCGTGTGAGCAGCAGTTCAGCAGCATTTCAAGTGGCAAAACCTGAAATTTGACTTAAAGGTGCTTTGTTTAGTGAGATGAGACTTGCCCAGCTCTGCAGTGTGACAGACACAGAGCAGGGCACCTAAAACCAGCTGGGAGCCAGAGAGGGCTCTGCACCCACAAAGCCACAGGCTTAATTTATGGATTATTTTTCAAGATTAATGATTTTTGGCTGAATCTTACAAAGTTGCCATGGGGACGAATGTTGGAAAAGCCTCTCTTTGTGACTGGAGACCTCTGGGTTGTGATCAGTAGACTGTTGGGAGTGTCTTGAGTCTGAATGTCACTGGATGTGTAACCACAGCTACTTTCTTTTAAGTACTTATAAAAAAGTCTGAAATCCTAGAGCATATATTATTTTGAACATACAATAGGCATTTTGGTTGTGCATATCACCAAATGTTCTCTCACAAAGTCTGTGGTAATATTTTATTCCCCTTGTCAGCTGATCCCCTTTCTGTCAGGCCTGGCTGAAAAGGTCCAGGGAACAGGCAGATAGAATTAAACAACAGAAGTGGAGTTTTTGCCTGAGAATTGAGGCTCAAATATTTTCAATCAGTCCCATGTGGCAGGTAAGCCTAGCTTGTCTTGTCCAGGGTTTTCAGGCTCTTTAAATGAAAGAATGTCTGTGTGAACACCTACAATTTGCATAGAAGTTAGCTGTACCAAGTTAGGCTGGTCCTTACCCTGGCCCAAAAGTGTGAGTACAGAGCCACAAGGCTTTTTTTTTAATAGCCATAATAGCAAAGTCTGTGTGTTGGTTTCAGGGATTTATGTCTTGGACAAACTCATGAATTTAAATCAGTGCAAAATCCACCCCATTTTGTTACAGTATCTATATAAAAGGAACTGAGCTGAATTTGATTTAATTGTGTTCCAGCTGTATAAGAAAATGCTGAAAAAATAACTGCTCTCTGTGTGGACAATTAAGTTTGAAAGAGAATTAATACAGTATTAATAGATTTGTCTCTTTGTTAGTAATGCACTATAAATGTTTACATTATTGCAGCATTGTTGCCCTTTTAGAAGAAGCTCTGAGCAGTGCATTGCACCTGTGATCTCTTAAATTATCCTGTGAGATAATTATCCATGCAGAGAGATTTTTGCATGTGTTTTGTTACCCTCTATCTGCCTTACACAATCAATAAGCTTTCTGGGAAGTTGTGTAAAATACACAGAATTCACTTTTAAGTATTTTAAGTATTTGATTTTTGATCATTTTATAATACTGAAGTTCTAATTTCTGCAAAATTGCTTCCTTGAAACATCCAAAATTACAGCCTTTTTTTAAGGTTGAGACAAAATGACCAGGTTTGTGTTTTGAGGGCCTGCCCTGAAAGAAAGCAGTCAGTCTGTGTTGGAACAAGAGTGGCAGCTGTGGTATTCACTTTTGAAAGTTTTATACTTGAGACTTTAGAACTTCCTTTTGGACTTTCTCTCTTGTCTGGCAGAAATGTGTCTACCACAGAGAAAATGCTTTAAGAAGGGGCTGGGCAAATGCTTGGAAAGGTGTTTGAGGGGGATGGAAATCCTGGTGAAAGCCTGAGCTTTCACATCACTGGGGCTCTCCAGCCTCGAGGAATTTGGGATTATCTGCCTCCAGAGAGGTCAGCAGGTTTTAAACCTCTTTTAGGATCCCAACTATATATTTACAGATTATTTTTATGAGTATTAGGTGAGATTTAGCCACACTGTCAGACCTAGACTTCATCTCCACAGGAATATTTCATAACAAAATTTCAAAATACCTACACTGCTACCTAAGCTGTGGCTTCACAGCACTGCCCTGTGCCCTTGCAAACATTTGTTGTTCAGCTGGATTTCAAGAGATTTGTTTAGCATGGATATTTATTGATCAGGGGAAAAAATTAGTACCAAGCTGCTTTTAGAAGAATGAAAAGAAGCCTAAACAAAGCTCTTTACACTGTCCTAAGCTGCACTGCAGCTATTGATCTTCCTCTTCAGCCTGTGCTTGCTGCCCAGCCCTGCTTTCTGCTGCTCATCTGCAAGGTGTTTCTATTAACAAATTACTTGTTGAAATGATTGAATGTAATTAAATAAAGGCCTTGTTAGAGAAGGAATAAAGAGATCCTCAATCATGTAGTGAGTGTTTCCTAATGTATCAGCACATCTAATTCAGTTTTCATTGCAGTGCTGTTTTCTTCTCATCCTTACCCTCAGGATGGGTGAAGTTGTGGTGCACACTGATAGATTCTTACCTTCCAACCCAAACCATTCTGTGAATCTGTGATGCCTCCTAATGTTAATTGCAAAAACTCATCCCTCTTATGGATCTGTAGAGCTTTGTTTATCTTTTCATGAGCATCTCCCAGTACTTCCATTAGCTGTTGTTTCAGAGAATATTTAGGTTGGCTCAGTGCTTTGTACTCTGCTCTGGTTAATGTCACTTAACCTTCCATTTGATCACTGACAGAACAATTCAGCAACAACCTAAACACTCGAGATAACAAAAACATTGTTTCTTTATTTCCCTCTTCAGCCAACGGGTCAGTGTAACCTCCTGGCTAAACAGAATCATAGAATCACAGAATCACAGAGTGGTTTGGGTTGGCAGGCACTTTAGAGCACATCTAGTTCCACTCTCCTGCCACGGGCAGGGACACCTTCCACTAGAGCAGGCTGTTCAAGCACCCTGTCTTTGAACACTTCAGGGATGGGACAGCCACAGAGCAGCTGTGGCAGAGCAGAGAGACTTCTCTTGGGGACTTATTTACAGAACATGGCTAAGGGTGCTCATGACACTGTGTTCTTGGGGGGCCTGAAGCAGAAGGAGGGATAGAAAATGTCATTTGGAGGATTTGCAGGCTATTTGCAGAGGCTGGCTGTGGTTGTCCTTTACCTGCAAAGGCTTTTTGGAGTACCTAGAGTCTGGGCACCTATAAAACCCTGAGAACTTTTGCCTTCTTATACACAGATGATGTTAATGTGGGTATTAATATGAGTAAATAACAGCAAAGTGTTATCAGCCAGAGTAATTATTTCCAGCCAAGCAAGGCAATTTTAAGAAGTTGAGCTGAAAAATACATTTGGAAGATGAAAGGAGCCTAACATGGTTCTTTGTGCTGGGTGGGACCCTCTGCAAGAGGCATTGCACTGAACATTGGACAGCACCTGAAGCAGCCTAAAAATATCAGTAATAATATCAATGTAGCAACAGCTATAATTTTAAAATAATCTGATTAAATCAGATTAAATAATTTTTTATCTGATTTTAAAAATTCTGGCATTTACTTCTGAGGCCTTGATTACAAGCACAGGGGTGGATCTGAGTGAATTCCTGTTGTCCCCTGTGCTCCTGGTTTTCTGATTTTTGTGTTCATTGTTTGGATCAGTGCATGTGGAAAAAGGTCTCCCAAACCAAGACATTGTGGAGAGAGGGATAGTTCTGTTCCTGCAGAGCTGACAGCCAGGCATGCTAAGGTCTGGCAGGCACCTGGGTGGGGATTTGGGAGCCCATTTGCCCATTTTTTGTTGTTTTTTTTTTTTTAACAGGTGCTATGCCATAGAAGCATTTGGTACTTAAAAAAATAAAGAGAAGTCACCAAAGGTGACAGAAATCAGCTCTGATGTCGGGCTAAAAATCCATCTTGAGCTGGCTTTGAACTCTCTGTGAACTAAAAGGGAGTTCCCTTTTAGAAGGAATCAAGAAACTCCATTTGTTGCTTTAATGTTGACTTTGCTGGGGAAAATATTTCACCCAGGGAACTGGGGATAGGGGCAGGTTTATTTAAGTGTGTCTGCAGTCCCAGGTTGCAGGTACACCCCTGCAGCAGCTGGTTCCTCCTGCTCAGCCAGCACAGGTGGAAATGATGCTTAGGGCTTCTGTTCTTCTGCCTGCACAAAAAACTTTGAAGTGTGTTTCCTCTAGCTGAGATTTTTTTGCCAGGTATGAGGACTAAATAATATTTTAAACTGGAACAAGGAGCCTGTGACTGAATGGGGCCAGTAGAGAAAGATTGGTACAGGACCTTTTTCTTATCTTTTTTTAGACAAATCATCATATCCAGTGTTGATGTTGACAGAATCTGAGGTTTTGGCTCACTGACACATTTATCCAACCTATTCACCCTGCACATGATATTTTTCATAATGATAATGTCCTTTGTGGCTGTTTATTTATAACAACCACAATATAAATAAAATATAAATAATATAAAAAATTATTAATCACTTGCATTGCAGGAGGAATCTCAGTTCAGCGTCCTGTTCTGCCATAACACACGGCCTCACATCCAAGACCATCAGTCTGGATTTTATACCTACTGATCATCCCTTACTAAGCAGCAATTAATTAGTCCTGAGAGTGCCCCAGACAGGCAATTTGTAGCGACTCCTTAATAGCAGAGGGGGAAAGGGAGAGGTTGTTGCTGATGAGACATGGCTGCAGATGAGTATCAGGGCAAAGGACAGAAACTGCAACTTCTGATTGTCATTGTTAGCATCGCCGTCACAAGTAGCGTATCACTGAGCAGGAATGCACTGGATAATTGACCCTTTCGGTTTTTTGTGGCACAGCTCCAGATGAGGGTCTTGCTGTCAAAGCCACTTCTCCACGCTGAGCCGCTCCCTGTCCCCCTGTGCTTGCAGGGAGCTGGACTCTGCCATGCTGCGGCGGCTGGAGAAGAGGATCCTGGTGGACCTGCCGAGCGAGGAGGCGCGGCGGGTGATGATCCAGCACTGGCTGCCCCCTCTGAGCAACAGCGGCGGAGTGAAGCTGAGGACGGAGCTGGACTACAGCCTGCTGAGCCAGGTGGGCAAGGCTGCGGCTGCTCCGGGCCACGGCGGTGACCAGGGCTGGGACAGCACCTCGGCGTGCAGCCATCGCCACGCACAGACCTCAGCTCACCTGAGGCTCCAGCCAGAGGGACGCTGGTGGGACGTGGGGCTGAGCACGGCGCACACACACACACACACACGGTGTGAAATCGCCGGCCTCACTGCCTGCAAATTGGTGCGCGCTGCTCCTCTCTGCTGGGCCAGCTTTTCAGCCTTAAATACAGGGAGACTTCAGCAGCAGCGGATTTTATCTCTGCTCTCACCAAGCTGGGAGCGCTTCCAATTCATCAGGGTAATGAACAGTTAATTGCGTAGGGAGGGTTTGTCACAGCTCCACTGCTGCAGCAGAAAAGAGCATTTGTCAGCGAAGAGATTCACGAGATACCCCAGCTCCTATGTGTAGCCCTTTGTCACATCCTGGATTCTTTGCAAACAGAATCCTAGAATGGTTTGGGTTGCAAGGGACTTCAAAGATCATCTTGAAGCTTACAACCTCCAGCTGTAAGCAGGAGCAGCTTCAATTAGCCCAGGTTGCTCAGGGTCCCAGCCCTTAAATATTTTTCGTTTACCCAGCTGAGATTCTTACATCTGTTTACAGAGACAATACTGCTCAGTTCTGTGTTCATGAGGAAATACATTTATTTTATTAACAGGAAAGCTGAAGAGGGACTCAGAAAGGTGGATTTTATTTCACCTACAGAAAACTGGCATTTAGTAAGAAAATGCGCAGTATTTTCCTGGTCCTATGAGGTATTGCAGGCATTCAAAGAATAACAAGCTACATAATTTTGAGGGGACAGTACAAAAAAAAAAAGATTTGTGTGTTTTTCTGTGTGCATATAAACGTATATTTCAGAGATCAATAGACTTCACGAATATTTATATAAATACATACACAATATATATGGCTGTAAATTACATTTGTCTGATTTGTGAGCTGTAATGTATCATTCTGATCCCCTCACAGGAAACAAATGGATACTCTGGCTCAGACATAAAACTCGTGTGCAAGGAGGCAGCCATGAGACCAGTGAGGAAAATTTTCGATGCTCTTGAAAATCATCAGCCAGGTACCTCAGCTCTGGGCAGAGAATCCGGCCTGGGAAACGCTGATTTCCTGCTGTACTCTTGGAATGAACATTCTTACTCCAGCAGGTGGAGCTCTGATATCTGCCTGGAAAAGTTTTAAAATCTACAGTTCCAAACCCTGTTAAATTTCTAAAAATCGGGGCTTCTTTTAAAGCTGACATCATCTGTGCTCTCAGCATAAATGCAATTTTTAATTTATCGCACTACATTTAGTCTGTTTTCCTACATTAAGTGTTGGACTAGGCATGGACACAAAAGAGTCTTTTGGTAACAGTAACAGGATTTATTCAATTCTCTTGTCTTTAGGTAACAGTAACTTGTCCATGATCCAACTGGACATAATCACAACAGCCGATTTCCTGGATGTGATCACCCACACCAAGCCATCAGCAAAGAATCTGAGCCAGAAGTACACGGCTTGGCAGAGGGAATTTGAGTCAGTCTGACAGGAAAAAACCAAACCAACCCCAAAAATCAAAAGCCTTCAAGTCATTTGCCATCCCAAATGGCCTCCAAAGGATGAAATGGTGAAGGGGAAGGAAGTGCTGTTGTTTCAAAGAACAAAATCCAGTGACAAGTGTCAGAGGGAAACCTTTATTTTCAAAATTCAGGGGTGGGGGAAGGGGTGATGGTTGTTCTTTATTCAAAAAAGTTATTGGAATTAATGTGATGGCACAATCCTATGCAACAAAGCCTCCAGCCTTAATTTTATGTATAAAGACTTAAAAGATTGATTGATTGATTCTCAGTCTTTATTCATGACAGATTTTGGGTAGAACTGGAACAAAGTTTAAAAGCAGATAATTAGTGTAATTCTCCATTTCTGACACTCCATAGAACATCACAGTCAGTGTAGCTTTCCCAGTAGAGACCTGCACCCTTCTTAATGAAACACAAACCAGGAGTTTTCAATGAAATTCAGGACCTTAGCAGGGCATGTAAATTTGGCTAGTTTGTCACTATTTTTAGTTGAGTTCAAAGCCTTGAAGTGTGTTACTTTCCTGTTGGTTTGGGGTATTGCCAAGGTGAAAAAGGCAAGGAATTAGAGAAAAACTGCAGAAAATCAGCAAATTTAGGATAATCAACTAGAAACTATATTGGTGGCTACCCACTGGTTTGCAGCCAGCCATAAAGCAGAATCACAGAACCCCAGGATGGGTCAGGTGGGAAGGGACCAGATGGAGTCACATCTGGTGGCACCTCCCTGCTCCAGCAGAGCCATCCCAGAGCACAGGGCACAGCACTGTGTCCAGAGGGGTCTGGAATATCCCTGGTGAGGGAGACTCCATTCCTCTCTGGTCTCTGTTCAGGGCAGAAGTTGTGCCTCCTGTGCAGGAGAATTCCCAGGCTCAGTCCCTGCCTGTGGCTCTGGTGCCATTGCTGGGCCCCAGAGCAGAGCCTGGGCCCTGCTCTGCCCCTCCCTGCACACAGGGACACACAGGGACACCCAGGGCTGAGGGCCTCTCACAGCCCTGAACAGCCCCAGCTCCCTCAGCCTGTCCTGGGCACTGAGGTGCTCCAGGCCCTTCCCAGGTGTGGCAGCCTCCCCTGCCCCGTGGGAGCTGCAGTGAGCTGTGCAGGGCTGTGCCAAGTGTCCCCCATGCTGGCCTGTCCTGCTCACACACGTGGCCAGGTGAGCAGCCAGCACTGCCACATGTCCTGCACTCTTCTCATCAGAAATTCCAACATTTTTTTCATTTTTTGTCATTTTTTTCAGCCTCCAGGTCCTATCACTGCCCGCTCTCACCCTCGTTCTTGCTCAGCAAGACACTTCCCCTCCATGCAGTTCTCCATTTTCCTTGGGCTGGTGTGTCTCTGCATTCCAAGCACCAGGGTTGTGCATGCTTTCCAGCACATTCCAGGACCTCTCAGGCACTGACAGTCCCTTTTAATTCCTGTATCAGTCACACATTATTGGAACTCTCCAAGGGAAATGTCTTCCCAGAATTTTGCTGATAGATGTCCCACCCCCTGCATCTGACTGTGACCCCAGGCCACAGATCTCCCTTACATCCATCCTTCCAGCCAGAAACCAACAGGTTCAGAATGGCTGGCACAAAACTCAGATGTGTGAACTTAGGCAAAACTGAAGCTGGCAGTACAAGAGCCCACAGACTCCATCTAAAGATGGCTTCTGTTCCTCAGAGGTCTCTTCTCCCAGACAAAGTGACAAAGTGAGAGGAAACAACCTCAAGTTGCACCAAAGGAGGCTCAGGTTGGATATTTGGAATTATTTCTTCCTGGGAAAGATTGTCCAGTCCTGGCAGAGCTGCCCAGGGCAGTGGTGCAGTCTCCATCCCTGGAGGGATTTAAAAGCTGTGTGGAGGTGGCACTTGGGGACAGGGGTCAGTGGTGGCCTTGGCAGTGCTGGGGAATGGTTTGACTTGATGATCTTGGACAACTTTTCCAGCCTAAATGATTCTCTGACTCAGTGATTTATTCTTGTGTTTCCAGTGCAAAATCTCCTCCATCCACCCATTCTGTTCCTGACAGAGACTAAATCTGAACATAGTAACCACCCACCAAGGGAGGCTGCAGAGAGACACTGTCACATGTGAGGAATTCATTCATCACCATGGTTTTGTTTAACAAGAACGAGCATGGCTCATTAACACAAAACTGTATTTTCAATAAGGTTAATACTCCAGTAATGCATAATTACAATCTAATAATTTAACACACAGGAGCACTGTAAAACAACTGTAAAGGACTTTGATTATTACAGTTTGCAAATGGACCAGAAAAGCCATTTACCATCATTACAAAGTTGGTTCATATTGGGGGATGTAGAGCATAGGAAAAGCATTGCACGCTACAGAATTAAATTTCATTTTACAGCTCTGCTAACCAACTGTAAAAACTGGAATCTGTCCCCATGGCTTGTGAAGGATTTTTTCCATAACATTAAAAAGAAACAAAAAAATCCCCAACAAAAGTGAAATTTTACAACTGTAGCATTAATAGGACCCTGCTGAAACCTCATTTTAAAAAGTCACAGTCTCTAAGGCATTTAATACCAGAGTTTTGTTTCTGTATCATTCTTTTTAATAAGAGGATCTAATTAAAACATCTGTAAAATGCTGCCAGTTTTTAATTTTATGTAAAATCTGAAAAGCAAATAACAGGATCTGCTCTAATGAAAGACAGCCACAGTAGTTATTATTAAGCAGTGGTGATATTTTCATTTAAGAGTCACTTCTAAATGTGCATAATCTCTGCCTTTAAGTCAGAGCAGAGCAGAGCAGTCAGTGAAATCACTACAGGCCACTGAGGCTCTGCTGGTGTTTGAGCTTTATTTACTTGAGTGTTTTCAGTGCATGTTTTCAGTTTAGCTTCTTCTGCAGAAGGTGACACTCTCCAGATGGTGCTTTTCACCAGGTATTCTTTGAAAATGAAAATAAGAAAACACTGCCCTGTGTGCCTGTGCTGGGCCCACGTGTATCCCCTGCCCCTCACAGCCCAGGGTGGTTTCTGATGGACACCACGCATGCACTGATCTTGGGACCTTAATTTTTGAAGCAAGAATGAAGGAAATGGCGTGAAACAGATATTTCTTCAAGCTACCTGTTCCCTTTCTCACAACATTTGCTTCAGGATATGTTCCACTGCCTCAGGGAAATTCTCACAGGTTAAGTAGGGAGCTGGGTTGATTTTGTCTTCATCTGCTGGACGGTATTTACCTGTAACAGATTAGCACAAAGATCCCTTTACCAAACTCCTCTGAGGACCTTTTTTTTTCCCCCCCTGAAAATTACAGCAGTACTGTCATAGCAGTACCAACCAGGAAAATGCAGGAAAATGCCCATCTGGGAAAAAAAAAACATCCCACAAAGCTTCCCTAAACAAATGCTGAGCCCTACTGGAGATTCCTCCATGGGCAGGTCTGGATCAAAACTAATTGCACTGGTTCACTCTGCTGTACTGGCAAATGTCCACGTTGTAGGTTCTCAAAATAATAATAATCATGGAATCCCAGAATGGTTTGGGTTGCAAGAGACCTTAAAGCCCATCCAAGTCCCACCTCCTGCCATGGGCAGGGACACTTTCCACTATCCCAGGGTGCTCCAAGCCCTGTCCAACCTGGCCTTGGGCACTGCCAGGGATCCAGGGGCAGCCACAGCTCCTCTGGGAAACCTGTGCCAGGGCCTGCCCACCCTCACAGGGAAGAATTTCTTCTGAAAATCTCTAACCTAAATTTCATGTCTTTCATTTTGAACCCAATACTCCCTGTTCTATCACTACAATTCCTGATGAAGAGTGCCCCTCTGAAGACTCTTCTGAAGAAAAGCAGGATCACTTCCCTTCATTTTCATCATATCACTGTGTGGCATGAGCAGCTGCCACCTCAAAGAGACCTTGCCCGGTCCATGGGTCCATCAACAACACAAACAATACCTGTCAATCCCTCCAGGTTCCACTTCCAAACAAAGTAAAATTACATTTGTAATGACCTGTGTAATTATTGAAGAATGTCACCAGAGGTCCTGCACAATCAGAGGTTACATTGCTGTGACTGATTTTGGCAATCTATGGTGTGACAGTAACAGTTCCCTCTGTTCTGTGATTACTGCTCTGGATTTTTGAGTCACAGGAAAAATTCACACCTACAAGAACAGCTGTCCCCATCTATGACTTTGGTCACCCTGCCATCAGCTGGAGGTCTGTGCTGTGCTCTAGCCCTGCTGTCAAAATGTTCAGCTTGACAGGCTGCCTCTGCCCCACCCCAGCAGGGGTGTGGAAGGTGGGCTGTCACACAGCAGCAGGGCTGCCCCGGGGCTAAGAGTCCCTTCACTTCTGGGCACAGGGTGAGATCACTGAAGGCACCACTGTCTCCTGAAATGACCAATCCATCGAGTACTTACCTGTCCTTACCAAAATCCCACGCATGCCTGCCTGCTGGGCACCACCAACATCATCCCTGCAGTCCTGGGACACAGCAGGAGAGCAGTGGGTTAGTGGGCACAGACACTTCCATAACCTTTTCTGCTTTGCACATCACTTATAAGCAGTGACAGAGTCAGATCTTTCAGCTACCCCATTGGTCACACTGTCACAGGAGTGGTTTTCTATGTGCTCCCTGCCTGATCAAATAGTGACTGAAGTAAGAGAGAAAACCCCATGGATTACACACTAAATCCTGTGAACTCCCATGGAATTGTTTAGGTTAGTAGTTACTGCTATTGCCAGGACTGAGGGCTTGGGAATCAAGGTGGGAGAGTTCATACGATGCTACAGGAAAGCCCCTCTAAGATCATTGAGTCCAACCATTCCCCCAGCACTGCACAGGTCACCACTGTCCCATGTCTCCAAGTGCCACATCCACATGGCCTTTAAACCCCTCCAGGGGTGGGGACTCCACCACTGCCCTAGGTAGCCTGTGCCAGTGCTCAAAATCCTATTTAATGAAGAATTTTTCTCTATTACCCCATCTAAACCTCCCCATGCCCAGCCTGAGGCCGTTCCCTCTCCTCCTGTCCCTGTTCCCTGGAGCAGAGCCCGACCCCCCCCGGCTGTCCCCTCCTGTCAGGAGTTGTGCAGAGCCACAAGGTCCCCCCTGAGCCTCCTTTTCTCCAGGCTGAGCCCCTTCCCAGCTCCCTCAGCCTCTCCTGGGGCTCCAGCCCCTTCCCCACTCCATTTTCTCTCTAGAAATGACAGTTCCATCCTCTGCAGGCCCTGCACACCCCGGAGGGCAGCACTGCACTGCTGGGCAGTGAGGAGGGGTTTGTGCTCACGTACATCTCCAATCATGACGGCCTCCTCAGGGGCACAGCCAGTGCCCCGCAGAGCCTCCAGGAAAAAGGTCTTCTCTGGCTTCCCCACCACAGTGGCTTTGGTGTCTGTTGCATACTCCAGCCCTGTCACAAAAGGTCCAGGTCCCAGACACAGGCCATCCTTCTTCTTGAAATACCTGGCTTTATGGATCGCTATGAGAGGCGCCCCATCCAAAATCAACCTAGTGAATGAATGAATGAATGAATGAATGAATGAATGAATGAATGAATGAATGAAGAAGAGTACAAAAATCATATTAAAGGAATTATATTACAACTGAAGGCCTCAAGGGGCTTTCACACAATCCCACAATGGTCAGGGTTGAAAGGCACCTTGAAGCCCATCCAGTGCCACCCTCTGCCCTGGGCAGGGACACCTTCCACTATTCCAGGTTACTCCAAGCCCCATCCAGCCTGGCCTGGTTGGCCAGGAAGTGTCCCCACTTCCAGGGATTCAGGGACAGCCACAGCTGCTCTGGGCACCCTGTGCCAGGGCCTCCCCACCCTCACAGGAAGAATTTCTTATAGGTACAGGATGAATAATTTGAGCTTTATGTTTTAGCATTGAAGGAATTACAGTAACAAGTTACATTAAAATACCTCAAAGCCATGTGGTGCATTCACGTCCCTCTGAATTTCCCCGTTAACCCTGGGAGTTTGAGCAGGCTTGCTTCCACAGAACCTGCAACTCATCTTTGGCTCTCTCATTTCTGTTATGTGCCCTGCAGATTTTCCTTATGGCAGACACTGCATCCCCCTGTCCTGCAGCAAAGGGAAGCTGTGTAGGTGCTGCACTACAGGAATGCTTCTGGTGCACCAAGCACAGCAATATTATTGCAGTCCTCTTCTCCCAAGTTTCAGTGCAACAAGAGCCCTTCAGACAGCATTTGGACTACCAAACATTCTCCCTTTGATTTTACACTTTCTCCAGGCAATGCAGGTCATTCCAATCTTTATCACAACAGCGTAAAACACTGGCTGTTACTCTCAGGGCAGAAAGGAGGATTCATTTTCCCCTTAACTCCTGATTTACAAAACAAAAGCCTTTAAGAAAACAAAGTCTTGCTTTGCCCCTGTTGCAAGAGGCTGGCTGAGGTGAGCTTGATTCTCCTTGGAGGATGTCTGCAGAGCAGCCTGGAAGCTCTGAGCAGGACATAAATGATACTTCATTTCACTTAATTATCACAAAACACTCCTATTGAATCCATGCATTCCAAAGCAAGCTGAAGAAGAAGAGAGCTGGGTTGTGTTTCTGTGAGCAGCCAGACATGTTCATGATGGGAGGGATGCCTCTAGGACACAGAAAAATTTAATTTGACAGCATCACCACAACCACTATGTTCAGCAGTTTGCAGTAGAGATCTCACCTGAGAGAATTCTTTTAAACATGGCATCAAAATCCCACTTATACAGGAAAAGAAATTTTGTCTCAGTCATTTCAAGTGGTGCCTGGAGAACGGCCAGACTCTGTATCTCGTTTTGGGACTCATGTTGGGTTAGATTTACCTAAGTTAATGTTGGGTGTCAATGGAATAGTTGCCTACCATGTAATTAGTCAGCCTGGGCTCCTCACAGTTGGTGTAGAGGAAAAGGCACTCCTAGGGCACAGTTCAACTGTCCTATTTTAAGCACTATTAGGTAAAAAAATGCCCTGAAGTGCCTCCCTTATCCCTCCAGAGCCCAGATCAGCAGCACAGACACAGGAACCTGAGCTTAGATATCTGCATTTAATCAGATTCACCTCAGAGTTCTGCAATCCCGATGCAATTCCATTTTCAATGCAAATCCCAAGTGACTTAATTATCTGAGCAGTAAAGGAGAAGGAATAGGGCAAGGCTTGACAAGAAGAGAATGTGCCAGTGGCCAGTGTTTCCAGCAGACCTAACAGAACTGACACCAGCAAAAGTTCATCCCCTATAGAGAACTGGGGAAAACACCCAGAACAAATCAGTGAGGTATTACAGGTCAGACAGAGCCCATCCTGGCTTTTTTTAAGTGTCTTCAGCCCAAAGCAAACAGTGGATATTATTCAATCATTAATACATCCAGGAGAGAAATATGAACCAATAAAATGATGTAAGCACTGGGATACTCAATAGGTTAAGCTCATGCAGTTGTGAAATTAAGAGTCCACTCATGACCCAAAGTAAAACTCCAAAATCCATGCCTTTGGCAAGGCTCACTAACGAGGCAGACAGGGCCAGTTTGGGTCAATGCCTGTTGATGAAACACAGAACTGGCAGCAGATGAGGACAGCATTGGCCTCCCACTCCAAGAAACCTCCCTAAGACACTGGTGGGCAGCAATTGATACTCCCTCTTCGAATTTTATGGTTATAAAGACAGCTTAAGGTGTTTGATATCAGGGTTTTCACCGGATTTCAAGGTGCAGAACTGTGGTAGCCACCACTCAGTGAGCAAAGACAGGGAAGGGCTCATCACACCCATCACCAGGGCTGCACTCAGTTACAGGCTCACACCCAGTGTCTGAAGGCTGAAGGCTTTTCATGTTGAAATCAAGAGTGTGGAGTCAAGCCAGAACCAGAGAGGACACATGGCTCTGCACACACTGTTGCAGCCTGGCTCATGGACGGTCACAGATGGGGTGTACCTGACTTGCCCCTCAGCCTAGAGGCAAAAAGAACATTAAAAATAATAGATCAAGATCAGCTCCATAGCCCACCTGGCCCAACATGTTGTGCTGGCCACTCCTGAACAGAAGATGCTTCAGAAGATACTGCTGGATGTCCTGCATTAGGTAGGTAAGGAATAATCTGCCCTAAATACTGGATTTCCTTCCCTACAAAACACAGACTCTGAAGGCTGGGCTTTGAACACAGAATCTGTCTCTCCTCTTGGAGAAGAGGAAACAGCCTCAGGCTGTGCCAGGGCAGGTACAGGTTGGACATCAGGAGGAATTTCCCCATGGAAGGGGTGGTCAGGCATTGGAAGAGGCTGCCCAGGGAGGTGTTGGAGTTCCCATCCCTGGAGATATCCAAGGAATAACTGGATGTAGCACTCAGTACTCTGGGCTGGTGACAAGATGATGATCAGGCACAGGTTGGACTCCTGTGGACTTGGAGGTCTTTTCTAACCCAAATAATTCTGTGAATGCTTCCCCACATCCCTGGTTTTGTGTATTTCCCCTTGATGAATTGCTAACTTTCCCCCTCAGTGCCAGCTGTGACTGTACTTCTGCAGTTTATTTAGACTGAAAGCTGTAAAAATGAGGTCTGGACTGCCTGAAGTTCCTGGTGGAGAACCCAAATCCCACAAGATTAGTGGCTCCCTCACATGCTGCATAATATGTGATATTCCTACCACCCTCTTCTTTCCAGAAAGAGAGCCCAGCACAAGACAGCCCCCACTCCACCCCTGCCAGGGGCTGCCTTACCGAAAGGCTCTGTTCATCATCTCGTAGTGGAAGTGCTCAGGAGCCAGTCCCACCACCACTGCATTGGGGTTATCCGTGCCAATCCCTGGGAAAGACAGGATTTAATTCACACTTAGCAGCCCACAGTCAGCAAAGTGCATTTAATCACTTTAAGGCAGAAACAAGCATTTTCCGACACAGTCGCATCACAGAGACTGCTTTTATATCTTTTATAGATGAAGAAAGCATCTGTGATAATTTGGATTGTTCCATCCTCTAGGATCTGGACAGTCTTAGCAGCAGCTGTGGGATGATTCTGCCACCGCTCCCACTGAAATGCAGCAGGACACAAAAATCCCTCTTTTAACTGAATGACTGCTTGCCATCTGAGAATCCCTCTCTACGTACATTTATGTGCTTTGTAAGACAGTAAAGCAGGAATCCAAGTGAATCCCATCCAGTTCTTCTATTCCCTCTAGCCACAGGAAACTCCACTGACTGTTGTTCCACGCATCAGTCTGATTCTGACAACAAAGATGGTTCTGCAGCATGGCCCAAAAGTTGTTACCCTAGATAAATCTGGACTTTTCTGGAAGGTCTTTTTTCAAAGTGGATTAGTGCCCTTGGAAACAGCTCCACTGCAGTCCCACCCCTGGACAGAACAGCAGTGGAGGCAGAGTAGCACCAGCAGGAGGGTTTTACTAATGGCATGTTATCAGCTGAGGATTTTATTCCACCTTCAAACACATCCTCTGCACCTTTAGCAGGACAACCAGAGCTCCTGGCTGGCTCTGCTGGCTGAGGTCTCCTGCTGCATGTCCCTCAGGTGGCTCAGCCAGCAGAAAACCCACTCAGAGATGCCACAATGGATTTGTGACACCACCCAGAACCAAGAAATGATCCCTTCATCTGCCTGTGACCAGCTTTAACAGAGAGATTAGCCAAGAACAGCTCAATAGCAGACATTAACAGGAATTTAAAGCACTCTCCGCTGTACTTACATGTTCTAAAACCAGCACTGAGGAAATGTGAGCCCTTGTAGCAAAACCAAACCAAACAACCCACTCCAGACCCCAGCAATACAGATGATGCACCAGCGTGCCCCCAGGTCACCTCTGTCTCTGCCATCTTCTACAAAATTAGCATCAGCTCCTACAAAACTGATGGAAAGATCCCAAAACCATGGAGACTGAGCTGATTTAAATGCTGTCAGTGAAAGAGCTGCTTCCTCTGCTGTTTCTCACCCAGGAAAACCTTCCTGGGAGCACAAATATTGCTGAATATTGCTGTGGGCACATTTCTCTGGATATGCTGTTAGGTAGAACAGATCACCAGGTTTCACTGCTCTCACAGAGGCTTTTCTCCTGAACATTGACCTCTCTGAAGATTTCTGACCAGACTATGGCACCAAAATTTAACAGGAAATTCCTAGATCCTGGCAAGATTAGAACCTACTTAAATTACACAGCCAAAAGATTTCACTTTGTGAGGCAAGGGCAGGGCCAGCCATCCATACTTCTGCTGCCTTGACTTTAAATAAAAAAATTTGAGTGTACAGCATAGTTTTCAACTCTGAATATGTTAAAAATGTGGGTATCTTTGCTACTCTTGATGTCCAAGTGAGAACACATAATTTTCTGCTCCCCTTACTGCTGAGGGTGGGAAATGGGAGCACCTGAAAGTAAAGCAGATTTTAACCAAGTCTTTAGGGATGACAATTTAGAGGAGTCAGGGTGGTGAACCTTCTGTCACCAGTGAAGGTATCCAAGTACATGGGGTGAAACCTAAATGTTCAATATAAGATAAGCAATGATTGCCTGGAGATTTTGCATTTAATAATAATCTTTTAACAGAGAAACAGCCTGCTGTCTGTCTACACATTAGTTTTTCAGCTCTTTATGAGCAAAACCTCTGTTGGAAGTCAGGTATTGCACAAATTGCCACATCTTTGCAATAAAAAAAAAAAAATCAGCACTAGTCTGTCCAATAAAGCACCAATGACCTGGTGATGACTATTACTTCATATTTTACACTGGAAATGAATGGAAAGTACTGGGTCTTACCTGAATTCCTGACTATCTGAAGGCCTTGACTGCCATTCCCCCTGCTCCTCAAGAAGATACAACTTCAGGCTGTTTGATGTTTGATTTAAAATGAAGAAAGAACCCTTATGACCCTGAGGAATTCCACATTTCAGGCTCCACCACAGCTAGTGGTCCTCATTCGATCGATCGAGAGCACAACTTTTCCTGAGCTGTTCATGAACTGCTGCTCATTAATTAGCTGCTTCCTGAGCACCTCACCTGTGAAATCAGGCAGGGCCTTGTCGTCCACCAGGAGCAGGGGCCGCACCTGCTGCTGCTCCAGGAGGTTCCTGGCTGCTGTCAGGGAGGTGAAGATCTCGTGCTCGGCGATGTCGAAGCCCAGCCCCGTCAGCCTCTCCAGCAGGTCCCTCTTGCTCTCCTTGGTGGTGTTGGTGACAAACCGGACGGTCACTGGGGCACTGCGCAGCCTGGGGGGGACACAGGGGAACACACTGGACACAGGCTCCTCCTGCTCTCACACCTGTGCATCTCTCTGGGGCTAAGAACAGGCCCAAAGGCTGCAGATGAAGAGAGCACACACTGAAGGCTGGTGCCGCACAAAAACTTCCGTGGTGTGGAACAGACAGCAAGAATTGCACCACCCCCAGACCAAGACAAACCATCCTCCCCTCCTCTCCCTCATCTACCAAAAAAATTCCTGAGGAAAACAGGGATTCCAGCTCCCTCTTCACAGCAGCAGTGTTGGGGGTTGGATCTGTTTCTTTTGTGTTTGTGGGATTTTTTTCCTGGTGGTTTTGCTAGGTAACTAACTGCTGGGTGCTTATGGGTGCTTGACTGAAGCAAAAGGGGGCAGCAGGTTTTTCCTGGGGACAGCTCCCAAAGGACGCTGGAGCACCAGAGGACCCTGCTGGTTCTCCACTGGATTTCTCTCCAGAGGAAGACTGGACTCATCTCCTCACCACTGGGCTTTCTACAGGACCATCTCCACTCCACAGAGCTGCATCTACTACTCCAGGAGGATTCATCTGCACTGCTTTAACACCCTGACACCCAGGCTGTCAGGTCACATCCTCAACCCTGTCAGGGTTTTTCTGGGGTTTTGTTGGTTTTGTTTTCCTTGTCTCTTAGTGCTATTACATTTGTATTTGTCTTTGCTTTGTCTAATATTCCGAGTAAAGAACTGTTATTCCTATTCCCAAATCTTTGCCTGAGAGCCTCCAATTGCAAAATTATAATAATCTGAGGGAGGGGGTTTACATTCTCTATTCAAAGGGAGATTCCAGCTTTTGCTGGCAGGTACCTGTCTTTCAAACCAAGACAAGCAGCCAGCACACCTATGATAACTAATGTGAAAAGCCTTTTTATTCAAACTACACAATAAATAAGCCAGTCCAGCTTCTTGCTCAAAATAAGCAAACAAAAGAAGCTTGTTGCTGAATTAATATATTGAACTCCACTGCTGGGTGAATTTCCCAGCAGCTGTGGCTTGTTCAGGATGCTCCAGGAGCCTGTGTTACCTTGGTGGTGGTTTTATGTCAGCTTCTGCAGCCATTTCCCCCTTTCCTGAGGAACACTAGTATCACATAAAACCACATTATTGCCCTGTGTTGACAGTAAATGCTACCAAACAATCAAATAATTTTAAGTGACAGTTTCAACAGCATTCCCTTTAATTATTCCCCCACCATCACTTTCTCTGTTGCTATAGGAACAAGCACAGGCATCAGGACTGTGTGGAGAACATCAGAATAAAGTTGGAGACTTGCTTCCGCCTGCCACTTCCTTCTCCTGTTTCTCTCTTGTTTTACACTGACCCTTCACAGGTATGAGCTGGTAAAAGAGTCCCCTGGTTTATAATAAAATAAAAATTAATATGATTTTTCCCTCTGGACCTCAATAAGGAACTATGAACATGGTAGCCCCAAAATGGGCATCTCTCCATTTGTTCTCTAAGCAAGCTGCATGCCATCCCCTCCAGCTTCTCTTTGGGAAGGACAGGGACATGGACTGTCAGAAAAAGAGAGTGGGATAATAATTTTGCTCAAACCTCTGAGCCAAAAGACCTGGCTGTTCTCTGCCACCTGCCCTCCACACCTATGACAGCACATATATATTATATGGAATTTCAGGAACATTGACTCTCACCTGGCACAAGTTCTCCCTGCAGCAGGAAACATGGTGCAGTGAGGGAAAGGGCAATGAATGAGCACCCAGTGTTTCAGCAGTTTGTACTTCCTTGCAATTTTATATCTTAAGGACAAAATCATTTCCACAGCATTACCTGTGGGAAATGAAGCTTCCTCACCCTTCTGTGAACTTTTCCTCTGAGCAACAGTCCAGCTGTAAAAAACCCTTAGCAGCTCATTCAGCTCCAGTAGAGAGTTCAGTCCTGATTAATCCTTAGTGCCCCAGAATCTTAAAGTGTCCTCCTTCATCCACCACAATATCACCTATCACTCAGGGATTTTTCCTTGCCCATTGCAAGACTTCTCCATGAAAACACCACAGATATTCCTGGGATTATGTGTCCTGTTTCACCACTGACTTGGCTGGAATAAATCACTTTGATGTACCTCAGTGTCTTTAGGCACCCTTTAACCACAAGAGAAAGAGTTAACAGTCCTGTTTATGAATGTGTTGAAATTCCTACAAAATAATAAACAAATGAGATTGTCTATCTAGCAAAAAGAAACTTTAAAAACAGTAATAACTGAGAAAAGCCTTGTCTGAATTAAATGAAAACTCCGCAGAGGTTGCCTTGCTCTCTAGACCAAGCTTTTCTGTCATCCCACTTTATCTCAGCACAGATCTAAAATATCTGACAGAGGATTTGGTTTCTGTAGCTAAACAAAGCCCAGAGGAACAGCTCAACTGAACTGATTTTGGGGTCATTCACCAAAACTTCAGCTACGGCTATCTCACCTGTGAATCAGTGGAGACACCTTGCATATTGGGGGTTTTATGTCTAGAAAAGGCTTAGAAAATACAGAAAAGGAAAGCAGCAGGGGCTCAGGTGACACCAGTATCTCTCTCCACCCTCTGCTGAGCTCTCCTGGCACGAACACAGCGCGAAGGATTTGGCCGCGCGCTCGCTCCACTCACCCACCCCTTTGTGCAAACAGCACTGACACAACCTCCCGGAGCAAACCCAAAAAAAGAGGGGAAACTTGCCTTTTGAGGGCCTCCTGGGCACCGGGCACGGCCGAGTCCTCAATGTGGAGGGTGCCATTGAGATCCACCAGCACGGCCTTCAGCGCGCGCCGCGCCGCCATCGCGCCCCGGGACAGGCTGAGGGACCCCGGCCCTGCTGAGGACTTTAAAAAAACCCATGTAATTGACTGGGGGGTGCTTTTTTCGACAAGACTCTGTGGAAATCAGGTGCTTGTTTGTTCTTTGAGCTCTTCAAAACAAAGTAAAGCTCTCTGAAGGACTCAAGGGTGCTGGGGGGAGAGAGGGCCATTAGGTCTGGGATTGCTGGCTCAAGGCCTCAGCAGGAATATTTCAGCAAGTCCTGCTGACACCAACAGTGAAAATAAAGACACAGCACTCTAAAGTTGTGTCTCTAAAGCTCTAAAGCTGCATTTTGGCTGTAAAGCTCAAAATGCTCGGCCAAAGTTGATTTTGTTTTTTTATTTCTGTAAGAGAGACCTACAGTTATGCAGCCCACACCAGAGCCACTCTGAGGTTGCTCGGTGGTGACTGTGAGGATTTTTGCAGATTTTTAGCCAGGAAGCTCTCAGGGCTCAGGCATATCCAGCACCTCAAAGGGTCATTCCATGATTCTGCAAAAGGAACAGTTTTTCCAATTCCACATACTCAGCCCAAAATAAAAGCCAGCATTTGAAGGGTAAAGGCACCAGGGAAGGAACAAAGAGGTGATGTTTGAGTCCCCTGGCTAAAGATCTGTCTCCAGAAACAAACTCTTCCCCTCATGTGGGCTGCAAGTGCTGCATTTTGCTCTGTGAACAAGTCTGAGGAGCTGTTTCTAAGAAAATACAGCTCCAATACAGCTCCAACACAGCAAGGTTTTCTCCTGATCATTGAACAAGAATCATCTGGAAAGGCTGAGAGAGGTGGGGTTACAGAAGAGAAGCTCTGGGGTGATCGGATTTTGGCTTCCCAGTCCTGAGGGACAATTTCCAAGGCCTGCAGGGACAGCACACAGGCAATGGCTCCCAGGGCCAGAGGGCAGGCACAGATGGGATCTTGGGCAGCAATTGCTGGCTGGGAGGGTGGGCAGGCCCTGGCACAGGGTGCCCAGAGCAGCTGGGGCTGCCCCTGGATCCCTGGCAGTGTCCAGGGCCAGGCTGGACAGGGCTTGGAGCAGCCTGGGACAGTGGAAGGTGTCCCTGCCCATGGCAGGGGTGGGAATGAGATGAGTTTTAAGGTGCCTTCCAACCCAAACCACTCTGGGATCTGCCAACCCTAGGAGTGACCACAATTTTGTGTTTAGCTGGTTTGGTTACAGACAGCATGTAGCATGTTTGTGCTTTCCTAAAAAGCACACGGAGTAGTCAATACCATGATTGGAACCTACCCTAATAGATTTCTGTCAGTTTTATCTTTGCAGACAGTTTTATAAATGGTCATGTGAGCCTGGTGTCTCAGGTACACAACACACATGCACAAAATCTTCTCTTACTCTATGTCTGTTGATACAATAGCCAAAGTTAAATGTTAAAGACACACAGCTGAAAACAGAACTCCTAAAGAAGCTTCATCAATTTCAATGGAAATTACTACTATTTGTTGTTATTACTACTGCTCCTGTTATTTTTTTACCCTACATTTACATCGATTCTGCTGTTCACAGTGCATTTATTTGGGAAATATGGAAGTTATCTGCAGAGCCAGTTTCCAGCACAGCCTGATTTTAAGGGGAAAGCCCATGGACTGCCAAGGAAGTCCTAAAAGGTCCCCAGAACCTCTGTTTTCATAATCACATCCCAATGAAAACTCACCTTGTCAGGACAAAGGGACACCCCAGCCCCGGTCTCTGGGACAAGGACACGAGGAACACAAGACACGACCTAACGGAAAGAGGGATATATTCTATAAAAATATATGTGGTTATATACGTCCCTCGGTGGTAGGATGCTGATGGCACAGGTCGTCCCCCAAAACCCCCGTCTCGCGGGGATGGTACCGCCCCTTCCCGCCAGCTCACAACGGGCACATGGGCCGGCCCATTCCCTACCGGGGGAGTCCCGACCACGGCGAGCTCCCCTTTCCCTAACGCGGATGGTTCCGCCCGCCCGTTCGCGGCCGAAGGCGGCGGACGCGCCCACGCGGAGGAGAGGGGGGAGCAGCCAGCGCGGCTCCCCCG